>JABWPP010000050.1:72557160-72559660 GCA_016920855.1 Puya raimondii | reverse complement strand
TAATATTAAAAAATATAATAAAAATAGAACTGTCAGGTAATTAAAATCGAGATAAAGAGAATGGTTATAAACAACCATTCATGAATTAGAATCCCTGTAAACCCAAATTGCAATCCTGATAACCCAGCCTATGAAAAGCTGAATCTAAAATGGTTTTTTTAAATTGGAAAGCTCGAAATACAAGATAAGGTAAAGATTTAAAAGGATTAAATACTATGTCTGGATCCGAAATAAAAGAAAAAAAACTAAAAGAACAAAAAAACAGAATAAATAAGTACGAAAGGTGGAAGAAAGGGAGGGGTAAAAAAAAAAAACATAGCAATAAAAAGGGACAGTATCCACAAGAAAGGGAAAGCCGCTTTGAAAGAAAAAAAAAAAAGATCACAACCTCCCAAAAAATAAAAAAAAAGAAGAAATATTGAAAAGGTGGGGGGAGGGAGGGTGTGGGAGTGGGGGGGAGGGTGTGGGGTATTAGCAGATTTGTTGGGCAAAAAAGAAAGGGAATTAGGAGAAATTTGGACTTAAAAGGGGGGGAATTTTGAAAGGAGCAAAGTTTAGGTTGGAATGAAAACTTAGATCTTAACTAAAAGAAATGTAAGAAAAAAACGTAAAATGATGGAAGAAAAGGAATAAAGAGGCCGGGTGATTCATATTATTAAAAAGGGGGGGTGGGGTAAATTTAAGGGGGAAAACCCGGGGTGGGGACCCAAGATTAAGAAATCTGAAAAGGGTGGAACATGTCTGTTGGGGATGAGTTGCTTCAAAATGGTAAGATTAAGAAAAAAATAAAGTGAGAAAACTGAGGTCAACCTGGGTCTTCTATATGGTAAGTGGTGGGGTGGTACCACGAAAAGGATGAAATGTAGGTGCCATTCTCATGATTTTCAATCCAACGGGAAATTTTTAAAAGGAAAGGGAAGAGGAGGAGACAATTGAATAAAAAGAATGGGAAATCAAATAGAGGATAAAAGGAATGAAAAAAGGGAAAAAAGAGGTAAGGGGGGAATAGGAAAAAGGGGGGTGGAATGGTTTCCATCAAAAACCACGATGGAAAACAAATTCTCTATGGGAGGGGGCAAAAAGGGGAAAAAAGGGCCGATAAAGGGAAATGTTCTACGCGAGGGGGGCAATTACAGCACATGGGGGCGAAATGGAATCGAGAATCAATGAAAGGAAATTAAAAGGGTTGGGAGAAAATGAGGGGGGGCTCGAAATTTTTAAAAGGGGTGAAAAAAGGGGAGGGGGATTAAGAGTAAAAATATAATATAAAGGGGGGATAATGAAAAAGGAAAGGGGGGGGATAAAAGAGAAAAGAAAAAGGAGAGGGGCGTAGGAAAAACCAAAAAGATTGAAAGAGAAAAAAAAAATTAAAATTAAAAAAAAAAAAAAAAAAAAAATTTTCACATTTTTCAAAAAGGGGGATAGAAAAAAAAAAAAAACTTAAAGGTTATTGGCGAGGGGTAAGAAAGGGGAAGAAAAAATAGGAAAAAAAATAAAATAAGTAGAACACGAGGGAAAGAAGGGAAAAAAGATTACCGAAAAAAGAACGAAGTTCGGGTTAGCTTGTTTAAAAAAAATAAAAAGCCAAAGATATTTTCCTAGGCCTAAAACGCATGTTAGGGTAAAGAAAACTTAGTTTCATTATTTTTTTTTATAATTTTGTTATGCTAGGCAAAAAACTAATTTAGGTTTTAAAGTCCCAAGAAAATTAAAAAACCTCCACCCAGGGGTATTCTAAAACCCAGTCCATAAAAAATAGGTGTTCTAAAAGGCGGGAATAATTTTAAAAATTTTTAGGGGTTGGGTTTGAGAATTTAAAAAAGGAAAGAGAAATTATTTAAAAAGTTGTAGGAAATTGTTGGGCCTCAGGTCACAAAAAAAAGGCTCTGGGGGAAAATATAAAAAGGAACTTCATGAATTGAAAAAAAAAAAAAAAAAATAGTAAAAATTCACAATTTTGTAATAAAAAAAAAAAAGAAAAAGTTCCGGGTGGGGGGTTAATTTGAAAATTTTTAGAGGGAAGAAAAAATAAAGTGCCTAACGAAAAGAGAAAAGGGGGGTCACATGGGAATAGATTTAAGAAAAAATTTTTAAAAGAAAGTTAAAAAAAAAAAGAAAAAAAAATGGAAAGAAATGAAAGGGAAAGTAGAGGGGAACATGGAAATTGTCAGGCGGGGAAAAGGGAAAATTTAAAAAAGAATAAGGGAAGGAACCAAGATTTTGAGGCTAAAGGTTAAAACATTTTAAGAAAGATAAGGGGGGGGATTTTTTTAAAAAAGGATGAAGGAGATAATAAAAAAATTTAAATCTCTATTTTTTTAAAGAGGAAGAAGAGGGGAAAAACTTTTTGTTTTGATTAAAAGGGGGAATATTCTTTCCTTTGAAAAGATTTTAAAAATTTTAAAAAAAAAAGCCAAAAGATGGCAAAAAAGGAAATGTGTAAAATAATTTTAAAAGTAATAAATCTAAAAAAAAAGAAAAAAATTTATTTAGAAAGAAG
>JABWPP010000050.1:72192160-72552160 GCA_016920855.1 Puya raimondii | reverse complement strand
AGAAAAGAAAAGAAAGAGAGAAGAAGGAGAAAAAAAAAAAAAAAAAAAAAAAGAAAGAAAGAAAGAAAAAAAAAAAAAAAAAAAAAAAAAGGAAAAAAAAAAAGAGAAAAGAGAGAAAAAAAGAGAAGAAAAAGAAGAAAAAGAAAAAAGAGAAAAAAAGAGAAAGAAAGAAAGAGAAAAAAAAAAAAGAAAAAAAAAGAGAAAGAAGAAAAGAAAAGAGAAAAAGAAAGAAAGAAAGAAAAAGAAAAAAGAAAAAAAAAAAAGAAAGAAAAAAAAGAGAAAAAGAGAAAAAAGAAAGAAAAAAAAAAGGAAAAAAAAAAGAAAGAGAAGAAAAAAGAAAGAGAAGAAAAAAAAAAGAAAAAAAAAGAAAAAAAGAGAGAAAAAAAAAGGAAAGAAAAAAAGAAAAAGAGAGAAAAAGGAAGAGAAAAAAAAAAAAAAAAAGAAAAAAAGAAAAAAGAAAAAAAAAGAGGAAAAAAAGAGAAAAAAAAAAGAAGAGAAGAAGAGAAAAAAGAAAGAAAAGAGAAAAGAAGAGGGGAGAAGAAAAAAAAAAAAGAAGAGAGAGAAAGAAGAAAGAAGAAAGAAAGAAAAAAAGAAAAGAAGAAAAAAAAAAAAAAAAAAGAAAAAAAAGAGAAAAAGAAAAGAGAAAAAAAAGGAAAAAAGAAAAGAAGAGAAAAAAAAAAAAAAAAGAGAAAAAAAAAGGAAAAAAAAAAAAAAAAAAAGAAGAGGGGGAAAGAGAAAAAAGAAAAGAAAAAGAAGAAGAGAAAGAAGAAAGAGAGAGAGAAGAAAGAGAGAGAAGAAGAAGAAAAGAGAAAGGAAGAGAGAAGAGAGAAGAAAGAAAAGAAGAGAGAAGAAAAAAAGAGAAAAAGAGGAGAGAAAGAAGAAGAGAAGGAAGAAAAAGAAGAAAGAGAGAAGAGAAGAAAGAAGAAAGGGAGAAGAAGAAGAGAAAAAGAAGAGAGAAGGAAAGATAGAGAAAGAGAGAAGAAAGATAGAAAGAAGAGAGAAAAGAAGAAGAGGAAAAGGGAGAAAGAAGAAAGAGAAGAGGAGAAGAAGAAGAGAAAAGAAGAAGAAGAAGAAAAAGAAAGAAGGAGAGAAAAAGAGAAGAAAGAAGAAAGAAAGAAGAGAAGGAAGACCGAAGAAAGAAGAAGAAGGAAAGAGAAAGTCGAGAGAGAAGAAGAAAGAGATTTCGCGCCTCGTTTGCGCCGAAAACACTTCGCACAAGTCCCAAACTTGGCTGAAGCCTCACACATAGCCTCACATGCTATTTTCCCACCGGAACTCCACAATTTGTAGAAGTTCGGTACGGTGCATTGAAATTCAGTGTACTACACTACCCCCTGCGCCACTTCGCGCGGGGCGAGCGCAGGCCCGCCCCCTGCGCCACTTCGCCCTGCGCGCGGGGCGCAGGGGGCGGGCCCTGCCCCTGCCCCCTGCGCCACTTCGTGCGAGGCGGGCGCAGGCCCCCTGCGCCCTTCGCCCTGCGCGCGAGGCGCAGGGGGCGGGCCCTGCCTCTGCGCCCTGCGCGCGGGGCGGGCGCAGGCCCGCCCCTGCGCCCTTCGCCCTGCGCGCGGGGCGCAGGGGGCGGGCTCTGCTCCTGCGCCCTGCGCGCGGGGCGGGCGCAGGCCCGCCCCCGCCCCCCCCCCCCCCTCCCCCCTGCGCCTCCTGCGCTCGCGCGGGGGCGGGGCGCAGGGGGCTGTGCCCCCTGCCTCCTGCGCTCCCTCCCTGTGCTCGCGGACGAGCCCCCTGCGCTCGCCGCGCCCCCTGCGCCCGCCGACCACCGCCCCGCGCGCCCCCTGCGCCACCGCCGACGCCTCCCTCTCCCTTATCCCCATCTACCTCTTCGACCTAGTCGGCTCCGGGCGCGGCGGCGGGGACGTCGTCGTCGTTGTCGTCCGCATCGGAGAAAGAGTGCAATGAGACCGAATCTAAATGGTGCAATGTGGAGAAAGAGTGCAACGAGAAAGAAGAGAAAAAGAAATGGTGCAAAATTTTTCTAAATAGTGCAACGCTGGCCTAAAAAGTGCAACTCTCTTTCCAAATGGTTTAATTTCATTCCCAAATAGTGCAACTTTCATTTAAAATAGTGTAATTTTTTTTAAAACAGTGTAAATTTATTTTAACAGTGTAATTTCTTCTTCTTCTTCCTTCTTGTATGATTTTTAGTCTTTCCTGTAGGAAAAATTATTTTATTTTTTATTTTTTTTTCTATCTATAATTTTTTTTTCACGATTCATCCCTCGCCGGAGTGAAACTATGTTTTTTCCCCTCTCTCGCCGGTGTGCTTCTCGACCCCAAGAAGCACTTCTTTTTCGTCGCCGGCGGTGGGGACGGCGGGTGGAGGAGGATCGGAGAGGGAAAAAAAAAGAGTCGCGACGCGGCGCGGCCTCGGCGGGGTCGGAGGCGATGAGGGCGGGGGTGCGCGAGCGAGGGCGAGGGTGTGAGGGGCAGAGGCGAGGCGGGCCGTTTCCGCCTCCGCCTCCGCCTCCGCCTCCTTTGGAGAGGAAAAAAAAAGAGCGAGAAAAAAAGAGGAGAGAGAAAAAAAGAGGAGAGAGAAAAAAAAGAGGAGAGAGAAAAAGTAACAAGGGTATTTTTGTCAGTTTGCTGAAAATCCGGACCGAATCTGCCAAATCGAAAATAGCGACCCAATTTTGCAAAAGCCCAAAACTAGTGGATTTTTTATGCAAATTGGCCTTTCTTTTATTGGTTTCAATAAAATTTTGGTTAAAATGTGTAGACACTCCCTAAACTTTGGCCAATTTTGTAGTTGACCCTTGAATATTTTTTATTTTATTTACACTTTCTCTCTACTTATTAAAAATTTGATTTAACTCCTTCTTTTGCCAATTTTAAAAATTATATTAGAATCAAAAAGTCAGTAATAATATAAAGCCAATAAAATATATTTGAAGCTTAATATTGATCAACATTTTTTAATTATAATAAACAAATATAAAGCCAATAAAATAGTCGAATATAAATTAGAAAGCTGAACAATATTAAATATATTAAAATTTAAGTAAAAATTACATCTTACAAAGTCAATGACCCTTCATTCTCTAAAACATTACACTTATTTTTCGACTTATCAAGAAAAATACAAATAAAATAATAAACTTCAAACTTGCTAAAAAAGGACTTAAATTAAATATTTAGAAAGTAGAGAAGATAAAAAGATATTTAGGGGTCAATTTCAAATCCTCACAAGGGATCTATGCATTTTAACCAAAAGTTCTTATATAAACAGTGCAGAAGGGGAATTATGAATTGCATGTAATCCTTATTATCAAGGACAATGAAAAATAAAACTTGAAAAACAAATTATTTTTTATTTTTTAAAAAATATTATCTATTATTTAGTCATAGTGTACTGCAAGTTGGTTAATTATGGCAATAAAATATTTCTTCTATCTACATATCAAATTATATAGAATTATCACTGTTTAAAATAATAAAAAACTGCAACGAAGCCAAATGTGTTATGGCGCAGGCCTCCAATGAATAATCTATAAACTATTATTAATCTCCCTAATTTTGTCCAAGTGGCAAGCTTACCTTAACCCAATGGCTGTGGGGCCCACCTCCTTTATTACTCATCTCTTTTCCTTGAACCTGCTCACTTTTAAAGATCCTTTCCCCTTCCGTCTCTTCGGTAGAAGAGAACTTTATTCCGTCTGTTCGATTTCCGTGCTCCTCTCCTAAAGATCGTTTCCCCTTCCATCTCTTCGATAGAAGATAACTTTATTCCGTCTGTTCGGTTTTCGTGCTCCTCTCCTAAACTCCTCAAAATCAATTTGAAATTCCACTCCTCTTTTACCAAAAACCCTTTACAAGCTCTTTCTCCCTCCCCTCACCCCACTCTCCTCGGCGCGGTGGTTGGCGCGACCGAGATTGAGACCGAGACCGAGAACGTGATAGGGACCGCGACCGAGATCGTGAGTGCGAGAGAGCACCGTCCATGCCCAGTACCCCGCAGACCCGAACCCTAGCTACCCGATGACCCCAAACCCTAGCATCCAGCCTCCAGGAGTGGCGGCGATGCCTTCGGGGGCCGCGCCGAGTGGTGTCGGAGTTGCGGCGGTGCGCCCGATAGGGATGTATGCGGTTGCGCCCGAGCAATCACCGGGGCACTATGAGCAGGTTCTGAATGGGTATATGGCGGTTCCTCCTCAGCCAGGATTGATCCCTCCCCCGATGGGTTTTCTTGAACTATTATTTGCTCTTTACGATCAGTTTCATTCTTTGCCCTTTTTTTTGCTAGATTATTATCTATGATGATTTGGCTTTGATTCGTGGATTATAAAAGTAAGAGTTTTACATTCGTATTAGATTTTATTAATTAAATTAACGAGTGGCGATATATTATGTTAAGTGTTCTATTGTTAATGGAAGAAATAAGCGCATGGGAGACACGAGCCGCGATATATTATGTTAAGTGTTTTGATAAGTTTTATATTGTCATACTATGTGTGGAGATACGCATATGTTGATTATGAAAGTAGAGGAGATGGGTTGATGGGTGAAAAGGAGTTTTTGGCACCCAAAAAAAAAAAAAAGAAGCTGTTGTTTGGAAAGGGATTCTCTTGATATCGATAACTGATATTTTCTGCTACAGCTTTGTATCGTCGTTATCGGTGAGAAACATCGGCAGTCGCCATTCTTGCGGTTGTTAAAAGATCACTTTCCCTCTATGTTGGTATGCTTAAATTTATCTAACTGCATTTCATTTACACAAATGACCACCATCATGCCGCCCCGGCCGAGGTTGCAAACGGCGTTCCCAAGAACCATTGGACCAATATCAGACATCATTGAAAAAATTACATATTGAAGTTGTCCTTGCATATAAATAGAATCTTATAAAACTTCAAAACCTTTTGGGGTGATCCTACAAATGTCGCTATTGTCATAGCTCGGCTCGGCGGTTCATCGGCGTTTGTTGAGAAAGTAATACCTTTTTTTCTTTTTTATTAGTTATACTATTTCATCCTTATCGCCTGTAAATTTAAAATTAAAATTTATTTGAGTTTTATGTTGAATTTAATTTAAGGTGAGTTTCTTTATTTGGTGTTTACAGGAGATTGAAGTGAATTAGTAATTACTGATTACTATATGCCGGGAATGACTGGGTATGATCTTCTAAACAGAATTAAGGTACCATTTTTTAATGCTTAATTTGTAACAATACTTATAATTACATTAATTTTTTGTTTCCAAGTTTTTTTTCACCAATTTATTGATGAAAAATTTGTGATATTGTTGATTCACGAATTATTTTCTTTGAAAGATATTCCAGTCGTGATCATATCTTATATAAATGTGCCTTTCAAGATAATAAACTGTAATAATGCCTACCCGCCGCATCGCGCGGGTCCCTAAACTAGTATTTTATACACTTATTACGGTGTATAGAAATCTCCATCAAAATAAAATAGTAAACGAATGAGAGGAAGAAGAGATAATATAATCTGGTATGTTTTGGAGGACTCAAAATAAAACTAAGCTTTATTGAGGAAACAATGAAAAGTCGCACACTGGTGCTGCACGAAGGACAACTCGGACGTCTCGGCCAATGCAATTACACAGCTTTGGCTTAATAAATTACTAGTTAAAAACCCGCGCTTCGTTGCGGGAAAAAAAATTATAGTAAATATACAATAATAATTAGTAAATAATAATAAAAATTATTTAAAAAATTATTTATATATTAAAGAACTTCCTGTGTCCCCCTTCCGGCTCCCTCTCTCCTGGCTCACCCGCGCTGCCGACCTCCTCGCCTCGACCCTCGCCGCCTTCTCACCTCGACCCTCGCCGACGCTGCCCCGCTCCTCTCTTGCTCCTTCTCCGACCCCGTCGCCCTCGCCGCCTACCTCCGCTCCGGCCTCTCCCTCCTCGACGCTGCCAACTCCTCCGCCTCCTCCGCCGCTGCCTCCTCCTCTGCCTCCTCCTCTCCTCCCCCGACTCCCTCCTCCCCCGCACCCGCCGCTGCCGCCGATTAGAATTCCCCACCCCGCTGCCGCCGCGGCGCCGGAGGCCCCCTGCGCCGCTGCCTCCGCCGCGCGCCGCGCGATCTATGCGGCCGACGCCGTCGCCGCCCTCGTCCTCGGCGCCATCAGCGAAGAAGAGAAAGAGAGAGATGGGGAGAGCGCAGAGAGAGGGCGCAGGGAGAGAGGCCTTAGTGCAGAGAGAGGGCGCGAGGAGAACTCGGCATGGGCGAAGAAGAGAAAAGGGAGAGAGCTAGGGAGAGCGAGATGAGAGAGAGATAGGAATTTAGAGAAGGGACAAATTTCTTACCTTCCCAAGAAGATTTGGTAGTTTTTCAAGATGGGAAGATTCCCAAGAAGAAATTTTTTTCTTTCCCAAGACAGGAAAGATTTCCAAGGAGGTTTGACACGTATACCAAGATGGAAAGATTCTCAAGAAAAAGTTTTGTTCTTTTCCAAGACAGGAAAGATTTCAAAATCACTTTCCAATAAGAAAGATTTTGTTCTTTTCCAAGAGAGGGAAGATTTTCAGAAGAAGGAGGGGAGAGTTACTAAGAGGTTGACACATATACCAACTAAAACTGTCAAATAGTAGTTTGTATAGAGAGAGATAGGAATTTAGATAGCGAGATGAGAGAGAGATAGGAATTTAGAGAAGGGACATATTTCTTACCTTCCCAAGGAGATTTGGTAGTTTTTCAAGATGGAAAGATTCCCAAGAAGAAATTTTGTTCTTTCCCAAGACAGGAAATATTTCCAAGGAGGTTTGACAAGTATACCAAGATGGAAAGATTCCCAAGGAGAAATTTTGTTCTTTTTCAAGACAGGAAAAGTTTCAAAATCACTTCCTAATAAGAAAGATTTTGTTCTTTTCCAAGAGAAGGAAGATTTTCAGAAGAAGGAGGGGGGAGTTACTAAGAGGTTGATACGTATACCAACTAAAACTGTCAAATAGTAGTTTGTATAGATACCACCCCGGCCAACTATATATATAGCAAAATAAGTAGAGTTCTACTCTAATTAGACCTCTACTTTAAACAACTAAATCGAATAACAGATAAAATAAATAAGCTAATTCTAATCTTATAATTATTAGCATTATCTTTAACGCTATTCCATAATGTTAATAATTTTCACGCCGATCTTCTTTCAGGAAAATATGAATTTTTCTAATAATAGAGCTTTTTGAAAATATCGACCATCTGCTCCTCGGTAATACAGTATATCAACTTGACTTGACTGTTAACGACCTGCTCCCGTATAAAGTAATGTCGCAATACGATGTGTTTGGTCCAATTGTGATGAATCAAATTTTTTGCCATCACGATGGTTGACTGATTGTCGCAATAAATCATAGTTGGATTTTGTTTCGCCGCATCCAGATTTTTGACATGTAGCAGTCGTAACTCCTATACACTCGATTTCTGAAGATGATAGAGTCGTCGATTGCTACTTTTTCGAAGACCAATAAATTGCTCTTGCGCCAAGGTTGAAGACGAACCAGCTTGTGATTCTTTGATCATCTACTGAACCTACCCAATCATTATCAAAACAACCAAAAAAGTAAAAAATCGTTAGCGTTGGTATACCACACTCTATGGTCTCTTGTTCCTTTCAAATATCTCAATATCTTTTTCGCCTCTCCCCAATAGATTTTACTTAGGCTTTATATAAATCTCGATAGCAAGCATGCGCCACATATATGATGTTCGGTTTACTGCTACCAATGTAGAGCAAACTCCCAATTAAGTCCCTGTATAAACTTGCATTAATCTTTTCTTCTCCATCATCCAAGAAGAACTTCATGTTGTACTAATCAGATTTTGCACAGTATTGCAATTTTTCATGTTAAACTTTTTAAGCAAATCAAGATATTTTTTTTGACAAATAAAAATTTCATTATCTCCCTGTTTCTCTAGGCCTTAAAAGAAACTCATGGGGCTAAGATCGATCATCTCAAACTCAGTCATCACACTTTTCTTAAATTCATCGATCAATTCTGTGGTGTTTCTAGTATAAATCAAGTCATCAACATAAAGGTAAACAATCAAAATCTCCATACCTCAAAATTTAATATAAAGAGTGGGCTCATTTTCACTCTTAGAAAATCAATTTTGTGTAAAGTACGAATTGATTTGACTATACCAGGCTTTGGAGCCTGTTTCAAACCATACAAGTTTTTCTAGCCTATAAATTTTATCTTCTTTTTCTTTAATTTTGTAGTTCTACAGCTGCTCAAAAAAAATTTCTTCATCGAAAAAACCTTAAGAAAATCCAACTTAACATCAAATTAAAAAACTTTCCATTTATTTTGTATAGTTAAAGCCAAAACGGTTCAAATTGTCACATCCCGAGACCCACCCTAAAGGATCCGCTAAGGCGCGTGCAACAGATCCGCTGAACTGGTAAGTTTTTTTTTTTTTTTTTTTTTCCGCACGAAGTGAAAACATACACTAACCTATACATTCATGCAAGAATACCTATAATAAAGCATGAGAGTAAATAAACTTCTAATTAAATCTTTACAATATCAACTCTTTTGAGTTTACAATCACATCTCCACAAAATATTACAAGTTCCATGATTCTTATAAAAGGATACTCTCTAAACCGACTTGTGAGTGATTTATCTAACTCAATTCGTGACACCTCTGCCGTGATCATGCGCCTCATTGGTGATGGATTGTCCTAATAAAGCAACAACAACAATGGGGTGATCGCTTGAAATAAGTTTTCAGTGGGTGCAACTGTTGAAAGTGGCGCTCTACGCTCACTGTCACGCCCCGCCGGGTCCTTAAACACCAACTAGGTGGAAAGGATAACCGCACGAGCGCATGCACCAGACCCGCCGAACGGATAGAGTCTTTCCTATCCGCCCAAGGCGTCACAACACAAGCTTATCCACAATGTTCCAACTAGGAACGGAGTACAAGAGTTGCACAAGGAAAGCATCAACATAAAGAAGTTCTACTTCTATTACATCACATGGCACAATATACATGTCCCAAATTTTTTTCTTTTCCATTCCATACATTATGTTCCAAAACTATGGAATATACAACATTCATACAAGAATGTAAATCCCCTATACTATCACATTCCAAAAATAGGGGTACAACTCTACATACAACCAAAATGGAAGGGCCGCTATCTAAAGAGCCAAACCCTTGCCTCGCTCCGCCGCCTCACTCGCGGAAGGACCTGGAAAATGTGGGGTGAGAACTATAAACATAGTTCCCAGTGGGTAAGGCCACCCAAGAGAGGAGCTCGACCCACCAGGTCCAAAGAAACACCATATGCATAAGTTAGATCACATATAACTATGCAACAATTATTTACATGCTTGTAAATAAACATAAAGGATGCAACCAAATGAAATATAATTTATCATTCCCTCCTAGGTTCACCCTATGTCTCACAATGACTAAGTTCATTTACTTGTCATTTACTTATGGTTTCGGAATCGCCGTCTCACCATACTTATTCCAACATTCGAGGAGTGAACTCGTCACCTCCTAGTTCGAGTAGCGAACTCGTCGCATACTCGGGATAGCAAAATCGTCGCATACCCCGTCTCAACACGGCCACCGCATGGCATGGGTAGCAAACTCGTCGCATACCCGGGATAGCAACCTCGTCGCACATCCCCTCTCAACACCGCCAACTCAAGGCGAGGTAGCAAAATCGTCGCCTACCCGGGATTGCAAACTCGTCACACATCCCGTGTCGGTACGGCCAACTCATGGCATGGTAGCGAAATCGTCGCCTACCCGGGATAGCAAAATCGTCGCACATCCCGTCTCAATACGGCCAACTCATGGCATGGTAGCTAAATCGTCGCCTACCCGGGATAGCAAAATCGTCGCACATCCCGTTGTTCACGTTTTTCACTTGCCAACCTAAGTCTCATGACCTTAGGTTCAAGTCACTAAGTCTCGCCTATGTTCAATAACACTAGGCTTACTTTCTCATTATCAACCTAGGTTCCATGACTCTAGGTTCCAATCTCATGTCAAACCTATGTTCAATGACACTAGATTTCAATCTCACATGTTCCAACCTATGTTCAATAACACTAGGTTTACCCACACATGCAACCATGCAACAAGTATTAATATTTGAATTATACTTGAAATATACATCATGCAATAGGATCTCATTGTTCAACCTATCATGATTTTTACTTTTGCCAACATGCAAATTCTAGGGTTCACAACATATACCATTTTATCTTTAAATGGATATTTACCCTAGACATGGAAGTGACCTAATCACTTCGGTAAACACAAACCCACCTCGAGATCTTTCGAATCCTTGTATTCTTCAAGCTCCTAAGTGTCCAAGCCTTGAGTTCTTGTTTCAACCCAAGCTTCTACAAGAAAACGGTTCGCTACTCATTACGAACCCTAAATTCAACTCAACATGTGAAATCAAGTGTTCTAACATGATTTCCTAGGCCTCAATTGCAATTCCCGAAGGTCCAAATATTTTTAGAACCTCTCATTGCAAAAGCCCCAAATCTACTTAGGTTTCACATGCATGCATGTGAAACCACAAAATCTCTTGGCCAATCTCCACGTTTTGTGGTTTAGATTGCCTAGGGTCTCCAAAAACCTCTTGCTAAAGGATTGAATCCAAGGTTTAAACCCTAAATCACAAGAACTCACCTCAAAGCCCTAGCTCCCAAGCTTCTTCTTGCACCAAGAAGCTCCAAATCCACCTTAGAAGCTTTTCCCAAGGTCAAATCCTTCACTTCTCCAAGCCTTGGAGAGATCTCTAGAGAGAGAAAGTGAGGGAGAGGGAGAGGGAGTGTGAGGAAGATGGAGGAGTAATGAGGAGAGGGACCCCTGCCCTCTATATATAGCCTATCTCCCACGAAATTACCAAAATACCCCTCACTGGGCATTCTGCACCAGCCGGGTCCGGACCTTGCAGATGGGGTCCGGACCCCGCACTGATAACTGGCCAGTGCGCAGGCCGGGTCCGGACCTTGGCATCAGGGTCCGGAACCCGTACGCACCCCAACTTGGAGACCCGCTCGGGTCCGGACCTCAAGTCCCGGGTCCGGACCGCAGCTGCCCGCGGACTTCATTGTCCGGACCCCAGCTTCCAGGGTCCGGACCCCGTGAGCAGTTTTGCTCCGGTTGGTCCTTTTCTTCGAAATCTTTGATTTCTGGGTTTCCACTCGCACCCAAAATGTTCCGAAACCTTCGGAACTCAATTCCACACTAGCCATTACCGGCTCTTTTCGAACTTTCTCAAATTTAGTAAAGTTCGAAGCAACGCACCGAAATTCAAAGTGCTACATTCCTCCCCCCTTAAAGAGAGTTTCGGCCGCGAAACTAAATCATACCTCAGCTGGACTCAGCGAAGTGGTAAGGAAACCGCTCCTTCATCGAGCTTTCCAATTCCCACGTGGCCTCACGTTCACCGTGATTCGTCCATTGTACCTTTACATAAGGAATTTCACGGTTCCTCAAACTTTTCACCTCGCGATCCATGATACACAAGGGAAACTCCTCATAAGTCATATCCTCATGAAGCTCCATAGGCACATACTCGAGGACGTGCGCCGGATCATACATATACTTGCGGAGGGTCGATACATGGAACACATTGTGTATCCCCGCAAGTTTTGGTGGCAAAGCTAGCCGATATGCCACGGATCCCACACGCTCCAAAACCTCATAAGGTCCAATGTAACGGGGACTCAACTTACCCCGAACACCGAATCGCTTCACCCCTCTCATGGGTGATACTTTCAAGAAGACGCGGTCTCCTACCGCGAATTCTAAATCTCGTCGACGTCGATCCGCATAACTCTTTTGTCGAGATTGCGCCGTCGATAAGCGTTCGCGTGCCAAGCGGACCTTTTCCTCCGCTTCACGCAACACGTCCGGTCCTAAGACCCTTTTCTCGCCAACTTCGCTCCAATGAATAGGAGAGCGGCATTTTCTTCCATACAAGGCCTCAAAAGGTGCCATTCCGATGCTAGACTGATAGCTATTATTATAAGCAAACTCAGCCATCGGCAAATGTGTAGGCCATGCACCTTTGAAGTCCAACACACACGCTCGAAGCATATCCTCCAAAATCTGAATTGTTCTTTCCGATTGACCGTCGGTCTGAGGATGAAATGCTGAACTGAAATCGAGCCGTGTACCCAAAGCTTCTTGCAAGCTTTTCCAAAAATGCGATGTGAAACGGGGATCTCGATCTGAAACTATCGAGGTCGTCCAGGTAGACTTGCGCTAACTTGTCTCCCGACCAAGTGGTGTGGATTGGCAAAAAGTGTGCCGACTTTGACAAACGATCCACCACCACCCAAATCGCGTCGTGGCCACCTAGCGATCGAGGTAAGCCCACAACAAAGTCCATTGCGATATTTTCCCACTTCCAAACCGGAATGGGCAATCCTTGCAATTTTCCTGCCGGAAAGCGACGCTCGGCCTTCACTTGTTGGCACACTAAGCATTGCGCCACAAAGCGTCCCACATCAAGTTTCATCCCCGGCCACCAATAATGCAATTTGAGGTCCTTATACATTTTGGTGCCGCCCGGGTGAATCGCATAGGGAGAAGTGTGAGCTTCTTTCAAGATCTCCCTACGAATGTCCTCAACTTTCGGCACGCACAATCGATTTCGAAATCGAATTGCGCTCATCGAATCTACATGATAATCACCTGCGCGCCCGCTCTCGATAGCACCCCGCACCTTTTGGAGTTCCGGATCACCGGATTGCTTTTCTTTTATTTGCTCCAACAAGGTCGGCCATATCTCGAGATTCATAAGTCTAGCGGGGACGCCCGGGGCCACGATCTCCAAGTCAAATCGGCCCATTTCCTTGATCAACGGCATTTGTCCCGTCATCTCAATTGCGAAGTTCTCCACGGACTTTCTACTGAGCGCATCGGCCACCACATTGGCTCTACCAGGGTGGTACAAGATGGTCAAGTCGTAATCTTTTATCAACTCCAACCACCTCCGCTGCCTCAAATTCAACTCCTTCTGAGTGAATAAGTACTTTAAACTTTTGTGATCCGTGTAAACCTCACAATGCTCCCCGTATAAGTAGTGTCTCCACAACTTGAGTGCGAAAACCACCGCCGCAAGTTCTAAGTCGTGGGTGGGGTAATTCTGCTCATAGCTCTTCAGCTGTCGAGAGGCATATGCTATTACTTGTCCTCTTTGCATAAGCACACACCCAAGACCACGATGTGATGCATCGCTATACACCACAAAACCCTCCCCCGCAATCGGCAAGGCGAGTACCGGAGCCGAAGTCAACCTTTTCTTTAGCTCCTTAAAGCTTTGGTCGCATTCTTCGCTCCAAACATATTTGGCTCCCTTGCGGGTAAGACGCGTTAGTGGACCGGAGATTTTTGAAAATCCCTCCACGAACCGCCGATAGTATCCCGCAAGACCCAAAAAGCTTCGTATTTCCGTGACATTGGTCGGGCGAGGCCAATCCTTGACTGCCTCTACTTTCATAGGGTCCACAGATACTCCTTCTGCGGAAATTACGTGACCCAAGAAAGCGACCTCACGGATCCAGAATTCGCACTTTTCAATTTGGCGAATAATTTGTTCTCTCGAAGAACTTGAAGCACAATCCTCAGGTGCTCTCTATGTTCCTCTTCACTCCGAGAGTAGACAAGAATGTCATCTATGAACACAACCACAAATTGATCCAATAGTGGTTTGAACACACGGTTCATTAAATCCATGAACGCTGCCGGGGCATTAGTAAGCCCGAAAGGCATAACCGTGAATTCATAATGTCCATACCGCGTCCTAAATGCGGTCTTATGCACATCCTCCGGTTTGATCTTCAATTGGTGATAACCGGATTGTAAATCAATCTTTGAATACACCCGAGACCCTTGCAATTGATCGAATAAGTCATCAATTCGGGGTAACGGGTACTTATTCTTGACGGTCACTTTATTCAACTCGCGGTAATCTACACATAACCGCAGCGAACCATCCTTTTTCCGCACAAATAGAACAGGGGCTCCCCAAGGTGACACACTTGGCTTTACGAAACCCTTGTCCATTAAATCTTGCAATTGTGCTTTCAATTCCTTCAGTTCCGCGGGTGCCATCCTGTACGGGGCCTTAGAAATCGGCGCCGTACCCGGGAGCAAATCGATCACAAATTCTATTTCCCGGTCCGGTGGCATTCCGGGCAACTCCGTCGGAAATATATCCGGGAACTCTTGGACTATAGGAACGTCCTCAAGTCCCAGCACTCCCTTCCGGTCATCCACTACCGTCGCCAAGTAGGCAATGCATCCTCTAGCAATAAGCTTCCTTGCTTGCGACGTGGACACCATCGACGCAAAGAGCGAACTCTTACACCCACGGTACACAAATTCTTTGTGCCCGGGTTCTCTAAACCTCACTATCCGGCTCTTACAATCGATAGTAGCATGATACCTCGAGAGCCAATCCATTCCTAGGATCAAATCATATTCATTCATTCGATTTAATACCGACAAATCGGCTGGCATGATCCAGTTTTCAACCCTCACAGGGCAATCCATACACACATGATGTATACAAAAGGTGTGTTCAGGTACTTGCACAGTTCTTACATGCGTGGCATCTATAATTTATATTCCATGTGCAATAGCAAAAGATCGAGCAATGAATGAATGCGATGCACCAGTATCAAACAAAGCTCTACATCGAATGCCTTTAATTATCACAATACCTGCCACGACGACATCCTGGGCAGAAGGCTCCTCCACCTGAGAGGCGAATATCGGTCGGTGGGTCAGGGAGATCTTCTTACCAAAGATCGATGCCCATTGGGCGCTAGTCGCTGGCCCTCCACTGGTCTCGGCGGCTGTGCACGGCCTGCCGACATCGCCGCGGGTGGGATGCCCGCGAGCTGTCTCGGCGATGCAAATGCCGATGCCGATGACGGTGCTCGGCCATCATCCATCGGGCAATTGTATCGCATATGCCCTTGCTGTCCGCACTTGTAGCACCGGCCCTCACGATAATCACACTGCTGAGGGTGGTGGGGGCCGCTACAAATCGGGCACTGGGTTGCGGGTCGATTCCGTCGGAACCCTCGCGATTGGTTTTGCGACTGCGAGTGCTTCGGGGGCCGCTTAGAACTAGACTGCCCACCCGAGCCACCCGCCGGTCGCTTCTTTCCCTTCTCTTTCTCCTTCTCTTTTTCCCAAGATTCGCGCTCCTCGCGCGCACATGCATTCCCGTGCTCCACCCAAAGAGCACGGTCCAAGACCTCCGCAAAGGTCTTAAGCTTAAGGGCGTGAACCGCCCGAAAGATCTCCGGTCGAAGCCCGCGCACGAAGCAATCGACCTTGTCCAACTCTCCGCGGACAACGTGCGGTACGCAATTTATAATGTACGAGAACTCCCTCTCGTACTCGCGCACGGTGCGGTTCCCTTGTTTCAACTTACGGAACCTTTCTTGCAGTTTCCTTTTCTCGCTATCGGGGAAGTAGGTGGCGAACACCATACCCCGAAACTCTTCCCACGACGGTGGCGGAAGGCTAGAGAGTCTATCCCGTCGGACTCCCTTCCACCACACCTTCGCCGATCGCTCCAAGCAATGAACGGCGAGATGTACTTTGTCCCTCTCCAAGGTATAAAGATCCTCGAAGAGCGTCTCCACAGCATCGATCCATGTCTCTACATCCCATGGATCCACGTTCTCCCCGTTAAAGATAGGCGGGTTGAACTTTTTGAACCTCATGAGAGCCGCAAGTGCGCGCTCTCGCTCCGCATCCTCCATGTCGGAGTCGGGCATAGGAGTACCCGACCCACCGGCTACCATCGGTGATGCCGGTGGCGCCACAGTCGGCGCCGGTGTCACCTCCTCGGCCGGAGGTACTCCCGTTCTCTCCTCCCTAACCGCAGCCGCTTGCTGCGCCATCTCGTCTTGGAGCTTTTTAATTTGCTCCTCCTGTCGTTGCATGGCTTCGGCCTGTCGCCGAACCACGCCCATCAACTCGGTCATCTCATTACGAAGACCCGAGTTCTCGCCCTCCCCGAACTGTTCGGGAGCCGCGCTCGCTCTCCCGAGCCCAGCCCTCAAAGGAGGCCGTCCACGTACCATTATCCTGAAAACACAACGACTTTGGTCATTTCGTGACATTCAAAGTCATTTGTAACATAACGTTTCACGAAAATAAACGTGAACCCAATCTAGGCGAAAGTCACACAAGGGTCCTTATTCCTCTCACTTGGTTTCATGTTGTCGGCCGCCAACATGAACACACTTGGTGAAGAATAAGACACACCTCGAATCTACCTCTATTTCCAACTAGAGGTATAGGGACATAACCCAATCTCTTATCTTTCGCCATATCAAAGATCTCGTCACTCACGAGCCTACACTCCTAGGGTCATTTCCATCCTAGGGTTTCTTAGGTCAACCTAGATCGTTTCTACGCTCTGATACCACCTCAGTCTGTCACGCCCCGCCGGGTCCTTAAACACCAACTAGGTGGAAAGGATAACCGCACGAGCGCATGCACCAGACCCGCCGAACGGATAAAGTCTTTCCTATCCGCCCAAGGCGTCACAACACAAGCTTATCCACAATGTTCCAACTAGGAACGGAGTACAAGAGTTGCACAAGGAAAGCATCAACATAAAGAAGTTCTACTTCTATTACATCACATGGCACAATATACATGTCCCAAATTTTTTTCTTTTCCATTCCATACATTATGTTCCAAAACTATGGAATATACAACATTCATACAAGAATGTAAATCCCCTATACTATCACATTCCAAAAATAGGGGTACAACTCTACATACAACCAAAATGGAAGGGCCGCTATCTAAAGAGCCAAACCCTTGCCTCGCTCTGCCGCCTCACTCGCGGAAGGACCTGGAAAATGTGGGGTGAGAACTATAAACATAGTTCCCAGTGGGTAAGGCCACCCAAGAGAGGAGCTCGACCCACTAGGTTCAAAGAAACACCATATGCATAAGTTAGATCACATATAACTATGCAACAATTATTTACATGCTTGTAAATAAACATAAAGGATGCAACCAAATGAAATATAATTTATCATTCCCTCCTAGGTTCACCCTATGTCTCACAATGACTAAGTTCATTTACTTGTCATTTACTTATGGTTTCGGAATCGCCGTCTCACCATACTTATTCCAACATTCGAGGAGTGAACTCGTCACCTCCTAGTTCGAGTAGCGAACTCGTCGCATACTCGGGATAGCAAAATCGTCGCATACCCCGTCTCAACACGGCCACCGCATGGCATGGGTAGCGAACTCGTCGCATACCCGAGATAGCAACCTCGTCGCACATCCCCTCTCAACACCGCCAACTCAAGGCGAGGTAGCGAAATCGTCGCCTACCCGGGATTGCAAACTCGTCACACATCCCGTGTCGATACGGCCAACTCATGGCATGGTATTGAAATCGTCGCCTACCCGGGATAGCAAAATCGTCGCACATCCCGTCTCAATACGGCCAACCCATGGCATGGTAGCGAAATCGTCGCCTACCCGGGATAGCAAAATCGTCGCACATCCCGTTGTTCACGTTTTTCACTTGCCAACCTAAGTCTCATGACCTTAGGTTCAAGTCATTAAGTCTCGCCTATGTTCAATAACACTAGGCTTACTTTCTCATTATCAACCTAGGTTCCATGACTCTAGGTTCCAGTCTCATGTCAAACCTATGTTCAATGACACTAGATTTCAATCTCACATGTTCCAACCTATGTTCAATAACACTAGGTTTACCCACACATGCAACCATGCAACAAGTATTAATATTTGAATTATACTTGAAATATACATCATGCAATAGGATCTCATTGTTCAACCTATCATGATTTTTACTTTTGCCAACATGCAAATTCTAGGGTTCACAACATATACCATTTTATCTTTAAATGGATATTTACCCTAGACATGGAAGTGACCTAATCACTTCGGTAAACACAAACCCACCTCGAGAGCTTTCGAATCCTTGTATTCTTCAAGCTCCTAAGTGTCCAAGCCTTGAGTTCTTGTTTCAACCCAAGCTTCTACAAGAAAACGGTTCGTTACTCATTACGAACCCTAAATTCAACTCAACATGTGAAATCAAGTGTTCTAACATGATTTCCTAGGCCTCAATTGCAATTCCCGAAGGTCCAAATATTTTTAGAACCTCTCATTGCAAAAGCCCCAAATCTACTTAGGTTTCATATGCATGCATGTGAAACAACAAAATCTCTTGGCCAATCTCCACGTTTTGTGGTTTAGATTGCCTAGGGTCTCCAAAAACCTCTTGCTAAAGGATTGAATCCAAGGTTTAAACCCTAAATCACAAGAACTCACCTCAAAGCCCTAGCTCCCAAGCTTCTTCTTGCACCAAGAAGCTCCAAATCCACCTTAGAAGCTTTTCCCAAGGTCAAATCCTTCACTTCTCCAAGCCTTGGAGAGATCTCTAGAGAGAGAAAGTGAGGGAGAGGGAGAGGGAGTGTGAGGAAGATGGAGGAGTAATGAGGAGAGGGACCCCTGCCCTCTATATATAGCCTATCCCCCACGAAATTACCAAAATACCCCTCACTGGGCATTCTGCACCAGCCGGGTCCGGACCTTGCAGATGGGGTCCGGACCCCGCACTGATAACTGGCCAGTGCGCAGGCCGGGTCCGGACCTTGGCATCAGGGTCCGGAACCCGTACGCACCCCAACTTGGAGACCCGCTCGGGTCCGGACCTCAAGTCCCGGGTCCGGACCGCAGCTGCCCGCGGACTTCATTGTCCGGACCCCAGCTTCCAGGGTCCGGACCCCGTGAGCAGTTTTGCTCCGGTTGGTCCTTTTCTTCGAAATCTTCGATTTCTGGGTTTCCACTCGCACCCAAAATGTTCCGAAACCTTCGGAACTCAATTCCACACTAGCCATTACCGGCTCTTTCCGAACTTTCTCAAATTTAGTAAAGTTCGAAGCAACGCACCGAAATTCAAAGTGCTACACTCACTCATTCTAAAGGAGTCATAAATAAATCAATGATAAATAATAATGCTATTACTACAATAAGGATATACAAAAGAAAGTACAACTACCGTGCCTCTAGTAAGATACTATTATGCCAAACAAGATATAATTATGTCAGTGTTCAAGGAAAGATATACTCAAGTCGTTTTCTTAACTCTAATCAACTTATTAGTTTGGTTTTATTTCATTATTAAACACCTCATGGAGAGTCAAGAGGATCGTACTCTCTTCAATAGATAAGCACTTGGGGCTTAGGGTGATAGTATTACCCTAAGTTAAAGCATAAGGAGCTGAGGGTAATCGAACTACTCTTATAATGACTCTTTCGAAAGGTTGTGGCTTA
This sequence comes from Puya raimondii, assembly GCA_016920855.1. Taxonomy (NCBI): domain Eukaryota; kingdom Viridiplantae; phylum Streptophyta; class Magnoliopsida; order Poales; family Bromeliaceae; genus Puya; species Puya raimondii. Next base: position 72,532,834 of record JABWPP010000050.1, on the reverse strand, counting down.
TAGGGTCGTGACCCCTACAAGTGATGCCAATACTTGTTTTTTAGTTTATACTCTAGTTTCCGATTGATGCTAGAGTTAACCTATGAGTTCATTCACATGTTCTTTACAATCAAGTCCTCATAGTTTTTGCCTATTATCACTACGTTCATCACTATAGGTTTTTTCCTAGATTTCATACCACTACGGTGTTCACTAATTTCATATGTTCACGTGATAGTATTTTACTTGTTCATAAAATATACTACTAAAAGAGAGTAGAAACTCTACATGCTAGATCATATATCTATAACTCGGCATTATACTTGTCTCATGCAAATCCATCAAAATTAACCTTCTTTTCCCAAAAGTAGAAGTATAGACTACATACATAGAGACAAGAATACTTTAGACAAAGAGAAGATCATATCCATTTTGATGATATTCCCCACTTGTCTTGGAAACACTCTTAGAGATGTCCCATGAACTCTTGAAACTCCTAAAAAACTCTAAAGGAGGAGTTCTAACCAAATTAGAACCTCCAAAACCCTTATTTGGAAAAAAAAAGAACCCCAAAATAAACCATAAAAACTCCAACTCACCTCTTCTTCTCCAAACAAAAGAAATGGGGCTTGGGATGGTTGCCTTTCCCCTCCTAGAGCTTCTTCCAAGTGCTATTGTCATTCTCCAAACTTGCAAGAAGGTGGAGCTTCAACGTCCAACAATGTCGCTCTAGGGTTTCTTTCTCTCTTTAGAAAGGAAAAGTAGAGAGAGAGTGAGAGAGAAAATAAGGGTGTGGGAGAGGGACTGGCTATGAAGGGGTACTTATAGGAGTGCTATAATTGCACTTTTGCCCTCCAAATATTTGTATTTGCAACTAAACAAACTGTTGTCTCCATACTAGGTTTCAGGCGCCCGCCCGATCTTTTGAGCGCTCGAAAGCCCTAGGCAGCAGCTCCAGAGCCCTCGAGTTTAGCATCCAAAAGTTGTTCTGCATATGGATTTAACCAACTGATACCCCGTTTCGGACGCTCGCAGGGCAAACCAGGCACCCGATTATTTAACGAGCCAAGCAACCCCTCTTCTCGGGTTGAGAGTTTGGAAGTGGACTTGGACCCTCGCAAGAGCAGTTCGGAAGGTGTTTCGGATACCCGCAAGACCATTCGGATGCCTAAATGTTTATTTCTCCACGAACCCGTGCTCTCGGGTAGAGCATCCGGCCGAAGGCTCGAAGAGATGATTCGAAAGTCTTCGGGCGCCCGAAATTCTATTTTGGGCGTCCGGAAAGTTTAGAACCAGATTCTAACTTTTTTTAAAACTCCATTTTCGAACCAAATTGATTGCAACTTAATCCAAACTCTGTCTAAGCTTTTCCAAATTCATTTTAATCATGTCTAGTATAACTTCAATCTACAATTTACTAATTTAGCTAAAGTTCGGTGCATTATACTAAGTTTTAGTACATTGTACGAATCGTATCACATCTAGCTACGGGTGCAAAAGTTTCATTAAAATTAATACCTACCTGCTGTGAGCAATCTTTTGCATTAAGTCGTGCTTTTATTAGTTTCTTAATCGACCTATTTGGACTATATTTTGCTTTGTATATCCACTTCAACCTTGTAACTTCTTTTTCTATTGGCAGTTTGACAAGTTCCCAAGTATTATTCTTCTTTGGTGCTGCAATTTCTTTATACATTTGCTGCCTCCTTGAATGTTTGCGGTTCTCCAAATTGTGTTTACATGCACTACATGTATATTTCAGTATGCGATTTTACTTTTCTCGATGTCATCTCTGGAGAAGTTTGAGGTGAAATTTGTGGTGTTGTTTTTGTACTTGCTGTATTTTCTCCATTATTTATGTTTTCAGTAGAAATTTCATCTTTCGAGTGTCTAAAGAGGATTATCCTGCAATTTTTGCACTCCAATCACAAGGGTTTTGTTCATCAAATATAGCATCACGAATTATAATTAAGTAGTTACTAGTAGGATTATAAAATTGTTAGGATTTACTTTTTTCATTATAACTCACCAAAATACACTTTTCACTTTTATCATCCAATTTGTCTATTTTGCGATGGAATATGAACAAAATCCAAGAATTTTAAAGTGTTTTATCTTCAACTTCCAGTTCATCCATGCTTCATATTGGGTAAGTATTTCTCCAGTGCCGAAGTTGGGCTTCTATTGAGAATATATGCTGCAGTCGATACAGTTTCTGCTTAGAATTTGTGTCATGCCTCGTGCCCACAGCTGTGTCATGCCATTTAGATGGTTCGGCTCAAGACAGGCACTAGTGTCAGGTAGAGCCCACAACCAAAAGTGAAGGAAAGAATGCCACGTGGTAATTTTTATTGGGGATTAATATAGACACTAATGTCAGGTAGAGCCCACAACCAAAAGTGAAGAAAAGAATGCCATGTGGTAATTTTTATTTGGGATTAATATAGAGGTATAGACGTCATTTAGATGGTTCGGCTCAAGACAGGTGTCACGCCCCGGGCTAGTTCTAGATGCGAAAAAACGTGCCAATTTTTTTTTTTTTTTTTGAAAGCCTAGCCCGCGCCACGTACAGACCCGCCACAAATATAGGGTCCACTGTACACACGGACAGAACCTCCCCTGTATTTGCACGGCGTCCACAACATACAACAGGATCACAACCACCATTCATTCATCACAACAACACAACAACACAAGAGATTCATACAGCTAGCAGTCCTTAAACCTGTATGAATCTAAGCAAGTCCTTAGGCGAAGGATGATGCAATGCACAAACAACAGTCATTCTAGAAAACTGCTTCTTACCCAGAAGCTTTCTTTGAAATTCTAATCTCAAACATTGAAGGATCATTTGAAAGCTGTTCTCCACACGAGAACTCTCTTTTTAAATCACAAAAGCCGAACGATCGAAAATCTATTTAAAAACCGTTCCCCCACACGGAAACCTTTATTTGGAAGCGCTACCATGAGGGGTAGAAAACCAAGACGTGCAATAAAAGCCAGTGATAGAATAAAAGCATCGACATCCTCACATGGAAACTACACCAAAATCACAAGATCTAAGCATGCAAGACAATCACATAAGAATACTAAATAAGTCCACAACACATAAGCATGCTAGATAATATCCAAAAGGTAACTGAACCACAATCACATCTAACTGATAAGGGTAGGGTGATAACCAAATCTGGAAAGTAGCCTCACAAGTCGGAACCTCTAGAGCTACTATCTAGGCGTGCCTCGCAGCGTCCCGACACTCACCACCCTGCTCACTTGAAAACAACAACGAGGGCGGGGGGTGAGAACATGTAAACATGTCTCCCCTCCCAGTGGGTACCGCAAGCCGACGAAGGCGAGGTGTACACACCGGCACGAGGGTCAACAAAAGATAGATAAGGTATACAGTAGCACAAGTAAGTATGAGGCTGACATACAACTGAAACAACTATGCTACTGTAAGCAACTAGTATATGCATCAAAGGAGATAACTACAAAGTAAACCCAATCATAGCCACCGGGATGGATCCCTGGCACTGTCACACTGCTCAACCAACGGCACCATACCTTCCCGACGCAATGCATCGAGGCTCACGGGTCGGTCGCAATACACGACCCTTTTCCGGAAAAGAACACCCCCAAACGGTGGATCAGACCGCGGTGTACGTGAAGTGCGAGAAGAGCTGTGACGATCGATGCAAATGCTCAATCCACAGAACGGCAACGAGCCGTGAAGCAACTGAATAAACCACAACGAGGATCGCTCGGAACAACGGGCGATCACCACCGACCAACTAGGTCGTCTCAAGAATCATGCAAACCACAACTACTCTACTATCCAAGCACGCATATAAGTAGAGTCAACGGGAGTCAAGTGAACTAATAACTGTAATGCAAGAGAAGGGATAGAAAGGTATCACCGTAGTCCACTGAACCGACTCCGGATTGAAGTACCCACCTGTCGATATGATCGAGCCTAACTCCGACGGCTCTCGGGAAACGCGACAGGACCTACGAAAGACTCACACGGTCAAGGTCCACCAAGTCGACGCTAAACACAAAGCTCACTCATCCCGAACCCGACGGATCGCCCGGAAAACCCACCGGGACGACCCCGAAGCCACACCAAGCCCCAGAGGGGTACCAACAGCCATACAAGTCCTCCGCTGTCCCCCAAACACACACAACAAGGTGGCGGGACAGCGAGCACAAGCTCGGGGTGCCACGAATACCAAACGCACCCGAAACGGCTTTCCGGGTTCCCGAAAAAAATGCCGAATTGGCACCGAAACCCCTCGTCACTCATCCGCTGTCCTCGGAACTTCGGGACAGCGATGAGGAACAGCCAACGAGGCTAAACGACGAAGCCAAGTCACTCGCAAAATCAGCGAGTGAGTCGCACGACAAGAAACGCGCGTTTCGCCGATTATTTCATCGAAAAACGCGTCGGAAACGAATTCGAAACTCCGCGAAGGGCGAAGGGGTTGGACAACCAGTCCACAGGGTCTCAGGGAACATACCCTTGCTGCCCACAGCGTCGCAACGCTGCCACATAAGCCAAAGTCCCAAAACAAGCACAATTTACAAGCATAGAAGCAATAAAATAGGCCATTAGAGCAAACCGTACATCCGCACGACCTTCCGCAAGCACCAGCGGATAGGTAACGATGTCACGGAGACCGTGCTCATAGCCCCACTACGACAGGACTAGTCGCAAGCCGGGAAATCCCATAAAAAACAGTGAACACAAGCACTAAACAAGCATAAATAAAGGCCGTTCGAGCGCTCCGTTCGTCCGCACGACCTTCCGCAAGCACCAGCGGATAGACAACGATGTAACGGAGGCCGTGCTCACAGCCTCACTGCGACAGGAACAGTCGCTGGCCCAAACAAGCCACAAAAACAGCGGAAACATAGGGAAAAAGGCTCGACAAAAACCGAAAGGCGAAACGGCTCACCCAAACCAAAAACTAAGGTGAGCATGATGATCAGCGCATCGCCGCGATCATCGTGCTTACCTTCCCAAGCTTCGGGAGGCGACAGGGAGCTCAAACAACTCAACGCGGCCAAAAACAACACAAAAGAGACCCCGGCCGGAGCAACCAGCTCCGGCCGGCTGCTGGCCGGCATGCAAGGCCAGAGGCGGCCATAATCGGCAGAGGAGGTGGCAAGGAAGAGGGGGCTCACCTCAGCCGGCGGCGGGAAGCGGCGGCGGCGGCGCGGGGAAGAAGGCAGCCCTCGGGTTGGCTAGGGCACGGCGGCGCGGCAACAGGCGGCGACGGCGGCCGGCGGCGACGCGAGCACCGCCACGAGGGGGTCGCCGGACGCCGGTTGGCCGGTGACCGCGACAAAAACGGCGGCGGGTGGCGGCGGCGGAGCTGACTCGGCCGCGGCTGCCCTAGCGGCTCCACCGAGGCTTGCGGCGGCTGCGGCGGCGCTCCGGCGGCACGGCGACGGCCGGGGAAGAAGGATGCGGCGCCGGAGGTGACGGGGGAGGCGAGGCTCACCCTCCCGAGCTGCGGGAGGCGGCGGCGGCCTGGGCTCACCAAGCTCGGCCAGCTGCTGCTCCAGCAGTGGCCGCAGCAGCCATGCGGCGGCTCCCGGCGGCACTCCGGCGGCACGGCGACGGCGCCGGCGGTCGTGCCACCTCGGGGGAGCTCCGGCGTGGGTTTCCCCCTGGGTGCACACCACAGAGAAGAGGAAGAAGAAGAAGGAGAAGAAGAAAAAAGAGGAAAGATGGAGAGAGAGCTCGGCCGGGGACAGCGCCGGCCAGGGGCGGTCGGCGGCGGCCGGCGGAGCTCGGGGAGGCAGCAAAGGGGTTGGGGGTGCTGGGGCTCGCAGCAGCTGGGGCTGAGGAGAGGAGAAAAACAAATGGCTCACTCTCTCTCTCTCTCTCACACACAAACACACATATACACTTGCACATTTGCACAAAAGTCCCTCAAACACAGTAAAATAAGCCCTCAGTCCCTCCCAGCAGGAACAAGATGCTTAAACACCCCTCCACAAGCAATCCCACGCAAAACGGTGCAAGAAACAGGGTCCAGATCGCGAAACTGAAAAAAGTACCATTCGACCCCTCGGCGAAGAACATGCTAGATCTCTCAATCCGTCCGTCGCATGTCGACACGAATCGCGCCATCGCGTTCAGCACTGCCAAGACATCGAATCTACCATTTTGGATTGTCAGAATCGGACTCCGGATTGCACCGTTAAGCCGTTCACTCTCCGCGACAAAATCCCAAAACAACTAAAATACATAAAAAATAACACTTATATACATATATATATATATATATATATATAAATATCCGTATATATATACGTATACAGATCGAAAACACAGTATCAGGGGAGAGGAACACAGATTCCAAATTTTCAAAATTCGAATTCTTACAACAGGCACTAGTGTCAGGTAGAGCCCACAACCAAAAGTGAAGGAAAGAATGCCACGTGGTAATTTTTATTGGGGATTAATATAGACACTAATGTTAGGTAGAGCTCACAACCAAAAGTGAAGAAAAGAATGCCATGTGGTAATTTTTATTGGGGATTAATATAGATGTATAGATAGATGTCTACGTCTTAGATCCATACGTGTTGTAATTAAGCAGAATTTACTGCTTTTACAAAGTACTCTTTGAATGAGATTGTCGAGCTTTGCGAGTTCCACTCCCGGTTGTACTCCAACCATACGAACCCTTAACACACCTCTGCTCCACACTCATTTATCTAAGGTTTCAATCAAAATTAAAATTCGGCCCTGTTTGGCCTAGCCAAATTTTGGTCTTACCTCCGAGTTTTAAGCCCAAATCGGCCTAATTTCCCTAAAAAATCCCCTTAACCTCTAAAAATGATTAAAAAATGGAAACAACCCAATGGAAACCAGTGAAATGTGAACCTAACCCTCTGTGTTCTAGAGTAAGCATCCGATTCAATTTATATAAATTTTTGTGACACCCCAATAATCCAACATCGGATCGAAATGGGGTTGTCATTCTGTATATGAGAGGACTCCACCCTAATAATAATAACTGGGTTTAAGATTTTGGACCGAGTTATTATTGCTAGTGGGTTGGATCGTTACATTTGGTATCAGAGCCAGTTCACCAGCTGAAAGTGTGAGATAAGTTTTGGCTGAGCCAAAGTCGAAAAGACAGACTAAACCAGGGTCGGTGAATGACAGGCTAAGTAAGGGTCAGAATGACAAGGCTAACGAGACAAGTCTCACGTCGCCTAGTGATCTTGGCTATGTGTGTGTTTAGGGCTGACGAGAACGTCAAGGCCTAAATAGGAGGAGTTTGTGACACCACAATAGTCCCACATCGGATGGGAACGAAGTTGTCATTAGGTATATGAGAGGACTCCATCCCAATAGTCCCACATCGGATGGGAACGAAGTTGTCATTAGGTATATGAGAGGACTCCACCCTAGTAATAATAACTGGGCTTAAGTATTTCAGATAGGTGGTGTAGGCCCAACGAATTATTATTGCTAGTGGGTTGGGTCGTTACAATTTTTTTTCTTCTAAAACTAAACTGGACAGAACTAGAATATGGACCTAATCGAATCACACCAAACTGAAATAATTTGATCGGTATGGTTCGATTTATTTAATTTCAATAAAGTATTTTGGTTTCGTTTATATCTTTTAAACTACCAAAGAAAGATATAATTATAGCTACTTTTATATGAAAATTATAAATATAAATATAATTAAATGATAATAATTAACATCTTTAATTGTTTACTCATTATTTACGATTAATATATTTTTTAAAAGTTATAATTAGTATATACTAAATTACTAAAATTCTAGTTGCTAGATTTTTTTATTTTTAATTTTTGAAATTGAACCGGACCTTATAACTCATAAAATCGAATTGAATCAAACCGAAATGAACCCTAAACCTACTAAATTTCAGTTAACAATATCGTTTTCAAAATCTGATTCTGATATTTAGAATAAGTTTTCTGATTTTCGAGGCCCAAAACCAGAAGCAGCTAAAACCTGATTCTTGAAATCTGATTATGATTTCAGGCTCAAACATCAAAATTTTATTTTCATTTTAGATTCAAAATTTAAATTTTAATTCAAATTTTAATTTTAAATTTTAAATTTCAAATTTTAACATTTAGATTTTCAATTTTAAATTTTATAATTTAGATATTAAATTTAAATTTTCAAATTTCAAATTTAAATTTCAAAGCCCAAATTTTAAATTTTAAATATCAAATTTCAAAATTTTAAATTTCAAATTTAAAATTTAAGATAAAATTTAGAATTTGATATTTTAAAATTTTAAATTTTTAACTTTAAATAAGTTTTAATTTTCAAATTACAAATTTCATATTTTTAAAATTAAAATATTAAATTTGTTAATTCATTTAAAATTTAAAATTTAAATTTTAAATATTCAAATTTTAAATTTTAAATTTTTTAATTTTTAATTTTGAATTTTGAATTTTGAATTTTGAATTTTGAATTTTGAATTTTAAAATTTAAAATTTAAATTTTAAATTTTAAATATTAAATCTTAAATTTCACATTTTGATTTTAGAATTTTAAAATTTTAAAATTAAATTTAGATTTAAATTCAAGTTAAATTTTGAATTTTCAAATCTCAAAATTATGTTTTAAATTAAAATATCAAAATTTAAATTTTCGTACAAATTTAAAACTTAAAGTTTAAGATCTAAGATCAGTAGAACTCCAGTCCAGGCAGAATCCTCTCCAACACAACAAATCCAACAGAACAACACAGCAACACAACAAGTCCAACAACAACAACAAATCCAATACAACAACACAACATCCATACAACAACACATTATCAATAGAACATCAATATCATATCATCACAACAAAATATCCAAAAATAGAGCAAGTTTTTTGATAATATAGAAAATTCTGTACAATTTAAAATTTACAAAATGTAACATCATGCCCTTCTCCTAGTCCCTCCCTCTCCCTCGACCACCTCTACCTACATGTCCCCTACCACGACCACGACCATGATCAACACCATACTCATCAAAGGGCTCTATGACTTCCAATTGGTCGAGATGTTCGATAGCAGCGCCCTCAACAACTGGCTGAGTGTCCTGCATTTCGATCACCCGTCTGAGCTCGTGCTCTATCATAGCAGGTGTCCGTACTATGTCTGGCCGTGGAGGAGCTGATGATGAGGGCTGATCTGCATAAAGAGACTGCAACTGTCGTCGGCGCCTACAATAAACAATATCAGCTGGTCGATGTGACGCCCCAACTTCCCAGGGGGTCACCCATCCTAGGACTACTCCCGTCCTAGCATGCTTAACTCTCTTAACCTATTAAGCCTAGCCACCGCCCAAAATGCTTAAGCCGGGTTAAGAGTTTAGCCCTATTATATCTTATATATAGGACTGATTGTGAGACCCCAAGTAGTCCTCTATATAAGATATAATAAGGCTAAACTCTTAACCCGACTTAAGCATTTTAGGCGGTGGCTAGGCCCAAAAGGTAAAGAGACTTAAGCGTGTTTGGACGGGAGTAGTCCTAGGATGAGTGACCCCCTGGGAAGTTGGGGCATCATAGTCGAGGTGGATCCTTTGGTACTGATACTGTGTCTGGATAATAAGGTGGCTCCTCTATTGGTGAAGATGGCCTCGGCTTACTATATAGTGGTACATGGCCCGACGTCGATGGTCCACCATGTTTTGCTAGCCGTGGAGGTACAGTGTCTGGAAGTGTAGGTAGTTCCATTTGATCAGTGACTTGTGTCAGGACTTCTAATACTCCACTATACAAAATATCTGGCAGGACACATCTGATCGTATAGTGTGATCTCTGCACGACATCGACCTAAAATAAAAATAGCATCATAAAAATTACACTAAACTTTATTTGTATATAAAAATAAAAATAAATAATATAATATATATGAAAAATCATACCAATACTCTCTTGACATGTCCACGTGGCTGATATGCGAGGGGTGGACACTGTACTGGCCTAGATATCCACCTCCTGGTGATCCTCCAATACCACTGCATGTAAACAGTAGTAGCTCGTATAGGATCGGAATCTACATGGGGGTCCACCTCTACTATGTCCATCAATCGATCATCCCAACGTTGAATATATGAAGCATGATACGCCTCCCAATTCTCCTCTACTCTACCTCGTGAAATGATGCGAGGTATGGCAACCACTACATCGGGTATATGCTGCAGAAGGCCAAATTGCCGAAGCACTCGATCTGGAAGATACAGCTCAATGATGTGGAAGCAGACTAAGGTGGTCCTAGATCACCAAACTTGTGACACCATTACACAAAAAGGTGGTAGTGTCTCCAGTACCGCATCTGTATAAGGCCTTCATGTAATCTATTGTGAAAAGCTTATATGATCACTTGCTAAAAAAGTTACAGTTATAGGAAGATTGAATTATTTTTATTTACCTGGGACTCTAGCTGCTGATCAAGCTGATCACGATAAAACTCAATGTCAGTAGTCCTAACATTGTCCCGAAAAGCCAACCTGGTATTCTACCTGATTCATTTATATCGTATTGTTACAGCTTTTGTATTGGCACATTTCGTGAGCTGTTGAGTCGGAGTCTTGATGGTCAAGGTGTTACTTGAACAAGTTGAAGAATCCGAGACTTCAAGAATAATGTATCGACGACTCGCAGGGTGAATCACGACGTGAAGGTATGATTTACTGTTTATATGGTGATTCATAGTTATTTATGGTATTGGAATCATATTATATGCTTAAACTGGATTAGACGAGTTTTTGGGAACTTTAGTTTCTTATTTAGAACTATGTTATATTGAATTCCGGAATCACATTTGAAGTTCCTCAAAACCCGAAAGTTAATATTTCTGGAATCTGAACTGCATTCCGGAATGGCCTGTTGGTACCGGAATGGATTTAATATATTCCGGTACTGATTCAATCTATACCGGAATACTGTGGCGTAAAATTTCTGTTCCGTCATTGCATTCCGGTATCTCATTACGTATTCCGAAATACAGTGTCCAGATATGGTAATATTTGATCTAATCCGACTCTGTTTGATTCCAACGCCTATAAATAACATGTTAGGGTTCTCTTTGACGTTGAACAACTCAGAATTCATGAGAGAGAAATCCTAGAGGCTAGGATTTTCGTTCTAAACCTTTTTACACAAAAATAGCCTCCGAGATCAATTCGAGATAGTTTAATCTCTATTTCCATATGTCGAATTGATCTTCATCTTGCTTAGATCTTCTTTTTCTGGTTCTTAATGAGTTTCTAAGCAAGGAATCACCAGTATAAACTCTAAGTTTGTGTTCCAAACGGCGTCGTGGATTCGACGTGATCGAGGCGGTTCGTGGATACGAATCGTGGAGGCTTCGAGGATTCGAAGTGAGGCGTCTCGTGGATTCGAGGCGTAGCGTTCGTGGATTCGAACGTGTGGCGTGGACAGCCGTTGATGCGCGTGGTCCGCTGAAGAGAAGGGAGAGGTTTAGTCCGTGGAGTCGGTAATCACCTTGTAATTCTTTACTCTTAGTGGATTGTTTCGCGTGATTGGTCCCGTGGGTTTTTCTCCAAAGTGGAGTTTTCCCACGTAAATCTCGGTGTGCTGATTTTATTTTTCGCGTTACTTTATCGCATTGAGATTTGTGATTTTTGTGTATACACCTATTCACCCCCCTCTAGGTGATTGATATACTCTAGATAGATCCTAGGGCTCCCCGTAACTAACAATTGGTATCAGAGCGGGATCTAGGTTTTATCTTTCATAATGGGTGAAGGAGGTAATATAAATAGGCCACCGTTATTTGATGGAACCAATTACGCCTATTGGAAAGTTTGGATGAGAGCCTTCCTCATCGCAATTGATGAGCGAGTATGGCAAGCCGTGGAATTCGGATGGAAACATCCAACCGAAGTGGTTAATGACACGACTGTACCTAAGCCACGGAATAAGTGGTCGAAGGATGATAATAAAGCTTCATCATTTAATGGGAAAGGAATTAACGCCTTATTTAATGCTCTTTCCCCTACTGAGTTCACATGTGTTTCCGCGTGTGATACGGCTAAAGAGATTTGGAATACTCTACAAGTTACACACGAGGGTACAAGTCTAGTAAAAATTCAAAAGCTCCTAATGCTTACTAGTCAATTTGACTCGATTCGCATGGAGGAGCATTAATCTTTTATTGATTATTATACTAGACTTCAAGATATCATTAACACGTGTGCGAATTTGGGAGAGAAGATCCCAGAATCTAAAGTGATTAGAAAAATCCTTCGAACACTTACGGAGCGTTTTAGGGCTAAAGTAGCGGCTATTGAAACGGTTAATCATCCGGATGAAATGAAAGTAGAAGAACTTGTAGGTGCACTTCAAACATATGAAATGACTTTTCCTACTAATCAATATTCTTCCTAGTTTTTTTTCTAAAAGTACAGGTGCTGCACTTAAATCGACAAAAGAGGAAGACGAGGACACATAATCCGACGATGAAGTTTCACTTGCAAATTTCGAACATCAAATGGCACTTCTTACTAAGAAGTTTCGTCGGAAGTTTAGGAAGAACCAAAGCATTCAAGCTTCATCCTCCAACCGAAAGCCTTCTTCTAACGGATCTTCACGTTCTAAATCCTCTAAAGAGAACAAGCTTGCAAAGTCTTCTAAAGAAAAGGATGAATTTGAGGGAGAAATCCAGTGTTACAAATGTTGAGGTTACGGTCATATCTCCACGGATTGTCCCACTAAAAAGTCCTATAAAAAGAAGGCTTTACAAGCTAGAACTTGGGATGACTCTACTTCTAATGAATCGAGTTCTAGTGAAGAAGAAAACAATGATGCAATTGCTTTATGTTCACACACTTCTTCTTCTTCTGCTTTTTGTTTATCATCTATTATTGCTGACCCTTTTACTTCTTCCTCTTTGCATGATACATCGAGCGACAATGGCACAAGTGAGGGGGGAGTCGGATGATGAAAGTTTAGCCGAGACGTACAATCAACTACTCATTGAATCGAAAAAGATGGCTAAGCTGAACAAGAAGCTAAGGAGACGACTACTTGAGCTTGAAAGCGAAAACAATGAATTGAAGGAGTCATCTAAAGCTCTTGCAGAGGAAAGGGAACATATATTGACAAATAATAACACCCTCCAAGAGAAGCTAGACCAATCGGAAATCACAATAAAATCCTATATAGAGAAGACTGATTTTCTGGAGCAACAATTCAAGGAAGTTCACATATCCAACCAAGTTTTGACTAAGTCCATCAACTCAAATCCGACATACAACAATTCTCCTCCGGTTCGAAGAAACTTGATAATATGCTCGGATTGGGTCAAATGGATAAACTTGGAGTTGGATATGAGAGGACATTTGTTGAGAAAGTTCAACATTCAGCATCCAAAGCCTCAACCAATTTAAAAGAAAAGACATGCCATAGATGCGGGAAGAAACACATTAAGAAGACATGCCCTAAGAAAAATCAGAAGACTCAACCGGCATCGTCTGATCATCTACCGGCATTATCCAATACTCGACAACCTTCAAGGTCTCAAATGCAACATCAATCAAGTCGAGTTCTCCGGAACAATCGAAAGTCAAAGCCACAACAAACAACTTCTTCGAAGCGGAATGCAAAGTGGCGACCAATGGATAAACAAAAGTCGATGCAAATGGTGCCTAATACTAACAAAACAAGTCAATCGAGAATCCGACAAGTTTGGGTTCGGAAAGGTGATATCCTTCCTTGTCTTAAGCATTAATTCGTTTTAAAATATTGCATTGATCGGTATTTATTGCATATCTTATTTGATCATTGCTTTATGATGCTTTCTTTGATGTTTTTATGCATTAAGACTTTGACGACTTGTCACGTCCCGCCGTGCCTTCACACCAATAGGTGGAAGGAAAAACGCACGGGCACATGACCCAGATCCGCCGAACGGACAGAGTTTCCCCTGTACGTCCAAGGCGTCACAACCAGTATAATTCAAGAGGTTCCAAACAGGAACAGAATTCATACAGAGATTGCATAAGGAAAACATCATAAACTACTATGCTATTACAAGCATTCGCAATACCACCACATATTACATTTTTTTTTTTTGTCTCTGTTCATTCTTTCCAAATACAATCATATTATTATTACATTTCCTTTCATTCGAATACCCCTAAACTACGGAGTAGAGGGTACTTCTATTCTGGTCACAGTGGTAGGACGCTAACTATTGAGTTACGCCCTTCCCTCGCGCCGCCGCGCCGCTCACGTGAGGACCTGAAAAATAGTGGGATGAGAACTATATAAAATAGTTCCCAGTGGGTAAGGCCACCCAAGAGAGGAGCTCGACCCACCAGGTCCAAAGGAAGCATACGAGCATGGGTTAGTACATATACATAACCATTAAGCATATAACTTTACAATATATGAAAGTAAACATGCTATGCTTCAACAAATGCGATAATGAAATCCATGCAATATAATTTTAATTGCTATTCCACTATCCATTTCATAACCAATCTGCTCCTAAGGTTCATTTACCTTAGCTAAGCCGTACTCGACTTGCCCTCGAGTTCAATATTAACGGGTTACCACCCTCCTAAGGTTTACTTACTTTAGTTAAACCTTAACCGACTCACTCTAGAGTCAACATCCTTGGGCCACCGCCCAACTAAGGTTTACTTATTTAGTCAAACCTTCACCGACTCACTCTTGAGTCATACATTCTTGGACCGCAGCCCAGCTAAGGTTTACTTATTTAGTCAAACCTTCACCGACTCACTCTTGAGTCATACATAACTATGCAACAATTATTTATATGCTTGTAAATAAACACAAAGGATGCAACCAAATGAAATATAATTTATCATTCTCTCCTAGGTTCATCCTATGTCTCACATTGACTAAGTTCATTTACTTGTCATTTACTTATGGTTTCGGAATCGCCGTCTCACCATAAGTATTCCAACATCCAAGGAGTGAACTCGTCACCTCCTAATTCGAGTAGCGAACTCGTCGCATACTCGGGATAGCGAAATCGTCGCATACCCCGTCTCAACACCGCCATCACATGGCATAGGTAGCGAACTCGTCGCATACCCGGGATAGCAACCTCGTCGCACATCCCCTCTCGACACCGCCAACTCATGGCGAGGTAGCGAAATCGTCGCATACCCGGGATCGCGAAATCGTCGCCTATCCCGTGTCGGCACCGCCAACTCGTGGCATGGTAGCGAAATCGTCGCCTACCCGAGATAGCAAAATCGTCGCACATCCCCTCTCGACACCGCCAACTCATGGCGAGGTAGCGAAATCGTCGCATACCCGGGATCGCGAAATCGTCGCCTATCCCGTGTCGGCACCGCCAACTCGTGGCATGGTAGCGAAATCGTCGCCTACCCGGGATAGCAAAATCGTCGCACATCCCGATATTCACATTACTTACTTGCCAACCTAAATCTCATGATCTTAGGTTCACGTCACTAAGTCTCACCTAGGTTCGATAACACAAGGTTTACTTTCTCATTCTCAACCTAGGTCCATGACTCTAGGTTCCAATTCATGTCCAACCTATGTTCGATAACACTAGGTTTTAATCTCACATGTTCCAACCTATGTTCAATGACACTAGGTTCATTACACATTCAACCTATGTTCAATGATACTAGGTTCAATTCTCTTGTCCAACCTATGTTCAATGACACTAGGTTCAATCTCACATGTTCCAACCTATGTTTAGTAACACTAGGTTTAACATGCATGCATCATCTCTCAAGTATATATATATATATATTGTTATGAAATACTTAGATTCTTTACATGCAAGGTGAGCCCATGGCTCAAATCATTTGATATATAAATCTATGCCAACATGCACATTATAATTCTTTCTTATCCTAGTTGTCCATATCTAGGATTTTCCATTCACATGACCTCTAGCCCATTTTGGACCATGTCAAATTCTCTATCATGTAGAGAAACTAGCTCCCCGCTATGTTTACATCTAGGCATACACATGTCCATTTGTAACATGTGATTCACATGCCTACAATTCCAATCCATGGTAGTTAATGGTATTAACATCATATGATCTACTCATTCATATACATATACCATTTGCCAATTAACCTACCATTACATGCATCAAGTAAAATAATTATACATTACTCTTTCAACATGGAAGTGACCTAATCACTTCGGTAAACACAAACCCACGCTACTACATTTGTTCGCGTTATTCACCAGCACTAAGCTACCACGCTTATGCTCACTCGCATTGCGAGTACCACAACCTACCTCAATTTGAGATACAGCAAGGCCCATTCGCCCAGTTTTGGCGATTACCTTATCAATTTCACAACCGTCATCGATCCACTATACAATGGTTCGGAATCTGTGAACTATTAACATGTTCTCAACGTCATAACTCGATTCTTGCAATTGGCTACTCACATTGCCCTAACATCGAGAGTCAGCTCGCCTACGACTATTGTTGCCTCAAGCCGTCAACTAGACGCAACGCCCGCAATTTGCCGGTATCATCAGAATCTCTAGCCGCTCCAGCGAACACATGTGCCTCCACGACACGAGCATAGCTGGGTATCTATCCTTACCCATAACCTTGGTCCTGGCTACAATTACTCTTGTGTCGTAGTAACAGACCACACAATTGCATGTAGTGCTCCAGTGTCACATTATGCTCTACATATGTTTTCAGCAATCAAAACATACCTGCTACGACGCCGTCGACAGCAATAGATTCCATCACCTGAGTCGCATACCCATGGCTACTTGGCGCCCGACGCGAACCCTCAGGTTGCCTCAACATCAATGCATGCTCATTAGACCTTACTGCAGGTGGTCCACCCGCAAACTGTCTTGGAACAGAAGAGGCCGTAGCAAGTGTCAGGGCTCGGCTATCTTCCTGCAGGCACTCATCCCGCGTATGGCCCGGTTGCCCACATCTGAAGCACTTGCCCTCCCGCTGGTCACACTGTTGTGGGTGATGATGGCCCCCACAAATAACACAACTCGCCGAGAACCGAGTATGGTAGGTCCCCGGGGCACGAGATCGTCGACACGAACGGGTCGGGACTCGTCTGGAACTCGTCTGTCCACCCGATTTACTCGATGATCGTCCCATCTCTATCTCATTGTCATCCCGTATCACATAAGGGATACAATTTACAATGCGAGAGAACTCTCTCTCGTACTCTCTCACCGAGCGATCACCTTGTTTCAGCTTCCTGAATTTTTCTTGAAGCTTTCTCTTCTCACTATCAGGAAAGTAGGCAGAGAACACCAGTCCTCGAAATTCCTCCCAAGTTACTGGAGGGAGACTAGAAGGTCGGTCTCGCCGGACTCCCTTCCACCACGCCTTTGCCGACCCTTACAAGCAGTGTGCGGCAAAATGCACCTTGTCCAGCTCCAAGGTGTACAAGTCCTCAAACAGGGACTCCATAGAATCGATCCACGTTTCTACGGTCCACGGGTCCATTTCTTCCCCGTCGAAGGTAAGCGGATTGAATTCCTTGAACATCATGAGGGCAGCTAAAGCCCGCTCCCTCTCCGCCTCCAATTCCACAGAATCAGGGGCCCAGGCACCAACATCTATTTGTGAGGTACCCGTCGCGGCTCCTGATGGTACACGACGTGCTAATCGCTCCACGGTCTCATGGAGTCTCCTGATCCGCTCTTCCTGGCGCACGGCAGCCTCCTGCTGTCGCTGTGCCATCTCAGCTTGTTGTTGCACCACTCCAACGAGTGTGGCCAACTGTTCACGAAGCTCCGGGTCTCCGCTTGCCCCAGATTGCACAGGGACCCCACTAGGTCCATCCCGTGCGGATCTCGTCGGAGATCGTCCACGTGACGCCATCGTATCCTGAAACACGACAACTTCCGTCAACATCCTCGACCTTTTAGGCCAAGTACAAACACGATGTTAATTACGGACACAATTTAGGCGAAAGTCACATAAGGGCGCCTATTCTCATCCCTTGGGTTCATGTTGTCGCGCGCCAACCTGAACACACTTAGCTGAGAATAAACCACACCTTAAATCTACCTCTAACATCCTATTAGAGGCATAACCAACATACAACCCAATCGATTACCCTTTCGCCGCACATCACAAGTCCTCGTCTCTCACGAGTTTACACTCCTAGGGTCTTTTCCATCCTAGGATTTCTTGAGTCCACCTAGACCGTTTCTACGCTCTGATACCACCTCAATCTGTCACGCCCCGCCGTGCCTTCACACCAATAGGTGGAAGGAAAAACGCACGGGCACATGACCCAGATCCGCCGAACGGACAGAGTTTCCCCTGTACGTCCAAGGCGTCACAACCAGTATAATTCAAGAGGTTCCAAACAGGAACAGAATTCATACAGAGATTGCATAAGGAAAGCATCATAAACTACTATGCTATTACAAGCATTCGCAATACCACCACATATTACATTTTTTTTTTTCTGTCTCTGTTCATTCTTTCCAAATACAATCATATTATTATTACATTTCCTTTCATTCGAATACCCCTAAACTACGGAGTAGAGGGTACTTCTATTCTGGTCACAGTAGTAGGACGCTAACTATTGAGTTACGCCCTTCCCTCGCGCTGCCGCGCCGCTCACGTGAGGACCTGAAAAATAGTGGGATGAGAACTATATAAAATAGTTCCCAGTGGGTAAGGCCACCCAAGAGAGGAGCTCGACCCACCAGGTCCAAAGGAAGCATACGAGCATGGGTTAGTACATATACATAACCATTAAGCATATAACTTTACAATATATGAAAGTAAACATGCTATGCTTCAACAAATGCGATAATGAAATCCATGCAATATAATTTTAACTGCTATTCCACTATCCATTTCATAACCAATCTGCTCCTAAGGTTCATTTACCTTAGCTAAGCCGTACTCGACTTGCCCTCGAGTTCAATATTAACGGGTTACCACCCTCCTAAGGTTTACTTACTTTAGTTAAACCTTAACCGACTCACTCTAGAGTCAACATCCTTGGGCCACCGCCCAACTAAGGTTTACTTATTTAGTCAAAAACCTTCACCGACTCACTCTTGAGTCATACATTCTTGGACCGCAGCCCAGCTAAGGTTTACTTATTTAGTCAAACCTTCACCGACTCACTCTTGAGTCATACATAACTATGCAACAATTATTTATATGCTTGTAAATAAACACAAAGGATGCAACCAAATGAAATATAATTTATCATTCTCTCCTAGGTTCATCCTATGTCTCACATTGACTAAGTTCATTTACTTGTCATTTACTTATGGTTTCGGAATCGCCGTCTCACCATAAGTATTCCAACATCCAAGGAGTGAACTCGTCACCTCCTAATTCGAGTAGCGAACTCGTCGCATACTCGGGATAGCGAAATCGTCGCATACCCCGTCTCAACACCGCCATCACATGGCATAGGTAGCGAACTCGTCGCATACCCGGGATAGCAACCTCGTCGCACATCCCCTCTCGACACCGCCAACTCATGGCGAGGTAGCGAAATCGTCGCATACCCGGGATCGCGAAATCGTCGCCTATCCCGTGTCGGCACCGCCAACTCGTGGCATGGTAGCGAAATCGTCGCCTACCCGAGATAGCAAAATCGTCGCACATCCCCTCTCGACACCGCCAACTCATGGCGAGGTAGCGAAATCGTCGCATACCCGGGATCGCGAAATCGTCGCCTATCCCGTGTCGGCACCGCCAACTCGTGGCATGGTAGCGAAATCGTCGCCTACCCGGGATAGCAAAATCGTCGCACATCCCGATATTCACATTACTTACTTGCCAACCTAAATCTCATGATCTTAGGTTCAAGTCACTAAGTCTCACCTAGGTTCGATAACACAAGGTTTACTTTCTCATTCTCAACCTAGGTCCATGACTCTAGGTTCCAATTCATGTCCAACCTATGTTCGATAACACTAGGTTTTAATCTCACATGTTCCAACCTATGTTCAATGACACTAGGTTCATTACACATTCAACCTATGTTCAATGATACTAGGTTCAATTCTCTTGTCCAACCTATGTTCAATGACACTAGGTTCAATCTCACATGTTCCAACCTATGTTTAGTAACACTAGGTTTAACATGCATGCATCATCTCTCAAGTATATATATATATATATATTGTTATGAAATACTTAGATTCTTTACATGCAAGGTGAGCCCATGGCTCAAATCATTTGATATATAAATCTATGCCAACATGCACATTATAATTCTTTCTTATCCTAGTTGTCCATATCTAGGATTTTCCATTCACATGACCTCTAGCCCATTTTGGACCATGTCAAATTCTCTATCATGTAGAGAAACTAGCTCCCCGCTATGTTTACATCTAGGCATACACATGTCCATTTGTAACATGTGATTCACATGCCTACAATTCCAATCCATGGTAGTTAATGGTATTAACATCATATGATCTATTCATTCATACACATATACCATTTGCCAATTAACCTACCATTACATGCATCAAGTAAAATAATTATACTTTACTCTTTCAACATGGAAGTGACCTAATCACTTCGGTAAACACAAACCCACCTCACACTCTTCCGATTGCTTGTAGACACTTGCAATCGGGCTCTTTTCCTCTTGGCCTCAAGCTTGGTCTTCAAGCTCCTAGCCCTAACACACATGAAGGATTCGTTAATCCGAGTCGAACTCATAACGATCTCATCTCTCCAAATCATTCGAAATGGAGTTGTCCCACATGTTCTACTAACCCCAAACTAGGGTTCTAAAGGGTTAAAATATTTTTAAAACCCTCCACAAGAAAATCCCTCTTTCAACCTAGGGTTTTCCAAAATCATGGCAAAACCCAAAATCTCATGCTAATCTCTACAATTTGTAGTCTAGATTAGCCAAGGGTCTCCAAAACCTCATTTCTTAGTCTTAAATCCGAAACCCTAACTACCAAATCCAAGGACTTACCTCGGATCCGCGAGCTCACAAAGCTACCATGCATGCACGAGCTCGAAACTTCACTCCTCCAAGCTTCCCAAGCTTGATCTCCGCCAAGATCTTCAATTCGGAGGAAAAGGAGAAGAAGTGAAGAGAGGGAGAAGAGCTTCTCACTCTCTCTCTATGTGTGTGTTCCCTGAGGAGAAAGGGGAAGGGTTCCCCTTTAAGTAAGCCTCCCCTCAGTGAAATTACCAATTTACCCTTCGAAATCAGCATTCTGCACACAGTATTCCGGTATACGAGTTGGCGTACCGGTATACGGGTTGGCGTACCGGTATACCACGAGGAATTCCGCAGAACCCGAGAGCTAGTTTCACTGTTTCAAACATCGCATACCGGTATCCCTCTTTGCATACCGGTATACTCCGGAAAATTCCGTAAACCCGAGATCTGGGTTCCCGGTTTTAACACAGCATTCCGGTATACCATTTCTCATACCGGTATACCTCACCTCCAATTCCGGTATTGGAGTTCACATACCGGAATCCAGTGCAGATTTCCCAAGTTCAACAGTTTTAGCTTTCCGAAGTCCGTTTTCGCGCCTCATTTGCGCCGAAAACACTTCGCACAAGTTCCTAACTTGGCCGGAGCCTCACATATGGCGCCGCATGTTATCTTTCCACCGAAACTCCATAATTTGTAAAAGTTCGGTGTACTACACGACTTGTGTTTTATTCAACATTAAACAGTGTCTTGAACTTATTTGATTCACATCTATTCATTTCCTCTTAATCTCACGTTAATTATCGATTTTACTTTCTCTTTATTGTCTTTGGAGATACTATATTGTGAGATGTCATAATACTTATATTCATCAAATTTAGGTAATCATGTATAATCTCTAGGAGCTTAATCAATCTCTGTTGTGTGTGTGTTGAATTTGATGGATAGCGATTCTCTTATGGACTAAGATTTGTCACATATTCTTTCAACTAAGAGATTGCTAAAGCTAGGGGGAGTTATTATTGAGAAAAGTATTATTATATGCTTGAAAGATGTGGAAAGAGTTACATCCTTTAAAGGAGAGTGAAAACTATCACCACATGGAGGAAAGAGCTACCACCCCGGTCGTCCGGTTAGTGTGTGTGCAGCTAGCACATGAGAATTGAAATGCATATCCAAAAGAAAAATATAATTGCAAAAGCTTGCAAAGGAAATATGTTACAATATTTTTTTGGAGTTATAAGGTGGTTCACATACATGTAAGATGCTCAAAGAGCCACCCCCTATGCAATATTTGTTTATCTCAAAATGTGAACGTTTGTGCGACAAACTTCTGTCTCTTTGATGAATTTCTTAAGTTATCTTCATAAACCGTTTACATCTTGATTATTTTTTAGCCTTTAGACTATTTGTGATAACTTGATTTTGATTTATATATGGATTAAGAAATTTTACACTATTTTATCTGCATCGTGATAACTTTGGAGTAAAATTCGTACTTTTCGTGAAATTATCATGGATTGGATATTTGTATTCATCATTTAAAAGGCACTTACATTTAAATTTTTTGGATTTTCTGTATTGCATTTCGGTATTGAGTGCTGATTCCGCAAATTCCCGAGAACAATTTTCTGGAATTTGCACGACATTTCGGTATGCGATGCCCATACCGGAATGAGGTCTGCGCAACAGGGTTTTATATACCGGAATGATGTTTCGAAATTCATTCAAATTGTTTAAAAACACTCCCTTTCTCTCTCTAAAACCTTTCTAAAGTCCTTCTCCTCCAGATTCGTGGGTTTTCTACTTGGATTTGTAAGTTTTATCATCTCAATCTCGTTTTTATTCATCAAAACCCTAGTTTTAATGTTTTTACATTGTTTTTGTGGGTTGATGAAAGATCTTCGTTTTTACTGCGATTTGTTGCGGATTTTTGCTTAAAATCATGTTAGTTACATGCAAGCTAGGTTCTAGTGTGCTTAGATCCGGGTATTACATGTTTTTCACCTTAGATCTATGATTGTTTAGCTTGTATGTACACTTTTTGAGGTTTTTGCTATAATATCATTTTGGATGAATCAAATTTCATGAAACTCATGAAAATAATGTTTTGATGCATTTCATGATGATTAGTAAGCTTATTACATGTTTTTACAAGATAAATGAAAATTTGATCTTGAGCTTCATTTTTTATGTTTCATGTTGCATAGGAAAAATGGTTTTCTCAATCATCCTTGTTTTAATGGTGCTGATGGCTGCCGTCGGAGGCCGTGGACGTGGACGTGGTAAGAAACGTGTCACCAAAAGGACACGTGACGAGGAAGATTCGTCGAGCGCTGAATCGACCGAATCAGAGTACGTCCCGGAAGAGCCTACTGATAAAGACAAGGGGAAAGCTCCTGAGACTGCGACGCGAAGGGCGAGTACTCGTTGTCCTCCTCGTCGAAGCACTGGCGGTCCTGTCATTTATGAACCAAGTTCAACTGAGCGTGAACGCCGCACCAAACGAGCTGAAGAACCTGAAGGTGTTTCTTCCAAGTGACAAAAAGCATTTGCTAGTAAAACTTGTCTTGCAGAGCGTTATGTGAACTTCTGTGAGCTGACACGTGAAGTTCCAGACTTTGCTTGCCTACTTCAAAGAGCTCCGATCGAACCAGTTGGTCGCATCCCGGCCCGTGCCCTTTTCTGCGTTGAGTTGATACGTGAATTTTACATGCGTGGGAAGGTCACTACTGAAGATTCGGAGACGGGGAATTATTGCTTTGAAACTTTTGTCCGAGGAATACGCGTTGTGGTCACTCCCCAAACTGTTGGAGACATTTTTGGCTTAAATGTCAGTACTACGGGCTTGCATTATACACAAGGGAATATTCAGCCTTCCTCACATTGGAATACCATGACTCATGCTTTATGTAAACCGGGCACTTATACAAACCGATTGTATGTGGAGTCAAGGGAGTTGAAGCCCGAGTATCATATTCTCTCCTTGATTGTCTGCTACAACATTGTGCCGACAATTGGAACAAAGCGCATTCGGTGGGATCGTCTAGTGCTTCTCTATCTACTTGGTCATCCGGAGCGTGCACAGGGACTTAACATCAATATTCTATTCTTGATGTGGCAGCGCATGGCTAATGTGATTCAAGCCTCGGGGCATCGTGAGCTTCTTCCTTTTCCTATCTTGATCACACGGATTTTGGAAGCAAATGGAGTGGATATCACATGTAACAAGTATGATTATGGCTTGGGTCCCATTGATGGCGTTACCTTGGCTAAGTCGATCAGTACTTTGAAGACGTATCAGCAAGTCAAGGGTTATACTTCTGCTACCCCCGGTACAGCAGCTCGTCCTTTTGAGCGTGAGGGATCATCTAGTTCAGGGGAAGCTGTTACCGTTGAGTCTCTTCCTCATGAAGTTCGATCCTTAAAGAAGCGGGTTGAGTAGGGATTTAAGGCAATGGAGGACCGTTTCAAAAAATTGGAAGATGGTGTCAAGAAAATATTGGAGATGCTTGGCTGCTGACATGACGATGTTGCCGGCGGTGCTGGACCGAGCACTTCACATCCACCTGTTCCTTCCTCAGTTGAGCAGCAGCTTCATGGCAGTGAGGGTGAAGAAGAAGGAGATGGTGACGACGGCAGTGACGACGAGGAGTGATGTTATCTTCTACTTATTTTGGTTTAGTTTTTTTATTGTCTTTATGTTATGCAAGTCTT
The DNA here is from genome assembly GCA_016920855.1 of Puya raimondii. NCBI lineage: Eukaryota > Viridiplantae > Streptophyta > Magnoliopsida > Poales > Bromeliaceae > Puya > Puya raimondii. The sequence goes on along the minus strand of JABWPP010000050.1, from coordinate 72,508,194 downwards.
TGCTTTATGCTTGCTTTAGAAACTATCTCTCTGTTTTGGACTTGTAACTGTGGACTAACTGCTACTCTCTTAGTTTGCCTTTGTTGTTATCTCTTTGTGTCTTTTTGGCAATTTTTGACAAAAATGGGGAGAGAAGAGGTGATGATGATAAGTTTTTGAACTTATACGCATGAACAAAGGGGGAGAGAACCATGCTAGAGAGAACCATGCTGTTAATAGAGAAGAAGTTGAACACTGAACATAGGGGGAGAAGAAGATGAACTGGCGCGAGGAACCATGCTGTTAATAGAGAAGAAGTTGAACACTGAACATAGGGGGAGAAGAAGATGAACTGGCGCGAGGCGAAGAAATGATTATATTGATCATACACGAAGGGGGAGTATTTTAAACATAACTTGCTTGTTCTACTTGACTGTTTGGAGTTTGTTTTGCAGGAAACTTTTTGAAGACTTTAAGACTCCAAGTCCTAAGTTATAGAGTTTGTCTTAGGAGTTGATCATATGTAATTTTGTTTCTTTTTGGATCATACACGCGTGGAGTTCAATGTTTTGGTGATGACATTGGATTTCATTTTTCTTGGTTCGGGTAGAACTTTGTATTTTAGGTTTTGTCACGAAATTGCCAAAGGGGGAGATTGTTACGGCTTTTGTATTGGCACATTTCGTGAGCTGTTGAGTCGGAGTCTTGAAGGTCAAGGTGTTACTTGAACAAGTTGAAGAATCCGAGACTTCAAGAATAATGTATCGACGAACAGGGTGAATCACGACGTGAAGGTATGATTTACTGTTTATATGGTGATTCATAGTTATTTATGGTATTGGAATCATATTATATGCTTAAACTGGATTAGACGAGTTTTTGGGAACTTTAGTTTCTTATTTAGAACTATGTTATGTCACGCCCCGGGCTAGTTTTAGATGCGGAAATATACGTGCCAATTTTTTTTTTTTTTTTGAAAGCCTAGCCCGCGCCACGTACAGACCCGCCACAAATATAGGGTCCACTGTACACACGGACAGAGCCTCCCCTGTATTTGCACGGCGTACACAACATACAACAGGATCACAACCACCATTCATTCATCACAACAACACAACAGCTCAATAAGATTCATACAGCTAACAGTCCTTAAACTTGTATGAATCTAAGCAAGTCCTTAGGCGAAGGATGATGCAATGCACAAACAACAGATCATTCTAGAAAATTGCTCCTTACCCAGAAGCTTTATTTTGAAACCCTAATATCAAGCATTCAAGAATTATTTGAAAACCGTTCTCCACACGAGAACTCTCTTTTGAAATCACAAAGTCGATCGATCGGAAATTCATTTGAAAACTATTTCCCACACGGAAACCTTTATTTGAAAACGCTACCACGAGGGATAGAAATCCAAGATATGCGATAAAAGGCCACCATGATAGATCTGAAAGCATCGACATCCACAAGTCTAAACATGCAATCCACACATGGATACTAAACCATAACCACGAGATCTAAGCATGCAAGACAATCAACCAAAATATAACATGTTAGATAAAACAACCACAGTGTAACTGAACCATATCCATAACTAACTGCTAGGGGATAAGGGTAATAACCAAATTTGGGGGAGTAGCCTCACAAGTCGGAACCTCTAGAGCTACTATCTAGGCGTGCCTCGCAACGTCCCGACTCCCACCACCCTGCTCACCTGAAAACAACAACGAGGGCGGGGGGTGAGAACATGTAAACATGTCTCCCCTCCCAGTGGGTACCGCAAGCCGACGAAGGCGAGGTGTACACACCGGCACGAGGGTCAACAAAAGGATAGATAAGGTAAACAGTATCACAAGTAAGTATGAGGCTGACATACAACTGAACAAATATGCTACTGTAAGCAACTAGTATATGCATCAAAGGAAATAACCACAAAGTAAACCCAATCCATAGCCACCGGGACGTATCCCTGGCACTGTCACAACCTGCTCATCTCTCGGCACATAAACCTTCTGCACGCAACGCATCAAGGCTCACGGGTCGGAACCAAACTCAACGACCCTTTTCCGGAAAAGAACACCCCCAGGCGGTGGATCAGACCGCGGTGTACGTGAAGTGCTAGAAGAGCTGTGACGATCGATGCGAATGCTCAATCCACAGAACGGCAACGAGCCGTGAAGCAACTGATAAACCACAACGAGGATCGCTCGGAACAACAGGCGATCACTACCGACCAACTGGGTCGTCTCAATAATCATGCAAACCACAACTACTCTACTATCCAAGCACACATAAGTAGAGTCAACGGGAGTCAAGTGAACTAATAACTGAAATGCAAGAGAAGGGATAGAAAGGTATCACCGTAGTCCACTGAACCGACTCCGGATTGAAGTACCCACCTGTCGAAAGATCAAATCTAACACCGACGGCTCTCGGGAACCACGACAGGACCTACGAAAGACTCACAGGGTCAAGGTCCACCAAGTCGACGCTAAACACAAAGCTCTCACATCCCGAAATCGACGGATCGCCCGGAAACCCACCGGGACGATCCCGAATCCACACTAAGCCCCAGAGGGGTACCAAACAGCCAACCAAGTCCCTCGCTGTCCCCGAACACACAAAACCAAGTGACGGGACAGCGAGCACAAGCTCGGGGTGCCACGAACACAAACGTACCCGAAAAGGCTTCCCGGGTTCCCGAAAAGTGCCGATTTGACACCGGAACCCATCGTCACTCATCCGCTGTCCTCGGAACTTCAGGACAGCGATGAGGAATAGCCAAGTCACTCGAGAAAACAGCAAGTGAGTCGCACAACTAAAAACACGCGTTTCGCAGATTAATTTATCGAAAAATGCGTCGGAAATGAATCCGGATCTCCGCGAAGGGCGAAGGTGTTGGACAACCAGTCCACAGGGTCTCAAGGGTCAAGCCCTTGCTGCCCGCAGCATCGCAACACTGCCACAATGACCAAAGTCCCAAAACAAGCACAATTACATACATACAAGCAATAACTTAGGCCGTTCGAGCAATCCGTACGTCCGCACGACCTTCCGCAAGCACCAGCGGATAGGTAACGACGTAACGGGGGCCGTGCTCATAGCCCCACTGCGACAGGACCAGTCGCAAGCCCAGAAAAAACATAAAAACAGCGAAACATACGATAGCATAGCTCGACAAAGGCCGAACGGCGAAACGGCTCACCCAAAACAAATTCTAAGGTGAGCATGATGATCAGCGCGTCGCCGCAATCATCGTGCTCACCTTCCCGGGCTTCGGGAGGCAACAGGGAGCTCAAACACCAAAGCGCGGCCAAAACAAAGCAAAAAGGGACCCCGGCCGGAGCAACAAGCTCCAGCCGGCTGCCGGCCGGCATGCACGGCCAGCGGCGGCCAGGGTCGGATGCGGGGGACCCAAGGAGGACAGTGCTCACCACAGACAGTGACGGGGTGCGGCGGCGGCGGCGCGGGGGAGAGCCCTAGCTCCGGGAAGGCTCGGCCACACCCACTCCGGCAATGAACGGCGGCGGCAGCGGTCCGGACGGCGAGCACCGGCAAGCTGGCGTCGTCGGACGTCGGTAGGGGGCGGCCGTGATAAAAACAACCGGCGATGGCGGCGGCGCGACGCTCTCGGCCAAAACAACCCTAGCGAGGTTGCGGCGTCTGCGGCGGCTCGTCGGCGGCACGGGGGCGACCGGGGAAGGAGGCGACGGCAGCGGCGGACCCCCAGATGCCGGCGCGCGGCAGCAGCGGCGACAGGAGGCTGCGGCGGCTCGGGTTGAGGAAGCTCAGCCCGCACTTGTTCTGCAGCAGCAGCAGGGACGGGGCGGCGGCGCTCGGCGGCGGTGACAGGCGCCAGGGAAGGGCCTACGGCGTCGGGGCACCCTTCAGGAGGAGATCCACACGCAGGGAGGGTCCTCCTAGGGTCTCGGCCAAGAAAGCAAGAAGAAGAAGAAGGAAAATAAGAAGAAGGAAAATAAGAAGAAAAGAGAGAAAGTGAGGTGGCCGGGGAAGCGCCGGCCAGGGGGTGGTCGGCGGCGGCCGACGGAGCTCGGGGAGGTGGCAGAGGAGCTGGGGGAGAGGGGGCTCACTGCTGGGGTGGCTGAGGGAGAAGGAGAAGAAAGAAAACACACTCTCTCTCTCCACACACACACACAATGCACATATACACACATGTATTTTTGCAAAAACACCCCTCAAAAACAAAATTTAGCCTCAGGGTCCCTCATAGTAGGAACAAAAAGCCCAGACACCCCTCTACATTCGAGCTCACGCAAAACGGTGCGAGAAACAGGGTCCATATCGCGAAACTGCAAAACATACAATACGACCCCTCGGCGAAGAACATGCAATATCTCTCAATCCGTCCGTCGCATGTCGAAACGAATCATGCCATCGCGTTCAGCACTACCGAGACATCGAATCTACCATTTTGGATCGTCAGGATCGGACTCCGAATCGCACCGTTAAGCCGTTCACTCTCCGCAACAAAACTTCAAAAATACTAAAATACCAATAAATATACATATATACAATATGTATACATATATATATACCTATACATGTATAAATACGTATACAGATACCAAAAACACAGTAAAGGGAGAGAACACAGAATTCAAATTCAAAATTCAAAATTTAAAAATTCGAATTCTCACATGTTATATTGAATTCCGGAATCACATTTGAAGTTCCTCAAAACCCGAAAGTTAATATTTCTGGAATCTGAACTGCATTCCGGAATGGCCTGTTGGTACCGGAATGGATTTAATATATTCCGGTACTGATTCAATCTATACCGGAATACTGTGGCGTAAAATTTCTGTTCCGTCATTGCATTCCGGTATCTCATTACGTATTCCGAAATATAGTGTCCAGATATGGTAATATTTGATCTAATCCGACTCTGTTTGATTCCAACGCCTATAAATAACATGTTAGGGTTCTCTTTGACGTTGAACAACTCAGAATTCATGAGAGAGAAACCCTAGAGGCTAGGATTTTCATTCTAAACTTTTTTACACAAAAATAGCCTCCGAGATCAATTCGAGATAGTTTAATCTCTATTTCCATATGTCGAATTGATCTTCATCTTGCTTTGATCTTCTTCCTCTGGTTCTTAATGAGTTTCTAAGCAAGGAATCACCAGTATAAACTCTGAGTTTGTGTTCCAAACGGCGTCGTGGATTCGACGTGATCGAGGCGGTTCGTGGATACGAATCGTGGAGGCTTCAAGGATTCGAAGTGAGGCGTCTCGTGGATTCGAGGCGTGGCGTTCGTGGATTCGAACGTGTGGCGTGGACAGCCTTTGGTGCGCATGGTCCGCTGAAGAGATGGGAGACGTTAAGTCCGTGGAGTCGGTAATCACCTTGTAATTCTTTACTCTTAGTGGATTATTTTTCGCGTGATTGGTCCCGTGGATTTTTCTCCAAAGTGGAGTTTTCCCACGTATATCTCGGTGTGCTGATTTTATTTTTCGCATTACTTTATCGCATTGAGATTTGTGATTTTTGTGTATACACCTATTCACCCCCCTCTAGGTGATTGATATACTTTAGATAGATCCTAGGGCTCCCCGTAACTAACACGTATCAGTAATGATAAAATAATATATAGAAAACTTAATACAAAAATATAATAAGGCTAAACTCTTAACCCGACTTAAGCATTTTAGGCGGTGGCTAGGCCCAAAAGGTTAAGAGACTTAAGCGTGCTAGGACGGGAGTAGTCCTAGGATGAGTGACCCCCTGGGAAGTTGGGGCATCATAGTCGAGGTGGATCCTTTGGTACTGATACTGTGTCTGGATAATAAGGTGGCTCCTCTATTGGTGAAGATGGCCTCGGCGGACTATATAGTGGTACATGGCCCGACGTCGATGGTCCACTATGTTTTGCTAGCCGTGGAGGTACAGTGTCTGGAAGTGTAGGTAGTTCCATTTGATCAGTGACTTGTGTCAGGACTTCTAATACTCCGCTATACGAAATATCTGGCAGGACACATCTGATCGTATAGTGTGATCTCTGCACAACATCGACCTAAAATAAAAACAACATCATAAAAATTACACTAAACTTTCTTTATATATAAAAATAAATATAATAATATAATATATATGAAAAATCATACCAATACTCTCTCGACATGTCCATGTGGCTGATATGCGAGGGGTGGACGCTGTACTGGCCTAGATATCCACCTCCTGGTGATCCTCCAATACCACTGCATGTAAACAGTAGTAGCTCGTATAGGATCGGGATCTACATAGGGGTCCACCTCTACTATGTCCATCAATCGATCATCCCAACGTTGAATATATGAAGCATGATACGCCTCCCAATTCTCATCTACTCTACCTCGTGAAATGATGCGAGGAATGGCAACCACTACATCGGGTATATGCTGTAGAAGGTCAAATTACCGAAGCACTCGATCTGGAAGATACAGCTCAATGATGTGAAAGCAGCCTAAGGTGTTCCTAGATCACCAAACTTGTGACCCTGTTACAAAAAAGGTGGTAGTGTCTCCAGTACCGCATCTGTATAAGGCCTTCATGTAATCTATTGTGAAAAACTTATATGATCACTTGCTAAAAAAGTTACAGTTATGGTAAGATTGAATTATTTTTATTTACCTGGGACTCTAGCTGCTGATCAAGCTGATCACGATAAAACTCAATGTCAGTAGTCCTAACATTGTCCCGAAAAGCCAACCTGGTATTCCACCTGGTTCATTTATATCGTATCAGTAATGATAAAATAATATATAGAAAACTTAATACGAAAATTACTCACCTACAATCTATTGGCACGTCAACAAGCTCGGGCTGCGGTCCGACTATCTCAGGTCGACCAATGTGCAGGTGGTCCCAAGCCCAAATCTATAAAAAAAGCTACTTAGAAACTATAAGAGAAACCGTGATTTAAATTAGTAGTAAAGGAAAGTACCTGAAGTAATGTGCCAAAACAACAACTCTCCACTTTCCCCCTCATGCAATCATTTTCTAATGCTGGATAGAGATGAGGTAGCATCGCAGCCCCCCATGCCAACTCATCGCAAGCGTCAAAGTCCTCAAAAAATGACAACCACTTCAAATGCACTCTATTCCCACTTGGGTTTGGCAACAAACTACACCCTATCTGAAATAGGATATATGCTCGTGCTGAGCTCGTACGATAGCGGGAGGTGCATCTAGGGCGATATCATGGAAAAGATGGTACAACCAATCTATCTTTATCTCATCGTCCCTAATATCCTCTGGAATCACCCAGAGAAGTAGCTCGCAGAGCTATTGTCACGCCCGGGCCCCAGCGGAAGCCTACCCGAAATGTGCACAGATCCGCCGTGTGCACTAGGTGCCCCCGGTGCACACAAGGCGTCTACAACAAATAACATAAGAGGAACGAGAGAATAAGCATTCATATATCCTATACGAGGTAATCAGAGCATGTAACTTGATTCTAAATGTACGTCCAAAAGATACATCAACTAATAAATCATAATATATACAATGGGATCATACAAGGTTCATCTTATGATCACAAGGTGGTCTCTATACGAAATAATACAAGTACACCTTTCAAAACTAAAACCAAAAGAAAGGTGTCTCGGGTCCACCTATCGCAACTTCGGAGTGGCTCTAACTAGTCGCTATTCCTTTGCCGCGATCTCTAGCCTCTCCCGCTGTGGAAGGCTCTGTAACAATAACAAAGAACCAATAGGGGTGAGAACTATTAAGCAATAGTTTCCAGTGGGTAAGCTGCCGAGAAGAGCGAATTACGCCACTAGGTCAACGAAGGCAAATATAGTAAGTAGCTGGAATGAAGATATAGTAAATATAAGCTGAAATGAAAGTACTTTATTGCTATCATGCCTCTATGTAACCATGTTACTTGTCTAATATGAAGTTCTACCATCACCATGTATACAAGTCTATAGGTATATGACCTCTACATAAATGTCCAACTTTTATGTATGCATCAATAGTTAAGATGTACAACATCAAATTCAATCAACTTTTACCCAATCATCGGGGGCTTACACGTGGTAAAGTCTCGGCTTGTGCCAAGCCTAACGGTCCCGTGGTAGTCAACATTCTCCCTCTAGGAATGAGCCTCCCTCACGACGTCCCACTTCGGCGCCCAATCCCGCACGACGAGCATGATGTCGTAAAGGCTAAACTGCGGAGTGCTGGCTTGTAGGGAGCGACCCTCACAAGCATGTGCGAATGAGCACAAGGGTAAGTAAGCGCGGTCATATGTGGTGTGCCAATGGTATAGTCTCAATCATCATGTCTACAACATGGAGTCTCAACTAACGACCTAAAGGTCGAATACACTGTTATAGTGAATCTCTCAACTTGTTGTAAGTACACTACACATAATGTGACTACATATCATTTACATGCAAGATTTCATTTCTCATTTTAAGTATAACATATACCATTCTAGTCTCAACGAGTAAGAAGCTTCTCCATTCATGAAGTGTCATATGTATGTAACAGCATGCATGCCTTTTGCTACATATGCCTCTATTATATAGTGCACGAAATTCTTCATACTGGAGGTGACCAAACCATATGTTCAAAAATCAATGAGGCTAAGAATTGCATATTAAACCATCTATTGAGCCATATAACAAGGTTGGAGACATATGGGGAGTTCATCCATTTCGGTGAGGTCGAACCCACCAGATAAGTAGCAAAAGCTCGATTGCTTCTAAAACGAAGGTGCCCCCTAGACTTCCCGTGCCTTAAGAAAAATTTCCAAGGGGTTACAAGCTTCTAAAAATTTCACCATGAAAGTCACCAAAAATTATAGAAAAAATAGGTGAAAAATATCTTAGACCAAGCAAAACTTATTCAAGCTTCAAAATAAGGCAATGGGGCTTCAATTCCAACCTACATGAGTGTTCTACACTCATCAATTTCACCCCAAAAGCTCATAATTGAAAATTCCCAAATTAAACCCTAATTTCTACAAAACTAGGTTTTCTACCAAAATCCTTACAAATCTCACAATTAGAGGATGCAACAAGGTTACTGACCTCAATTAAAGTTCAAATCCCAACTTAGAGTTGCTAGGGTTGAAGATTTGGCCTTCTAACACTCTCTTCTCCAAGCTTGAGCTCTACTCCAAGTCCTAGGAGCATGCATCCATGGAGGGGATGGAGAAAAGAGAAAGAATTCAAGGATTAGAGGGGGTTGGGGAAAGAAATCCAAAAGAAAAGGGAAAAAAATCTCACCTTCTCTTATCTCCTTCACTCTCCAAATGAGAGGGATGAAGGGTGGTGAAGTGGGTTAAAACCCACTTGCACAATATCTACCTAGGTCCCTTAAAAAGTGAGAAATTGCATCTCCCACGCAAACAGTCCCAAACTGTGGAGGGTCCGGACCCTATAGCAAGGTCCAGACCCCGTAAGGTCCAAACTCGCCTGCACAGACAGGGTCCGGATCCTGTCCCAAGTTTCGGAACCCGTAGCTGGTTATCTAGATTTTCGCGCGTAAGGTCTGGATCCTCCTCCAAGGTCCGGACTTTGATGTTTGGAACATTGAGTATCAAAGTCCGGATCCTCAAGCCAAGGTCCGGACCCCGAGGCTATAAAAGCCCAGGTATGACTTATTCCAAAATTCCCGCTTCCGCGCTAATTTGCCCGAAAACGTTCTAATACCTCTCCTACACTGCCAAAATCCCTCCACCAACACTAAGTGTTGGTTTCTTCACTAGAACCTCTCAATTTGCTGAAGTTCAGTGCACTACATTCTTCCCATCTAAAAAGGAATTTCGTCCGCGAAGCTAAAGGTCTAGTACCTCAAACTTCCACCTGGAAAAGATAGGAATAACGCTCCCGCAGCATACTCTCCGGCTCCTATGTAGCCTCACGCTCCTCATGGTTGCTCCAAAGCACCTTCACATAGGAGATTTCACGATTCCGGAGTTTCTTAATGTCACGAGCCAAGATCTTCACTGGGTGCTCCTAAAAACTTAAATCTTCTTGTAGCTCTAGCGGAGCGAAGTCTATCACATGGGTTGGGTCGAAAATATATTTCCGGAGTGTCGAAACATGAAACACATTATGTATTGCTGATAGGTTCGGCGGTAAAGCAAGCCGATACGCTACCGGGCCTACACGCTCCAAGACCTCAAATGGCCCAATGAATCGAGGGGTCAACTTCTCTCGAATGCCAAATCTTTTGATGCCTCTTGTTGGTGATACCTTGAGGAAGACGTGATCTCCCACTTGAAATTTCAATTCACGCCGACGTTTATCGGCATAGCTCTTCTGTCGACTTTGAGCTGAAATCAGTCGTTCTCGCACAACTCGAACTTTGTCCTCCGCCTTTTGAAGTATATCGGGGCCCAAAACTAATCTTTTACCTACCTCGCTCCAATGTAGGGGTGATTGGTACTTTATTCTATAAAGAGCTTCAAATGGTGCCATCTTAATGCTTGCTTAGTAACTATTGTTATAAGCAAACTCCGTCATAGGTAGATGTTGATGCCATCCATCTCGAAAATCCAAAACACAGGCCCGAAGCATGTCTTCTAAAATCTGAATGGTGCGTTCCGATTGCCCATCACTTTGAGGGTGGAAAGCGGTACTAAAATCCAACTTTGTACCAAGTGCTTCATGAAGACTTTTCAAAAATAAGACACAAATTTAGGATCTCGATCCGATACAATAGAGGTAGGCACTCCATGAAGTCGCACAATTTTATCAAGATATACTTGTGCGAGTCTCTCCCGAGACCAAGTAGCATGAATAGAGAGGAAATGCGCTGATTTGGTTAATCTATCAAGTATCACCCATATAGCATCATACCCGGCTTGTGAGCGAGGCAAACCCATAATAAAATTCATGGTGATTTTCTCTCATTTTCACATGGGAATAGGTAGATTTTGTAGCTTACCCGCGGGGAGTTGATGCTGGGCCTTTACCTGTTGGCATGTTAAACATCGCGCCACAAACTCTCCAATGTCCTTCTTCATCCCGGGCCACCAATATAGCGACTTTAAATTCTTATACATTTTAGTGCCACCCGAACCAGTCTTAAGAGGAAGGATAGGAAGCTAGATGTTAGCCTTGTCCGAGTTTTCTCTTAACTATGTCCCAGCAAAGGCCGTCAAAGGTCAGGCGATAGCTGACTTTCTGGCTGACCATCCATGTGTCGAAGTGGAAGAGCCGATGCAAAATCTAGTCGGTCTTCGGCCATGGACACTATACTTTGATAATTGGCTTCAAAATTTTAGATGAGCAAGGAGCACAGTCAGTAGTAGTCATCGGTGACTCACAACTAGTGATAAAACAAGTAACCGAGAGTACCGATGCGAGAGTTCTAATCTTTAAAATTATCTGAGTAAGACGGTGGAATTATTTAGCAGATTCAGGGAGGTAGAATTTGTGCACCTATCCAGAAAGGAAAACGAGAGAGCAAACGAGTTGGCTCAATCGGCTTTAGGATATAAAGAGCCGAGGGGAATAAGCCGAGTCAAGATTTGCAAAAGGCTGTGACCATCGGTTCACATGCGAGAGCGGATGATGATTGCGCCTGTTGAGGCACAGGATATTGGAGGACACCTCTAATCAACTTTCTCAACAACCTGAACAGCTAAGTTAGCTATCAACTACGGAAGAAGGCACTCGGTTACTGTTTGCTGGACGAACAACTTTATAGAAGAACGGCTGAAGAAGTGTTTCTAAAATGCTTAGGAACCAAGCAAGCCCTGACAGTTATGGGCGAGGTTCATGAAGGGTTATGCGGGGCGCATTTAGCCGGAAGGAGGTAGAGATGGACAATTCGGCATTTAGGATATTACTGGCCAACTATGTACAAAGATTGCATAAGGTACACCAAGAGATGTCAAGAGTGTCAATTTTACGGGTCAGTAAAAATAGTGCCAGCCTCTGAGATGCATGCGATAATTAAGCCATGGCCATTCCATGGTTGGACTATGGTTTGATCGGAGAAATTCAGCCGAATCCTTCGGCTGGGCATAAGTTTCTGATAGTGGTCATAGATTATTTTACCAAGTAGGTGGAAGTGAAGCCCACAAGATTGGGCACTCAAAAAGATATCATAAAATTCGTAGAAGATTTCATCATTTATCGGTTCTGAATTCTCGAAACAATCACAATCGATCAGAAAATAATGTTCATAGGCGAACAGTTTCTCAAGATTTCTGGAATTGAGGCGAATCAAGTTGCTGAATTCGTCTCTTTATTACGCTCAGGCCAATGGACAGGCCGAGGCGATAAATAAAGTCATCATACACATGATGAAGCGGCACATCAAAAAACACTCGAGAAAATAGGATGAGAAGCTCTTGGAAGTATTATGGGCATGCCGAACGACCATCAAGACAGTAACTAGGGTGACGTCGTTTTGGTTGGTCTATGGTCACGAGGCCGTATTATCGGCCGAAGTAATGGTCCCATCATTGAGAGTAGAGAATCAGGAGGAACTATCACCTAAGGAGTACGGGCTCTTGATGTATGAGAATTTAGATAAGATTAACGAGACTCGGTTACAAGCGTTAGATCATTTAAAGGCCTATCAGAACCGAGTGAGTAACGCGTACAATAGAAAAGTTAGGGCTAAGTCTTTCAGTGTTGGGGACTTAGTGTTAAAATTAATTAATATTGCCAATCGGCAAGAAAAGCTAACTGTACGAAAAATGGTCCCCGAATTAGGAAGGACCATTTCAAATATACAAAGTGGCAGGAGGGAACGCATACTTCCTAAACACATTGAAAGGATCAGAAAGTCATAAGACGATTAATGAAAAATATTTAAAAGGATATTACCCTTCTATGTGGGAAGACAAATAAAGATAAGAGAAAATATACATTGACAAAAACAAATTAAATTTAGATACAAAAAGTTAGATTATGAAACTCTCGGAAAAGAACATTACAGCCGAGATATTGAATCCAAATAATTAAGACAATAAGTCCTTAAGTTGATTCCATTCGGCTTCCAATACGGCATGAGCTCGATCAACTGTATGCTTCCTTTGCTTCATGGACGGGTGGACCTTGTAGAGGTTGGAGAGTTGGTCGTATATCGCCGCTCCTTCGTCCTTCTTGGCCTGATATTAGGGGTGCAAACGAGCCGAACACGAGCGAGCGCGGCCTTGCTCGAATTCGGCTCGTATTAGATTCGAGCCGAATTCGAGCTGGCTCGAATTAATTTCGAGCTAGAATAAGGCATGTTCGAGTTCGGCTCAAAATTTAAATCGAGCCGAATTCGAGCGGCTCGAAATAGTTTTTTTTTATAGCTAATTTCAAGCCATGTTCGAATTTGGCTCGAAATTGTTCGATTCCGAGCCGGCTCGTTTATAGCTCGAAATTCTATGTGGAGTTGGGTCCGTGCCTATGCGGTACATAGAGAATGCATTAAAAGGTGTATTTGAATTAAAATATTTAATAAAAATATTTAATATATATTATTAATAATATTAATATTTTTTATTTTATATTTTTAATTTTATATATATATATATATATATATATATATATATATATATATATATATATATTCGAACTATTTCGAGCCGAACACGAATGAGCAGAGGCCTGCTCGTTCTCGGATTGAAATTATTTCCGAGCGAAAAAATTCAACTCGTTTTATATTTGAAAATTAATTTCGAACGAGCCATTTTCGAGCCTATTTCGAATCGAACACGAGATGGCTCGCGAGCGGCGAGCTAGACTTGCAGCCCTACCTGATATTGTGTTTGGAGAGCACCAAACTCCTGATATGTGCAGGTCAAGGCTTTTTTGCTTCAGCAAGCTCCTCCTTTGGATGAGCCACTCTCTGCCGTAGAGCCGATTCCTGTTCTCTCATGGCATCGCTCCACTTACTAAGATCGGTTAGAAGAGCTGCCGTTCGTTGGCCTTAGCTTTGTGAGAGCTAACCGACGTGAAGTGGGTGCCCAAAGTGCCATACTCGGCAGAAAGTGCTTGTTGCCGAGCGAGGAGAGAAGAAAGGCGAGCCAACAAGGCCTCCAACAAGCATCGCTCTAGAGGAGATAGATCGGGCTGACTCAGAAGGTCACTGAGAAGAGCGGTCACTGAGAAGAGCCTCCAATCGATCGAGCTGAGCCAAGCTCCGAGCCAATATGGAAAGACCGTTGCTATACAGCTGCAAACATTCTTCTAACTTTCTTCGCGTGTCAGCTGATATTGCAACGAGAAAGTCCTCCTTTTTGGTAGATGCAGGGCTCGAGGCAGCTAGCTCCTGCAGGGATATCGCCAGCACATCCTCCGACTCGAAAGTGGAAGTGTTTCCAGATGAAGAGATGGATGGGGTCATTGGACGCTGGCACTGGAATAGAGGCAAAGACTTCTGCTAAAGGCCCACCAGTGTAAGCCAGGTCACCATTTTCTTTCTTCTCTCTTTGTTCGCTCTTCTTCTCCTCTTTTTCCCTCTTCCTATCTTCCTTCTCCTTCTTCTTCCTCTCCTCCTCCATCTTATTCTTCTTCTCTTGACGAGCTTTCTTATGAGTTCGCCTTTCCCGTCGATGATGTTACGAATTTCATATTGGCATATTTCGTGATTTGAGTCGGAGTCTTGAAGGGTTCGGTTCGTGTTGTCGACGGTTGAAGAATCCGAGATTCCGAGAAGAACTCAAAAACATCTCACAGGTTGAATCACGATGCTCAGGTAAGGTTTAGACGTTTTCATAGTGATTCATGAGGATTTATGGCATTAGAATCATATAAGAAATGACTAGTGGATTAGAAGTGATTTTTGAAACTTTTGATTCATCTATAACAATATTTTATATTGAGTTCCGGTACTAGGCTTTAGTTCCTCAAAATCGGGTTGAAAAACTTGATATTTTATATTGAGTACCGGAATCCAATATTGAGTTCCTCAAAATCCGAGAGTACCAATTCTATAAATTGAATTGCGTACCGGTACCAAGTTTGAGTACCGGTACTAATTTGAGTAGTTCCAGTACTAAAACATCTAAGTACCGGAAGTCAGCGTTAGGAAAATCCTGTTGCGTCTTTGTGTACCGGTACCAACTTTCGTGTACCGATACTCAATGTGCAAATTTCCTAATCTGACTCTAATTCGACTCTAATTGATTCTAAAGTCTATAAGTACAATATTAGTGTTCTCTATGATGTTGAAGCACTCAGAATTCACAGAAAGCAACCCCAGAGGCTAGGATTTTCGTTCTAAATCCTTCTCCATCAAATTAGCCTCTTTTAGGTCAATTCGAGATTTCGTCATTCAATATACATTTGTCGAATTGATCTACGATTTGCTTCGAGGCTTTCTCTCTGGTTCTTCAACAATTCTCTAAGCAAAGGATCACCATAAAAACGTTAATTTTCTCTTTGTGAGAGGTGTCGTGGATTCGACGTGATCAAGGCGATTCGTAGATTCGAATCGTGAGTGCTCGAGGATTCGAGTGGCATCCGTGGATTCGGACGTGGGGCGTGGACAACCCGGCTGCGTGCGCGAGATCCGTAGGAGATAAAGGAGATGTTAATTCCGTGGAGTCGGTAATCACCTTGTAATCTTTTATTCTTAGTAGATTATTTTTCGCGTGTTGGTCCCGTGGGTTTTTCTCCAAGTTGGAGTTTTCCCACGTAAATCTCGGTGTGCTGGTTTTATTTTTCGCATTTAATTTTATTGCATCTAGTTTGTGATTTGGTCGTTATACCTATTCACCCCCTCTAGGTATTAGATACGTTCTGGATAGATACTAGGGTTCCCCATAACTTACAAGTGGTATCAGAGCGGGATCTAGATTTTTCTATTATGGCTGAGGGTAGAAACATTAATTGACTTCCGCTCTTTGACGGCACAAATTATGCTTATTGAAAAGTTCGCATGAGAGCTTTTCTAATTGCCATCGATGAGCGGGTTTGGCAATCCATAGAATTTGGATGGACTCATCCCACTCAAATCGTCGATAATGTTAACGTCCCCAAACCTAGAAATAAGTGGACGAAAGAAGAAATTGATCTATCATTGTCACGCCCCGGGCCCTCGTGGGAGCCTACCAGGCACGTGCACAGACCCGCCGTGTACCTCAAACAACACAATGTACACAAGGCGTCTATGCTAACAACCATCAAGTAGGATAAAGAATACATCCTAAACAGGGTAATCAGAGCGAGAACATAGTTCTACATCTAAAATAAAATCCACACAACTAAAATCTCAAGATATACAATAGCATTATACATCTTATCAACAATAGATCAACCAAACATCTATACACCTTTCATATAAAATACAATGAAAGGACAACATGGTATGCCTACAACGACAACACCGTAGAGGCTCTAGCTAGCTGCTAACCCCTCGCCGCGATCCCAAGCCTCTCCTGCTGCGGAAGGCTCTGAAATAAAAACAACAAACCCCAGGGGATGAGAACTATTATTCAATAGTTCCCAGTGGGTAAGCTGCCGAGAGTGGCGAATTACACCGCTAGGTCAACTGAGGCAAGATAGTTTCAACAGAAACATAAAGCATAAATATTAAATGCTAAACAGATAGTTCTACAACTATCATGCCTCCAATGACTAAACCATCTACATGAACATGAACATGCTCTATTGTCATATGCTCAACAATTAATTTCATGGTTTACATGCATGTCAAATTAATGCCATGATCAGTTTCATAAGCTCTAATGTAATAACTCACTATATGTCAAGTTTTACTATTACACATAGGACTTGTCTCCAACTACAAGTATGTAATGTATATTCAATTTGCTACTACATGTATGAACTATGTGACTTGTTCTCAACAATATGAAGGTTATGTTCACTACATGTAATGCCACAAAGTCACCACCCTATACTATGTCCATACACTACATGTAATGCATTAATTGATTAGGGTGTCAAAAGTCACATTCCGGTTAAAATAACCTCTTACCATATGAATATTCACCTTGCATACACCATAACTGTGTAGCCATAAAATAATATAATAGCGGGATGTTCATCTTGTGCCGTGCCTAATGGCTCCGTGGTAGTCAACACCTCACGCTTCGGTGAGCCTTACCCACGGCGGTTCCATTTCGGCGCTCTCTCTAACACACGGGCGAAACAACTGTCTCGAGGCCAACTCCGGAGTGCCGGCTTGTAGGGAGCGACCCTCACAAGCATGTGTGAATAAGCATAGTGGCCACAAGCAACAATCAACCATAGTAATATCATAAGCTTAATTTCACGTTATGTCAAAACATGTCACTTTATGTTTACTACATTCAATAGCCAATATGCTAAATGTCAACATCATCATGTTGTTCTCAATGTTCGATGGTATGTCCCTACCAATATGTCCATGTCTCTAACATGTAACTGTTCATCTCTTTGTTTACTAAGTTCATAAACCATGCATTATTCTAATGCATGTACTATGCATTCCACTAATGCCAAAACTATGCATTATTCTAATGCCATAAATCGTGCATTCTCTAATGCTATAATCCATGCATTCTACAAATGCCATATGTCATGCATTCTCTAATGCTATAATCCATGCATTCTACAATGCCAACGAGTCCATATTCATGCCATGCATAAGCTACAACAACCTCTACTTCATAGAGTATAAAAAAACTATCATGCAAGTGTTTAAATAACCCAATGGACTCACGTTCAACCATTTACAATTATCAATGCAAATAGAATTCCATTCCTCATGTCTTAAACATGGAATCAATCCACGACCAAAAGGTCGAGCCAAAGCCAATGATGCCCGTCAAAGTTGCCCACCTAAATGAGGTGCAACAACTTATCCTGCATATATCAAATCCTCTCTTTTCCCTATACAAACATACATATATTGCATTTGCCATAATTCCTCTTTTCTCTATACAAGCATACTTTGGTATGCAAGAGAGTTCACTACTAGTCCACCACTCAAGTGGTGTCTCAAATGATGCTCATCCCCTATCATGCATAGTATACTTAGCATTTCCTAATGCGTCATTACACTAATAGTGCCAATACCCTAGCATGCATAATATTCTCATAATGCCATACTATATGAAATATGCATTTTTCATAAACAACTTGCATGTCTCATGCGATCACAATTATCACCATGCCATAATTAACATAATTATGCATCTAATTAATCCTATAACAAGATAGGAGACATAGGGGGAGTTCACCCATTTCGGTGAGGTCAAACCCACCGGATACCCGACGAAACCTCGCAGTACTTCGAAACGAAGTTGTCCCCCGAGCTTCTCATACCCTAAGATAATTTTCCAAGGGGTTAGGGGCATCGAACAAGCAATTTCGAAAACCACCAAAAATCAATGAGGTAAATGGGTGGAAATTACCTTGAGCAAGTAAAACTTGTTCTAAGTCCCATTGGAGGTTAGAGATCTTCCAATCTAACCTAACCTACAACAACATTCTACACCCATCAATTCCACCTCAAGAGCTCTCATTCAAGAAACCCCAAATAAAACCCTAATTTTCAAGAAACTAGGTTTTCTAAGCAAATCTCATGCAAAACACACAATTAGAGGTTGTAAAAGGGTTTACTAACCTCAAATCAAGCTTCCACTCAAGCTCACACAAGCTAGGGTTGAAGATCCATCCTCCAACAAGCTCATCTCCTCAGCCCCGAGCTCCCTCCAAGCCTAGGAGTCACACCTCCATGGGAAAAATGGAGAGAAAAAGAGATCAAAACCAAGATCTAGGGGTTGGGGGAAGAGAAAATCTAGAGAGAGAGAGAGAGGAAAAAACCCTACCTCAACTCCTTCTCCTCCATTCTCAGCCAACAAACAAAGAGAGGGGGGAAGGGGGGGGTACTTAAACCCAAGCAACAAAATCCAACTAGGCCCCTCAAAAAGCCAAAATTGCAAAACTGCACAAAAATGCATTCTGCAGCACTGTATACCGGTATGCGCATGTGTATACCGGTATACTGTGCAAAATTTGCAAAATCCGAGCCTCGGCCAGCAAACTGCGCAATCACATTCCGGTATGCCAATTCCAGTACCGGTATGCAGTGCATTCCGGTATGCCAATTCCAGTACCCGAATGCAGTGCATTCCGGTATGCCAATTCCAGTACCCGAATGCAGTACAAATTCTGCACTTTATGCAGAATTTGATCTCCGGAGTCCGTTTTCGCCCTTTTTAAGCCACGAAAACACCTCAAAGCTCACCAAACTCAACCCAAAACTCCAGAATAGTACAAGCCACTATTCTCACACTAGAACTCCGCAATTTGCAAAAGTTCAGTGTACTACATACTCCCCTCCTAAAAAGGAGTTTCGTCCGCGAAACTACGGATCAACAACAACAACAAACAATATAACCAGAGGAGATAAGAATATCGCCCTCGCAGTGAAGCCTCCAGCTCTTACACCATGCATCGCGTCCAAGATGTTGCTCCAAAGCATCTTGTAGTAGGAATAGTGATAATCCCGAATTCCTACAATCCACAAGTCCAATCCGCAACCACTGCTCCTTGAAGTTAAATCTTCATGCAGCTCTAAAGAAACGTCATCCACCATCGGGGAAGAATTCAAATACTCGCTCAGAGCGTCGACACACTTCAAATACCTTCAGTAGATCTGAAGTAAAACAGCTCGACATGCCACTAGGCCCATTTGCCTCAGGGTCTCAAATAATCCTAAGAATCTGAAACTTAGATTCTTCAAACACAAATCTCTTGGATTCCCTTAGCCAAATATCACAAATCAGATTATCCGATCCAGATTCAGATTCAAAAAATTCTCTATCTCACACCGAGGATCATCCAATGGTCCAAATTCCAAAATGATAGCGCTAGACTCTCTACACACTTGCACAAAATCCAAGGTATACTTGTGCGAAGATTTTCTCAATCCAAATCAAGTGAATAGTTACTCCTATTCACAACCTCTCAACAACATCACGTCTAGCTTAAAAGCGAGACAATCCAATTCCGGAGACTCCGGCAATCATCCTCTATCCATACTAAGTGGATAGCCTTCACTTAGCATATCACATAAATCCTGCTATCACCGGTGCAACTTGTCAATTCCATCATCAAGACACTTTTTGACAATCCACTAGGAATCCATCAGTCACTGCACTCTTGGTCTCAATTGCACCATTTACCAGTCGGGATCAAGGCTAACTCCTATGATCCGATCCAAGGGATAGATATCACATCATATTACTCATCTCATCGATATCTCTAGAACACCAGCCTCTAATCTGTTTTCACAGCTTCGACTCATTTCCTTGAGTATCGAGATATCTCCAACATTAAGATCTGGGTGCACTTCACACCACTAACAATACATAAACTTGCCACATTTTCCAAGCAAATGCCATGGCAATCATTTCCAAATCACAATTTGGCAAATCCTCTTGCATTCTCTCACTTGCTGAAAGGTTAACCCTACCTTTCTATTTTACACCAAAGTGCAACTCAATCCGTAGAGAGAAACACAACTACAAAACAAAAGCCCACCTTCGGGGTAACCAAGGTTGGCGGTCATCGACCACACCAACGGTTCCAAGAAACTCCTCTCACACATATCTTCCCAAAAGGTTTAATCCCTTAATGTGTGAGTCCAGAAAAGGGAGTAGATAACTAGGTAATCTCTCCACCAATATCCATAACATCCAATCAAACTAGGAAGTTTGAACTTCGATCACATCCGCTTGTCTCAATCCACTATGGATGGTTGATTTCCTTGAGATCTCCAATCATAACCACTTTGGCATCAACTGCCAAGGGACGCTAGTCCTCACAACCAGATCAGCACGCCTTCCATCTGAAGCACTTGCAAACCTCATTCAAGGAATCTTCATGGTCTTCATCACCTCTCGACTTCCAACATGTCGTCGATGCGCACAGGGACAAAGACACCCAGAAGGGCCAAACATCACAACACACAAGAGCATCAACAGCTCGAACGACATCACAACAATTTCGTGATGTCTACACCGAGTAAACAAGTTACCCTTGGTTCCAAACTCAAACTCAACTCAACGAGAGTAGTACTCGATTGCCACTACCCTCGAATAAAACCAGAATTTGTGGAGCTTGATCAAACAGATCAACCGATCCCAACTACGGGTGCATATCCGGATCGTAACCCTACCGAGTTCACGATAGTCGACTCACAGTCGAAATGACCCGTCCACATAAAACAAACGAGATCTACACTCCACAAAAGGAAACACAAGGCAAAAGAGGTCTCCAGACCAAGCCTTCAACTCTCACAACTCAACCGGGATTGCACAAGCAACTCCCTCACAAGAGACATCCTCGCTTTTGAGGATTCTCAACACTCACCAAAGGTGCTGGCCCAAAGGCCACGCGCTCACTCAGCCACAACCAGGCTTGGGCAGGTAAAACAATCATCGCGATTAGCGAACATCCAGCCCTCTGGAACACTATTTCGTGTCCAAGATCCCAAAGCACTACAGCTCGGCTCACACACTCATCGGCAATCAAATAGCCGAAGAGCCAGCCCAAGTTCAAATTAGAACTATACGCTCTCAGCCAAATAAAGCCAATTGCTTCGTTGGCGAACAAAACATCCAAAACCAACGGAGTACAAGAACAGTACTCTCAAGTCCAAACACTCAGGACCACTCGATATGCAAGCATCAAGGGAAACAAGTTCCCTACCAAGCATTCGGCAAACAGCCGATCCAAAACCACAATCATACCGAACAACAAACAACTCCAATACTACGAGCTGCGACAACCTCCATCGTCGCTGCATCATCATCCGCCCGTCAAACAGACACGCATTCATCCAGTGCAAACCGCACGAAGTCGATCCCAATATTGTCGACACTAATCTCCTCAACACTCCAATTGGGAATGGCCCACCTGGCCACGAAGAGGGTACCTGCCCCAACTCCAAGAATATCATCGGGCACTCGCGGCTCCACCGCTCACACGTCACAATAGTCGATGACGATTTGACGTCCCATTAACATCCTACTAAGGGTCCACCTTCTCGAGATCAATTTCTTCTCGATCACTTGATTGTCCTCTTACGATAGACTTGCCACTCATAGTAGCTTCCTTTGCCGTCCCAACGGTCTCCACATCTCTTGCCCTTACCAAGGTACGATCCGCATTCTCATAACATTTCCTGAGGTCGACTGCCACTGGATCATCAAGTCTTCCAGTCGCTTAATCCTCTAGTCTGCCGGCACAAAGCCTCAACTTGGAGTAACATCATAACGATCGCCGCTCCACACTCGCTGAATTTATCAGTTGCTCTCTCAACTTCAGGGTCTCACCAAATCCGGAGGATGCAGGGTTTCCGTCTCGGCTGCCTCGGCCGCCATCGAGTGCGTCGATCGCCACTCAAGCTGCAACAAGCAAAACATGCGCAGGTGAAACACCCCACGCCAACGCATCCCCACACAAGACTATAACCCCAATCATGCGAAAGTAATGAAGTGGACTCCCACTATTCCCCGATGTCACGTTGTCGGCCGCCAACGTGACCCTCCAAGGGTATAGAAGTGGTTCACTCCGATCTAACTCCAACACCTTTGGAGCTTTAGAAACGACCCAATCATAATACTTTCGCCAATATGTCACAAGAGATCTCGTCTCTCACGTTCCTATTCCTTATCGTCCAACCTGCCTAAGGTTTGCTAGGTCCACTAAGACTCAACCCTAGGCTCTGATACCACTATAATCTGTCACGCCCCGGGCCCTCGCGGGAGCCTACCAGGCACGTGCACAGACCCGCCGTGTACCTCAAACAACACAATGTACACAAGGCGTCTATGCTAACAACAATCAAGTAGGATAAAGAATACATCCTAAACAAGGTAATCAGAGCGAGAACATAGTTCTACATCTAAAATAAAATCCACACAACTAAAATCTCAAGATATACAATAACATTATACATCTTTTCAACAATAGATCAACAAACAAATCTATACACCTCTTTCATTAAAATACAATGAAAGGAAAACCCATGTTATGCCTACAACAACAACACCGTAGAGGCTCTAGCTAGCTGCTAACCCCTCGCCGCGATCCCAAGCCTCTCCTGCTGCGGAAGGCTCTGAAATAAAAACAACAAACCCCAGGGGGATGAGAACTATTATTCAATAGTTCCCAGTGGGTAAGCCGCCGAGAGTGGCGAATTACACCGCTAGGTCAACTGAGGCAAGATAGTTTCAACAGAAACATAAAGCATAAATATTAAATGCTAAACAGATAGTTCTACAACTATATCATGCCTCCAATGACTAAACCATCTACATGAACATGAACATGCTCTATTGTCATATGCTCAACAATTAATTTCATGGTTTACATGCATGTCAAATTAATGCCATGATCAGTTTCATAAGCTCTAATGTAATAACTCACTATATGTCAAGTTTTACTATTACACATAGGACTTGTCTCCAACTACAAGTATGTAATGTATATTCAATTTGCTACTACATGTATGAACTATGTGACTTGTTCTCAACAATATGAAGGTTATGTTCACTACATGTAATGCCACAAAGTCACCACCCTATACTATGTCCATACACTACATGTAATGCATTAATTGATTAGGGTGTCAAAAGTCACATTCCGGTTAAAATAACCTCTTACCATATGAATATTCACCTTGCATACACCATAACTGTGTAGCCATAAAATAATATAATAGCGGGATGTTCATCTTGTGCCGTGCCTAATGGCTCCGTGGTAGTCAACACCTCACGCTTCGGTGAGCCTTACCCACGGCGGTTCCATTTCGGCGCTCTCTCTAACACACGGGCGAAACAACTGTCTCGAGGCCAACTCCGGAGTGCCGGCTTGTAGGGAGCGACCCTCACAAGCATGTGTGAATAAGCATAGTGGCCACAAGCAACAATCAACCATAGTAATATCATAAGCTTAATTTCACGTTATGTCAAAACATGTCACTTTATGTTTACTACATTCAATAGCCAATA
This sequence comes from Puya raimondii, assembly GCA_016920855.1. Taxonomy (NCBI): domain Eukaryota; kingdom Viridiplantae; phylum Streptophyta; class Magnoliopsida; order Poales; family Bromeliaceae; genus Puya; species Puya raimondii. The sequence goes on along the minus strand of JABWPP010000050.1, from coordinate 72,484,281 downwards.
TGCTAAATGTCAACATCATCATGTTGTTCTCAATGTTCGATGGTATGTCCCTACCAATATGTCCATGTCTCTAACATGTAACTGTTCATCTCTTTGTTTACTAAGTTCATAAACCATGCATTATTCTAATGTCATGTACTATGCATTCCACTAATGCCAAAACTATGCATTATTCTAATGCCATAAATCGTGCATTCTCTAATGCTATAATCCATGCATTCTACAAATGCCATGCATCTATGCATATCATGCATTCTCTAATGCTATAATCCATGCATTCTACAATGCCAACGAGTCCATATTCATGCCATGCATAAGCTACAACAACCTCTACTTCATAGAGTATAAAACTATCATGCAAGTGTTTAAATAACCCAATGGACTCACGTTCAACCATTTACAATTATCAATGCAAATAGAATTCCATTCCTCATGTCTTAAAACATGGAATCAATCCACGACCAAAAGGTCGAGCCAAAGCCAATGATGCCCGTCAAAGTTGCCCACCTAAATGAGGTGCAACAACTTATCCTGCATATATCAAATCCTCTCTTTTCCCTATACAAACATACATATATTGCATTTGCCATAATTCCTCTTTTCTCTATACAAGCATACTTTGGTATGCAAGAGAGTTCACTAGTCCACCACTCAAGTGGTGTCTCAAATGATGCTCATCCCTAGCATGCATAGTATACTTAGCATTTCCTAATGCGTCATTACACTAATAGTGCCAATACCCTAGCATGCATAATATTCTCATAATGCCATACTATATGAAATATGCATTTTTCATAAACAACTTGCATGTCTCATGCGATCACAATTATCACCATGCCATAATTAACATAATTATGCATCTAATTAATCCTATAACAAGATAGGAGACATAGGGGGAGTTCACCCATTTCGGTGAGGTCAAACCCACCGGATACCCGACGACGAAACCTCGCAGTACTTCGAAACGAAGTTGTCCCCCGAGCTTCTCATACCCTAAGATAATTTTCCAAGGGGTTAGGGGCATCGAACAAGCAATTTCGAAAACCACCAAAAATCAATGAGGTAAATGGGTGGAAATTACCTTGAGCAAGTAAAACTTGTTCTAAGTCCCATTGGAGGTTAGAGATCTTCCAATCTAACCTACAACAACATTCTACACCCATCAATTCCACCTCAAGAGCTCTCATTCAAGAAACCCCAAATAAAACCCTAATTTTCAAGAAACTAGGTTTTCTAAGCAAATCTCATGCAAAACACAATTAGAGGTTGTAAAAGGGTTTACTAACCTCAAATCAAGCTTCCACTCAAGCTCACACAAGCTAGGGTTGAAGATCCATCCTCCAACAAGCTCATCTCCTCAGCCCCGAGCTCCCTCCAAGCCTAGGAGTCCACCTCCAAGGAGAAAACGGAGAGAAAAGAGATCAAACCATGATCTAAGGGTGGGGAAGAGAAAATCTAGAGAGAGAGAGAGAGGAAACCCTACCTCAACTCCTTCTCCTCCATTCTCAGCCAACACAACAAGAGAGGGGTGAAGGGGGAAGGGGGGGGTACTTAAACCCGAGCAACAAAATCCAACTAGGCCCCTCAAAAAGCCAAAATTGCAAAACTGCTCAAAAATGCATTCTGCAGCACTGTATACCGGTATGCGCATGTGTATACCGGTATACTGTGCAAAATTTGCAAAATCCGAGCCTCGGCCAGCAAACTGCGCAATCACATTCCGGTATGCCAATTCCAGTACCGGTATGCAGTGCATTCCGGTATGCCAATTCCAGTACCCGAATGCAGTGCATTCCGGTATGCCAATTCCAGTACCCGAATGCAGTACAAATTCTGCACTTTATGCAGAATTTGATCTCCGGAGTCCGTTTTCGCCCTTTTTAAGCCACGAAAACACCTCAAAGCTCACCAAACTCAACCCAAAACTCCAGAATAGTAAGCCACTATTCTCACACTAGAACTCCGCAATTTGCAAAAGTTCAGTGTACTACATACTCCCCTCCTAAAAAGGAGTTTCGTTTCGTCCGAAACTACGGATCAACAACAACAACAAACAATATAACCAGAGGAGATAAGAATATCGCCCTCGCAGTGAAGCCTCCAGCTCTTACACCATGCATCGCGTCCAAGATGTTGCTCCAAAGCATCTTGTAGTAGGAATAGTGATAATCCCGAATTCCTACAATCCACAAGTCCAATCCGCAACCACTGCTCCTTGAAGTTAAATCTTCATGCAGCTCTAAAGAAACGTCATCCACCATCGGGGAAGAATTCAAATACTCGCTCAGAGCGTCGACACACTTCAAATACCTTCAGTAGATCTGAAGTAAAACAGCTCGACATGCCACTAGGCCCATTTGCCTCAGGGTCTCAAATAATCCTAAGAATCTGAAACTTAGATTCTTCAAACACAAATCTCTTGGATTCCCTTAGCCAAATATCACAAATCAGATTATCCGATCCAGATATTCAAACCTCTATCTCACACCGAGGATCATCCAATGGTCCAAATTCCAAAATGATAGCGCTAGACTCTCTACACACTTGCACAAAATCCAAGGTATACTTGTGCGAAGATTTTCTCAATCCAAATCAAGTGAATAGTTACTCCTATTCACAACCTCTCAACAACATCACGTCTAGCTTAAAAGCGAGACAATCCAATTCCGGAGACTCCGGCAATCATCCTCTATCCATACTAAGTGGATAGCCTTCACTTAGCATATCACATAAATCCTGCTATCACCGGTGCAACTTGTCAATTCCATCATCAAGACACTTTTTGACAATCCACTAGGAATCCATCAGTCGCTGCACTCTTGGTCTCAATTGCACCATTTGCCAGTCGGGATCAAGGCTAACTCCCGTGATCCGATCCAAAGGATAGATATCACATCATATTACTCATTTCATCGATATCTCTAGAACATCGGCCTCTAACCTGTTTTCACAGCTTCAACTCATTTCCTTGAGTATCGAGATATCTCCAACATTAAGATCTGGGTGCACTTCACACCACTAACAATACATAAACTTGCCACATTTTCCAAGCAAATACCATGGCAATCATTTCCAAATCACAATTTGGCAAATCCTCTTGCATTCTCTCACTTGCTGAAAGGTTAACCCTACCTTTCTATTTTACACCAAAGTGCAACTCAATCCGTAGAGAGAAACACAACTACAAAACAAAAAGCCCACCTTCGGGGTAACCAAGGTTGGCGGTCATCGACCACACCAACGGTTCCAAGAAACTCCTCTCACACATATCTTCCCAAAAGGTTTAATCCCTTAATGTGTGAGTCCAGAAAAGGGAGTAGATAACTAGGTAATCTCTCCACCAATATCCATAACATCCAATCAAACTAGGAAGTTTGAACTTCGATCACATCCGCTTGTCTCAATCCACTATGATGGTTGATTTCCTTGAGATCTCCAATCATAACCACTTTGGCATCAACTGCCAAGGGACGCTAGTCCTCACAACCAGATCAGCACGCCTTCCATCTGAAGCACTTGCAAACCTCATTCAAGGAATCTTCATGGTCTTCATCACCTCTCGACTTCCAACATGTCGTCGATGCGCACAGGGACAAAGACACCCAGAAGGGCCAAACATCACAGCACACAAGAGCATCAACAGCTCGAACGACATCACGACAATTTCGTAATGTCTACACCGAGTCAACAAGTTACCCTCGGTTCAAACTCAAACTCAACTCAACGAGAGTAGTACTCAGATTGCCACTACCCTCGAATAAAACCAGAATTTGTGGAGCTTGATCAAACAGATCAACCGATCCCAACTACGGGTGCATATCCGGATCGTAACCCTACCGAGTTCACGATAGTCGACTCACAGTCGAAATGACCCATCCACTCAAAACAAACAAGATCTACACTCCACAAGAGGAAACACTAGGCAAAAGAGGTCTCCAGACCAAGCCTTCAACTCTCACAAAACAACCAGGATTGCACAAGCAACTCCCTTACAAGAGACATCCTCGCTTTTGAGGATTCTCGGAACTCACCAAAGGTGCCGGCCCCAAAGGCCACGCGCTCACTCAGCCAACAACCAGGCTGGGGCAGGTGAAACAATCATCGCAATTAACGAATTTCCACGCCCTCTGAAAACACTATTTCGTGTCCAAGATCCCAAAGCACTACTGCTCGGCTCACACACTCATCGGCAATCAAATAGCCGAAGAGCCAGCCCAAATTCAAATTAGAACTATACGCTCTCAGCCAAATAAAGCCAATTGCTTCGTTGGCGAACAAAACATCCAAAACCAACGGAGTACAAGAACAGTACTCTCAAGTCCAAACACTCAGGACCACTCGATATGCAAGCATCAAGGGAAACAAGTTCCCTACCAAGCATTCGGCAAACAGCCGATCCAAAACCACAATCATACCGAACAACAAACAACTCCAATACTACGAGCTGCGACAACCTCCATCGTCGCTGCATCATCATCCGCCCGTCAAACAGACAGACACGCATTCATCCAGTGCAAACCGCACGAAGTCGATCCCAATATTGTCGACACTAATCTCCTCAACACTCCAATTGGGAATGGCCCACCTGGCCACGAAGAGGGTACCTGCCCCAACTCCAAGAATATCATCGGGCACTCGCGGCTCCACCGCTCACACGTCACAATAGTCGATGACGATTTGACGTCCCATTAACATCCTACTAAGGGTCCACCTTCTCGAGATCAATTTCTTCTCGATCACTTGATTGTCCTCTTACGATAGACTTGCCACTCATAGTAGCTTCCTTTGCCGTCCCAACGGTCTCCACATCTCTTGCCCTTACCAAGGTACGATCCGCATTCTCATAACATTTCCTGAGGTCGATTGCCACTGGATCATCAAGTCTTCCAGTCGCTTAATCCTCTAGTCTGCCGGCACAAAGCCTCAACTTGGAGTAACATCATAACGATCGCCGCTCCACACTCGCTGAATTTATCAGTTGCTCTCTCAACTTCAGGGTCTCACCAAATCCGGAGGATGCAGGGTTTCCGTCTCGGCTGCCTCGGCCGCCATCGAGTGCGTCGATCGCCACTCAAGCTGCAACAAGCAAAACATGCGCAGGTGAAACACCCCACGCCAACGCATCCCCACACAAGACTATAACCCCAATCATGCGAAAGTAATGAAGTGGACTCCCACTATTCCCCGATGTCACGTTGTCGGCCGCCAACGTGACCCTCCAAGGGTATAGAAGTGGTTCACTCCGATCTAACTCCAACACCTTTGGAGCTTTAGAAATGACCCAATCATAATACTTTCGCCAATAAGTCACAAGAGATCTCGTCTCTCACGTTCCTATTCCTTATCGTCCAACCTGCCTAAGGTTTACTAGGTCCACTAAGACTCAACCCTAGGCTCTGATACCACTATAATCTGTCACGCCCCGGGCCCTCGCGGGAGCCTACCAGGCACGTGCACAGACCCGCCGTGTACCTCAAACAACACAATGTACACAAGGCGTCTATGCTAACAACAATCAAGTAGGATAAAGAATACATCCTAAACAAGGTAATCAGAGCGAGAACATAGTTCTACATCTAAAAATAAAATCCACACAACTAAAATCTCAAGATATACAATAGCATTATACATCTTTTCAACAATAGATCAACAAAAAATCTATACACCTTTCATTAAAATACAATGAAAGGAAAACCCATGGTATGCCTACAACAAACACCGTAGAGGCTCTAGCTAGCTGCTAACCCCTCGCCGCGATCCCAAGCCTCTCCTGCTGCGGAAGGCTCTGAAATAAAAACAACAAACCCCAGGGGGATGAGAACTATTATTCAATAGTTCCCAGTGGGTAAGCCGCCGAGAGTGGCGAATTACACCGCTAGGTCAACTGAGGCAAGATAGTTTCAACAGAAACATAAAGCATAAATATTAAATGCTAAACAGATAGTTCTACAACTATCATGCCTCCAATGACTAAACCATCTACATGAACATGAACATGCTCTATTGTCATATGCTCAACAATTAATTTCATGGTTTACATGCATGTCAAATTAATGCCATGATCAGTTTCATAAGCTCTAATGTAATAACTCACTATATGTCAAGTTTTACTATTACACATAGGACTTGTCTCCAACTACAAGTATGTAATGTATATTCAATTTGCTACTACATGTATGAACTATGTGACTTGTTCTCAACAATATGAAGGTTATGTTCACTACATGTAATGCCACAAAGTCACCACCCTATACTATGTCCATACACTACATGTAATGCATTAATTGATTAGGGTGTCAAAAGTCACATTCCGGTTAAAATAACCTCTTACCATATGAATATTCACCTTGCATACACCATAACTGTGTAGCCATAAAATAATATAATAGCGGGATGTTCATCTTGTGCCGTGCCTAATGGCTCCGTGGTAGTCAACACCTCACGCTTCGGTGAGCCTTACCCACGGCGGTTCCATTTCGGCGCTCTCTCTAACACACGGGCGAAACAACTGTCTCGAGGCCAACTCCGGAGTGCCGGCTTGTAGGGAGCGACCCTCACAAGCATGTGTGAATAAGCATAGTGGCCACAAGCAACAATCAACCATAGTAATATCATAAGCTTAATTTCACGTTATGTCAAAACATGTCACTTTATGTTTACTACATTCAATAGCCAATATGCTAAATGTCAACATCATCATGTTGTTCTCAATGTTCGATGGTATGTCCCTACCAATATGTCCATGTCTCTAACATGTAATTGTTCATCTCTTTGTTTACTAAGTTCATAAACCATGCATTATTCTAATGTCATGTACTATGCATTCCACTAATGCCAAAACTATGCATTATTCTAATGCCCAAAATCATGCATTCTACGATGCCATATGTCATGCATTCTCTAATGCTATAATCCATGCATTCTACAATGCCAACGAAGTCCATATTCATGCCATGCATAAGCTACAACAACCTCTACTTCATAGAGTATAAAACTATCATGCAAGTGTTTAAATAACCCAATGGACTCACGTTCAACCATTTACAATTATCAATGCAAATAGAATTCCATTCCTCATGTCTTAAACATGGAATCAATCCACGACCAAAAGGTCGAGCCAAAGCCAATGATGCCCGTCAAAGTTGCCCACCTAAATGAGGTGCAACAACTTATCCTGCATATATCAAATCCTCTCTTTTCCCTATACAAACATACATATATTGCATTTGCCATAATTCCTCTTTTCTCTATACAAGCATACTTTGGTATGCAAGAGAGTTCACTAGTCCACCACTCAAGTGGTGTCTCAAATGATGCTCATCCCTAGCATGCATAGTATACTTAGCATTTCCTAATGCGTCATTACACTAATAGTGCCAATACCCTAGCATGCATAATATTCTCATAATGCCATACTATATGAAATATGCATTTTTCATAAACAACTTGCATGTCTCATGCGATCACAATTATCACCATGCCATAATTAACATAATTATGCATCTAATTAATCCTATAACAAGATAGGAGACATAGGGGGAGTTCACCCATTTCGGTGAGGTCAAACCCACCGGATACCCGACGAAACCTCGCAGTACTTCGAAACGAAGTTGTCCCCCGAGCTTCTCATACCCTAAGATAATTTTCCAAGGGGTTAGGGGCATCGAACAAGCAATTTCGAAAACCACCAAAAATCAATGAGGTAAAAAAGGGTGGAAATTACCTTGAGCAAGTAAAACTTGTTCTAAGTCCCATTGGAGGTTAGAAATCTTCCAATCTAACCTACAACAACATTCTACACCCATCAATTCCACCTCAAGAGCTCTCATTCAAGAAACCCCAAATAAAACCCTAATTTTCAAGAAACTAGGTTTTCTAAGCAAATCTCATGCAAAACACAATTAGAGGTTGTAAAAGGGTTTACTAACCTCAAATCAAGCTTCCACTCAAGCTCACACAAGCTAGGGTTGAAGATCCATCCTCCAACAAGCTCATCTCCTCAGCCCCGAGCTCCCTCCAAGCCTAGGAGTCCACCTCCAAGGAGAAAACGGAGAGAAAAGAGATCAAACCATGATCTAAGGGGTTGGGGGAAGAGAAAACCTAGAGAGAGAGAGGAAAACCCTACCTCAACTCCTTCTCCTCCATTCTCAGCCAACACAACAAGAGAGGGGTGAAGGGGTACTTAAACCCAAGCAACAAAATCCAACTAGGCCCCTCAAAAAGCCAAAATTGCAAAACTGCTCAAAAAATGCATTCTGCAGCACTGTATACCGGTATGCGCATGTGTATACCGGTATACTGTGCAAAATTTGCAAAATCCGAGCCTCGGCCAGCAAACTGCGCAATCACATTCCGCAATTGCCAATTCCAGCCAATTCCAGTACCGGTATGCAGTGCATTCCGGTATGCCAATTCCAGTACCCGAATGCAGTGCATTCCGGTATGCCCAATTCCAGTACCCGAATGCAGTACAAATTCTGCACTTTATGCAGAATTTGATCTCCGGAGTCCGTTTTCGCCCTTTTTAAGCCACGAAAACACCTCAAAGCTCACCAAACTCAACCCAAAACTCCAGAATAGTACAAGCCACTATTCTCACACTAGAACTCCGCAATTTGCAAAAGTTCAGTGTACTACATACTCCCCTCCTAAAAAGGAGTTTCGTCCGCGAAACTACGGATCAACAACAACAACAAACAATATAACCAGAGGAGATAAGAATATCGCCCTCGCAGTGAAGCCTCCAGCTCTTACACCATGCATCGCGTCCAAGATGTTGCTCCAAAGCATCTTGTAGTAGGAATAGTGATAATCCCGAATTCCTACAATCCACAAGTCCAATCCGCAACCACACACTGCTCCTTGAAGTTAAATCTTCATGCAGCTCTAAAGAAACGTCATCCACCATCGGGGAAGAATTCAAATACTCGCTCAGAGCGTCGACACACTTCAAATACCTTCAGTAGATCTGAAGTAAAACAGCTCGACATGCCACTAGGCCCATTTGCCTCAGGGTCTCAAATAATCCTAAGAATCTGAAACTTAGATTCTTCAAACACAAATCTCTTGGATTCCCTTAGCCAAATATCACAAATCAGATTATCCGATCCAGATATTCAAACCTCTATCTCACACCGAGGATCATCCAATGGTCCAAATTCCAAAATGATAGCGCTAGACTCTCTACACACTTGCACAAAATCCAAGGTATACTTGTGCGAAGATTTTCTCAATCCAAATCAAGTGAATAGTTACTCCTATTCACAACCTCTCAACAACATCACGTCTAGCTTAAAAGCGAGACAATCCAATTCCGGAGACTCCGGCAATCATCCTCTATCCATACTAAGTGGATAGCCTTCACTTAGCATATCACATAAATCCTGCTATCACCGGTGCAACTTGTCAATTCCATCATCAAGACACTTTTTGACAATCCACTAGGAATCCATCAGTCGCTGCACTCTTGGTCTCAATTGCACCATTTACCAGTCGGGATCAAGGCTAACTCCTATGATCCGATCCAAGGGATAGATATCACATCAATTATCTCATCTCATCGATAACTCTAGTACATCGGCCTCTAACCTGTTTTCACAGCTTCAACTCATTTCCTTGAGTAGAGATATCTCCAAACATTAAAATCTGGGTGCACCTCACACCACTAACAATACATAAACTTGCCACATTTTCCAAGCAAATGCCATGGCAATCATTTCCAAATCACAATTTGGCAAATCCTCTTGCATTCTCTCACTTGCTGAAAGGTTAACCCTACCTTTCTATTTTACACCAAAGTGCAACTCAATCCGTAGAGAGAAACACAACTACAAAACAAAAAGCCCACCTTCGGGGTAACCAAGGTTGGCGGTCATCGACCACACCAACGGTTCCAAGAAACTCCTCTCACACATATCTTCCCAAAAGGTTTAATCCCTTAATGTGTGAGTCCAGAAAAGGGAGTAGATAACTAGGTAATCTCTCCACCAATATCCATAACATCCAATCAAACTAGGAAGTTTGAACTTCGATCACATCCGCTTGTCTCAATCCACTATGGATGGTTGATTTCCTTGAGATCTCCAATCATAACCACTTTGGCATCAACTGCCAAGGGACGCTAGTCCTCACAACCAGATCAGCACGCCTTCCATCTGAAGCACTTGCAAACCTCATTCAAGGAATCTTCATGGTCTTCATCACCTCTCGACTTCCAACATGTCGTCGATGCGCACAGGGACAAAGACACCCAGAAGGGCCAAACATCACAGCACACAAGAGCATCAACAGCTCGAACGACATCACGACAATTTCGTAATGTCTACACCGAGTCAACAAGTTACCCTCGGTTCAAACTCAAACTCAACTCAACGAGAGTAGTACTCAGATTGCCACTACCCTCGAATAAAACCAGAATTTGTGGAGCTTGATCAAACAGATCAACCGATCCCAACTACGGGTGCATATCCGGATCGTAACCCTACCGAGTTCACGATAGTCGACTCACAGTCGAAATGACCCATCCACATAGAACAAACGAGATCGACACTCCACAAGGAAAACACTAGGCAAAATAGGTCTCCAGACCAAGCCTTCAACTCTCGCAACACAACCGGGATTGCACAAGCAACTCCCTCACAAGAGACATCCTCACCTTTGAGGATTCTCTACCCACCCAAAGGTGCCGGCCCCAAAGGCCACGCGCTCACTCAGCCAACAACCAGGCTGGGCAGGTGAAACAATCATCGCAATTAGCGAATTTCCACGCCCTCTGAAAACACTATTTCGTGTCCAAGATCCCAAAGCACTACTGCTCGGCTCACACACTCATCGGCAATCAAATAGCCGAGAGCCAGCCCAAATTCAAATTAGAACTATACGCTCTCAGCCAAATAAAGCCAATTGCTTCGTTGGCGAACAAAACATCCAAAACCAACGGAGTACAAGAACAGTACTCTCAAGTCCAAACACTCAGGACCACTCGATATGCAAGCATCAAGGGAAACAAGTTCCCTACCAAGCATTCGGCAAACAGCCGATCCAAAACCACAATCATACCGAACAACAAACAACTCCAATACTACGAGCTGCGACAACCTCCATCGTCGCTGCATCATCATCCGCCCGTCCCGTCAAACAGACACGCATTCATCCAGTGCAAACCGCACGAAGTCGATCCCAATATTGTCGACACTAATCTCCTCAAACACTCCAATTGGGAATGGCCCACCTGGCCACGAAGAGAGTACCTGCCCCAACTCCAAGAATATCATCGGGCACTCGCGGCTCCACCGCTCACACGTCACAATAGTCGATGACGATTTGACGTCCCATTAACATCCTACTAAGGGTCCACCTTCTCGAGATCAATTTCTCCTGGATCACTTGATTGTCCTCTTACGATAGACTTGCCACTCATAGTAGCTTCCTTTGCCGTCCCAACGGTCTCCACATCTCTTGCCCTTACCAAGGTACGATCCGCATTCTCATAACATTTCCTGAGGTCGATTGCCACTGGGTCATCAAGTCTTCCAGTCGCTTAATCCTCTAGTCTGCCGGCACAAAGCCTCAACTTGGAGTAACATCATAATTGATCGCCGCTCCACCACACTCGCTGAATTTACCAGTTGCTCTCCCAACTTCAGGGTCTCACCAAATCCGGAGGATGCAGGGTTTCTGTCTCGGCTGCCTCGGCCGCCATCGAGTGCGTCGATCGCCACTCAAGCTGCAACAAACAAAACATGCGCAGGTGAAACACCCCACGCCAACGCATCCCCACACAAGACTATAACCCCAATCATGCGAAAGTAATGAAGTGGACTCCCACTATTCCCCGATGTCACGTTGTCGGCCGCCAACGTGACCCTCCAAGGGTATAGAAGTGGTTCACTCCGATCTAACTCCAACACCTTTGGAGCTTTTAGAAATGACCCAATCATAATACTTTCGCCAATAAGTCACAAGAGATCTCGTCTCTCACGTTCCTATTCCTTATCGTCCAACCTGCCTAAGGTTTACTAGGTCCACTAAGACTCAACCCTAGGCTCTGATACCACTATAATCTGTCACGCCCCGGGCCCTCGTGGGAGCCTACCAGGCACGTGCACAGACCCGCCGTGTACCTCAAACAACACAATGTACACAAGGCGTCTATGCTAACAACCATCAAGTAGGATAAAGAATACATCCTAAACAGGGTAATCAGAGCGAGAACATAGTTCTACATCTAAAAATAAAATCCACACAACTAAAATCTCAAGATATACAATAGCATTATACATCTTATCAACAATAGATCAACCAAACAAATCTATACACCTTTCATATAAAATACAATGAAAGGACAACATGGTATGCCTACAACGACAACACCGTAGAGGCTCTAGCTAGCTGCTAACCCCTCGCCGCGATCCCAAGCCTCTCCTGCTGCGGAAGGCTCTGAAATAAAAACAACAAACCCCAGGGGGATGAGAACTATATTATTCAATAGTTCCCAGTGGGTAAGCCGCCGAGAGTGGCGAATTACACCGCTAGGTCAACTGAGGCAAGATAGTTTCAACAACAAACATAAGGCATAAATATTAAATGCTAAACAGATAGTTCTACAACTATCATGCCTCCAATGACTAAACCATCTACATGAACATGAACATGCTCTATTGTCATATGCTCAACAATTAATTTCATGGTTTACATGCATGTCAAATTAATGCCATGATCAGTTTCATAAGCTCTAATGTAATAACTCACTATATGTCAAGTTTTACTATTACACATAGGACTTGTCTCCAACTACAAGTATGTAATGTATATTCAATTTGCTACTACATGTATGAACTATGTGACTTGTTCTCAACAATATGAAGGTTATGTTCACTACATGTAATGCCACAAAGTCACCACCCTATACTATGTCCATACACTACATGTAATGCATTAATTGATTAGGGTGTCAAAAGTCACATTCCGGTTAAAATAACCTCTTACCATATGAATATTCACCTTGCATACACCATAACTGTGTAGCCATAAAATAATATAATAGCGGGATGTTCATCTTGTGCCGTGCCTAATGGCTCCGTGGTAGTCAACACCTCACGCTTCGGTGAGCCTTACCCACGGCGGTTCCATTTCGGCGCTCTCTCTAACACACGGGCGAAACAACTGTCTCGAGGCCAACTCCGGAGTGCCGGCTTGTAGGGAGCGACCCTCACAAGCATGTGTGAATAAGCATAGTGGCCACAAGCAACAATCAACCATAGTAATATCATAAGCTTAATTTCACGTTATGTCAAAACATGTCACTTTATGTTTACTACATTCAATAGCCAATATGCTAAATGTCAACATCATCATGTTGTTCTCAATGTTCGATGGTATGTCCCTACCAATATGTCCATGTCTCTAACATGTAATGTTCATCTCTTTGTTTACTAAGTTCATAAACCATGCATTATTCTAATGTCATGTACTATGCATTCCACTAATGCCAAAACTATGCATTATTCTAATGCCATAAATCGTGCATTCTCTAATGCTATAATCCATGCATTCTACAAATGCCATATGCCATGTCATGCATTCTCTAATGCTATAATCCATGCATTCTACAATGCCAACGAGTCCATATTCATGCCATGCATAAGCTACAACAACCTCTACTTCATAGAGTATAAAACTATCATGCAAGTGTTTAAATAACCCAATGGACTCACGTTCAACCATTTACAATTATCAATGCAAATAGAATTCCATTCCTCATGTCTTAAACATGGAATCAATCCACGACCAAAAGGTCGAGCCAAAGCCAATGATGCCCGTCAAAGTTGCCCACCTAAATGAGGTGCAACAACTTATCTGCATATATCAAATCCTCTCTCTTTTTCCCTATACAAACATACATATATTGCATTTGTCATAATTCCTCTTTTCTCTATACAAGCATACTTTGGTATGCAAGAGAGTTCACTAGTCCACCACTCAAGTGGTGTCTCAAATGATGCTCATCCCTAGCATGCATAGTATACTTAGCATTTCCTAATGCGTCATTACACTAATAGTGCCAATACCCTAGCATGCATAATATTCTCATAATGCCATACTATATGAAATATGCATTTTTCATAAACAACTTGCATGTCTCATGCGATCACAATTATCACCATGCCATAATTAACATAATTATGCATCTAATTAATCCTATAACAAGATAGGAGACATAGGGGGAGTTCACCCATTTCGGTGAGGTCAAACCCACCGGATACCCGACGAAACCTCGCAGTACTTCGAAACGAAGTTGTCCCCCGAGCTTCTCATACCCTAAGATAATTTTCCAAGGGGTTAGGGGCATCGAACAAGCAATTTCGAAAACCACCAAAAATCAATGAGGTAAATGGGTGGAAATTACCTTGAGCAAGTAAAACTTGTTCTAAGTCCCATTGGAGGTTAGAGATCTTCCAATCTAACCTACAACAACATTCTACACCCATCAATTCCACCTCAAGAGCTCTCATTCAAGAAACCCCAAATAAAACCCTAATTTTCAAGAAACTAGGTTTTCTAAGCAAATCTCATGCAAAACACAATTAGAGGTTGTAAAAGGGTTTACTAACCTCAAATCAAGCTTCCACTCAAGCTCACACAAGCTAGGGTTATCCATCCTCCAACAAGCTCTCCTCACAAGCCACAAGCTCCTCTAGCAAGCAACAAGCAAAAGGAGAAGAGAGAAAGAGATCAAAACCCAAGATTTCAAGGGTTTGGGAGAGAAAATCTAGAGAGAGAGAGAGGAAAAAACCCTACCTCTCCTTCTCCTCCAAGCCTCAGCCAAAACAACACAAGAGGGGGTGAAGGGGTACTTAACCCAATGCACAAAATCCAACTAGGCCCCTCACAATGCCAAAATTGCAAAACTGCACAAAATGCATTCTGCAGCACTGTATACCGGTATGCGCATGTGTATACCGGTATACTGTGCAAAATTTGCAAAACCCGAGCTTCGGCCAGCAAGCTGCGCAACCACATTCCGGTATGCCAATTCCAGTACCCGAATGCAGTGCATTCCGGTATGCCAATTCCAGTACCGGTACGCAGTGCATTCCGGTATGCCAATTCCAGTACCCGAATGCAGTACAAATTCTGCACTTTATGCAGAATTTGCTCTCCGGAGTCCGTTTTCGCCCTTTTCAAGTCCCGAAAACACTCCGAAGCTCACCAAACTCAACCCAAAACTCCAGAATAGTATAAGGCACTATTCTCTCACTAGAACTCCGCAATTTGCTAAAGTTCAGTGTACTACAATCATCTTTCAATGGAAAGGGTATAAATGCTTTATTCAATGCCCTAACTAAAACTGAGTTTTCACGCGTCTCGGTGTGTGAAACGACTAAACAAATTTGGGACACTCTTCAAGTTACGCATGAGGGCACAAGATTGGTAAATGTTCAAAAACTCCAAATGTTAACAAGCAAGTTTGACTCAATTCGCATGAAGGAACATGAAACCTTTACCGAGTATTATACTCGTTTACAAGATATAGTAAACACATGCGCAAACTTGGGAGAGAAAATTTCGGAACCCAAAGTTGTTAGAAAAATTTTAAGAACCCTTCCCGAAAGATTTCATCCAAAGGTTGCCGCTATTGAAACTATAAAATATCCGGATGATTCAAAAGTTGAGGAATTAGTAGGTGCTTTACAAACGTATGAGATGACTTTTCCTACTAATCAATCTTCTTCCAAAGCTTCTACTAAAAGAACAGGTGTTGCACTTAAATCCACAAAGGAGGAAGATGAAGACTTGGATTCGGACGAAGAAATTTCACTCGCCGATTTTGAACATCAACTGGCTCTCTTAACGAAGAAATTTCGTCGGAACTTTCGGAAGAACAAAACCAACAACGCCTCATCTACCAATCGAAAAACTTCTTCTAGAGGATCTTCAAATTCTAAATCCTCTAAAGAAAAGAAACTTGCAAAATCTTCTAAAGAGAAGGATGATTTTGAAGGAAAATTCTAATGTTACAAATGTAAAGGCTATGGCCATATTTCAACGGATTATCCCACTAAAAAAATCTTATAATAAGAAGGCTTTGCAAGCGAGAACTTGGGATGATTCTAGTTCTGAAGAATCGACCTCAAGTGAAGAGGAGAAAAATAATGTTGCTTTATGCTCTCACACTTCTACACCTCCTGCTTCGGCTTGTTGTTTGTCCTCAATTATTTCTGACTCTTTTGTTTCTCCCTCCTTGCGTGAAACATCGACGGACAGTGACGACGAGAGTGAGGGGAAGTCGGATGATGACGACTTAGCCACGGCGTACAATCAACTATTTATTGAATCTAAGAAGTTGGCTAAGTTGAATAAAAAGCTGAAGAAGCATATGCTTGTGCTCGAGAATAAAAATAGCACATTGAAGACTGCGACTATAGCACTTGAGGAGGAAAGGGAGTTGACATTGATGAATAATAAGATCCTCCAAGAGAAGCTACATCAATCGGAATCAACCGTTAAATCACATCAAGAAAAGGTTGGCTTTCTAGAACTACAATACAAGAAAATTCATGCTTCCAACCAAGTTTTGATCGAACAAGTCCATCATCTCAAGTCTGACATACAAAAATTCTCCTTCGGATCGAAAAAGCTAGATCAAATGCTCGGATTGGGTCAAACAAATAAACTTGGAGTTGGATATGAGCGGACATATGTCGAGAAGATTCAAAATTCGATACCCAAAGTCTCAAAAAATTTGAAGGTGAAAGTATGCCATAGATGTGGAAATAAAGGTCACATCAAGAAGACATGCCCTAAAAAAGATAAGAAGACTCAACCGGTATCTTCTAAGCATCTACTGGCATCTTCCAATACTCGGCAATCTTTATGGATTCAAGAGAAACATCAACTAAGTCGAGTATCAAAGATCAATTCGAAGTCTACGCCACAACAAAAAGTCCCTGCAAAGCCGAATGCCAAGTGGAGATCCAAGATTGATCAAAAGGAACAAACGATACTGAATATAAACAAATCAAGACATCCATCAATCCGACAAGTTTGGGTTCGGAAAGGTGATATTTTTTCTTGTCTTGAATCTTAGTTTGTTTTGATTGTAGTGTAGTGCTTTGCTTGGTTCTTATTTCATATCATTTGTTTATTGCAGTACATGTTTAGGTTTTCATTGTTACGTTTGTTTTTGCATGTTTTTTGCTTGGTATTTCTTGGATCTTCGGATGATTAAACATTAAAAGTGCCTTAAACATCTATATTTCACATTCATTCCAAGCTAAATTCATATTAATTATCGATTTTACTCCATTTTTATTATCTTTGAAGATAATTTATTATAGGAGTTCTTAATACTTATATTCATCAAATTTAGGTAATCATGTTTAATCTTTTGGAAATTAAACTATCTCGGTTGTGAGTGTTAAATTTGATGAATAGTCATTCGCTAATGAACTAAAATTTGTCAAATTTTAGTTTACATACGAGATTGCTTACTTTAGGGAGAGTTATTCTTATTATAAAAATAGATATGAAAAATGCTCCTAAAAGGTTGAAAGATGTGAAAAGAATTACATCCCTAAAGGGAGTGTGAAAACTACCACCACATGTAGGAAAGAGCTACCACCATGGTCGTCCGGTAAGTGTGTGAAGCTACCACATGGATATTGAATACATAACCGAAAAGGTTGAAAAATTATGCATAACTGAAATTTTATTTTCGGTGTTATAAGTGGTATATTGAAAAGATGCTCAAAGAGCCACCCCCGGTGCAGTATTTGCTTAGTCTCAAATTTGAATGTTTATGCGACAAATCTATGTCATTTTTGGTGAATCTCTATAAGTTATCTTCATAATCCGTTACATCTTGATAGTTTTTGAGTCATTAGGTGATTTTTGATGACTTAATTTTGACGTATATATGGATTAAGAAAATTTATACTATTTTATTTGCATTGTGATAATTTTGGAGTCCAATTTTTTAATTTTTGTGAAATTATCATGGATTGAATGATCTGAAGTACAGTGTACCGGTATGAACATTGGGCACCGGAACACGGGATACCAGTACTAGAATCCTGTTCCGCAAAACCCGAACGTTAGAAATTTAAACTTTGTATTGTGTACCAGTACGCGGGATCGAGTACCGGTATTAGGGTTGCGGAATTGATATTTAATACCGGTATGAGAGTTTTATTTTCACTTCAAATCTCTTCTAAAACTCTCCCTTTCTCTCTCTAAGAGTTTTCTAACATCATTCTCGTCCGGATCTTAGACTTTCAAGCATCGATTTGTAAGTTTGCTCCTCAAAACTCATCTCTTCAATCATCAAACCCTAGTTTGTAAAGTTTTTTACATGTTTTTTTGGGTTGTGAAGAGATCATGATTTTTGCTAAAATTTCTTGCGGTTTTTTGCTCTAATTGGAGTTAGTTACATGCATGCTTGATCCTTGTACAATTAGATTCGTGAATAATGCAATAGTTTTTATGAATCTAAGATCTATAGCATATTTTTGGGCAAGATTTTGTGTTATTAAACTTTATTGCACGAAATAACTTGGGTGAATTTGTTAGAAATAGTGTTTTTGTGTATTTCAAGTGGATTAGAAAACTTTTTACACTATTTTGCAAGGCTCATAAGATTGTGAGTATGTTAATGCATTTAGATGTTTCGCATCTTGCTCAGGGCAATGGCTTTCTCGGTTCTCTTGCACTAGTTGTATTAATGGCCTCTGGTGGAGGTCGTGGTCGTGGTCGTGGACGGAGGGGAGATTCTAAAAGGACACGTATTGAGGAAGATACTTTAAGTATTGAATTTGAATACCATGGAAGTTCGTCCGACAGAGAAATTGAAGCTGAGGCAAGCATTGCAGAAGAAAAGGAAAATCACCTGAGTCCTCCAGGAAAAAGAAAGGTGCTACCTCACCTCCTCGACATAGCACTGGCGGCCCGGTCATTCGAGAACAGAGTTCACGGGAATGTGAACAATGAACTAAGTGAGCCGCGGAATCTGAAGCTATTGCTGCTAGACGTCAGAAGGCTTTCGCCAGCAGAACGTACCTAGAGGAGCGCTACGTGAACTTCGGTGAGCTTGTTCGAGAGGTTCCCAAATTTGGACAGTTGATGCAACGAGCTCCTATAGAACCTGTCGGAAGATTCCAAGCACGCGCAACTTTTTGTGTTGAACTCATGTGGGAGTTTTACATGCGCGGGAAGGTTCTTGTCGAGGATCAAGAGATAGGAAATCATATGTTTGAAACGTCGGTTCGTGGAAAGAAGATTGTCGTCACTTCACATACTATCGATGCGATATTTGGGTTGAATGTGACTACCACTATTCTGCAGTATACACATGGCACGATCCAACATTCCTCTCACTGGAACACTGTGATCAATGCAATATGCCAGCCTGGAACTTGGACAAATCGCTTGTACATTGAATCCAAGGATTTAAGACCAGAATATCATATACTTTCCTTGATCATCTGTTATAATGTGCTGCCGACCATTGGGACCAAGAGAATTCGTTGGGATCGTCTTGTTCTTCTTTATCTTCTTGGTCATCCAGAACAAGCAGAGAGTTTGAACATAAATATCCCTTTCTTGATGTGGCAAAAAATGGTTCATGTGATTCAGGCCTCGGGACAACATGAGCTACTTCTGTTTCCTATTTTGATCACGCAAATTTTGAAAGATAATAGGGTAGATGTCACGTGCAACAAGTATGATTATGGCCTGGGTCCCATTGACGGAGTCACTTTCGCGAAGTCGATTAGCACGTTGAAGACATATCAATAAGTCAAGGCTTACACCACAGCCACTTCTGGTTCGACAGCTCGTCCAGTAGAGCGAGAGGGATTTTCCAGCTCAGGAGGAGTGGTTACTGTAGAATCACTTCATCATGAAGCTCGATCTATAAGAAAACGGGTTGAACAAGGCTTCAAAAAGATGGAGGACATGTTTAAGAAGTTGGAGGATAGTGTGAAGAAAGTTTTGGAGATTCTGGGGTGCCGACACGATAATGTTACTACCGGCGGTGCTGGGTGGAGTTCTTCACATCATGTTGAACCATCTACTGCTGAGAAAGGAGCACATGGAGATGACGAAGAAAAAGAAGATGATGATGACGACGGAGACGATCAGTGATGTTTAGCTTTCTCTTCTGCACTTTAGTTTATTTATCTTGTTTTGCTTGTAGAAAGTAACCACTATCTATTATGTTTTGGTCCTGTACCTATGAACTAACTGCTACTCTTTATCGTAGTATGTTTTCTCTCTATTACTTGCTTTCTTTTTGGCAATTTTTGACAAAAAAAGGGGAGAGATGAAGAATTCGAAGAGAAGGAGATGCACAATTTGAAGAACAAAGGGGGAGAGGACACAATTTGATGATTGCACAATTTAATGAACAAAGGGGGAGAGGATACTTTTGAAAGATGAAGGGGCACGTGAAGGAGTTCTTAATTCTTAACTCTCTCAAGATTTTGATTTTGATTTGATAACTTGGACACTACTAACTTATGTTTGAAGTGGTCATTCTATGATTTTAATTTTGGTTGGAGTTGATATGATTGTTGCAGGATATCGTTGAAGACTTCAAGACTCCAAGTACTAAGTCATAGAGTTTGTTTAGGAGTTCATGTGTAAATTTGTAAATTTGTTTTTATTTGGATCTTACACGCGAGGGGTTCGATGTTTTGGTGATGACATTGAACTTCTTCATTTTTTTGGTTAAAGAGCTTTGGGAGTTTATGTATTTTTGGATTTTGTCATGAAATTGCCAAAGGGGAAGATTGTTACGGATTTCATATTGGCATATTTCGTGATTTGAGTCGGAGTCTTGAAGGGTTCGGTTCGTGTTGTCGACGGATGAAGAATCCAAGATTCCGAGAAGAACTCAAAAACATCTCACAAGTTGAATCACGATCCTCAGGTATGGTTTAGACGTTCTCATGGTGATTCACGAGGCATTAGAATCATATAAGTGATGACTAGTGGATTAGAAGTGGTTTTTGAAACTTTTGATTCATCTATAACAATATTTTATATTGAGTTCCGGTACTAGGTTTTAGTTCCTCAAAACCGAGTTGAAAAACTTGATCTTTTATATTGAGTACCGGAACCCAATATTGAGTTCCTCAAAACCCGAGAGTACCAATTCTGAAAGACCGTTTCAACATCAAAAACAACAAAAACTAGAGCAAACATGTAATAGCGGATTCGGAATTGTAACCAAGCGTCCCCCATAGGTTCTATGCCCGATTAAATTGAATTGCGTACCGGTACCAGGTTTGAGTACCGGTACTGATTTGAGTAGTTCCGGTACTAAAACATTCGAATATCGGAACTCAGCATTAGAAAAATCCTATTGCGTCTTTGTGTACCGGTACCAACTTCCGTGTACCGGTACTCAATGTGCAGATTTTTTTAATCTGACTCTAATCCGACTCTAATTGATTCTAAAGTTTATAAATACAATATTAGGGTTCTCTATGACGTTGAAGCACTCAGAATTCACAAGAGAGCAACCCTATAGGCTAGGTTTTTCATTCTAAATCCTTCTCCATCAAATTAGCCTCTTTTAGGTCAATTCGAGATTTCGTCATTCAATATACATATGTCGAATTGTATACGATTTGCTTAGAGACTTTCTCTCTGGTTCTTCAATGATTCTCTAAGTAAAGGATCACTATAGAAACGTTAATTTTCTCTTTGTGAGAGGTGTCGTGGATTCAACGTGATCAAGGCAATTCATGGATTCGAATCGTGAGTGCTCGAGGATTCGAGTGGCCTCCGTGGATTCGGATGTAGGGCGTGGTAACCCGGCGGCATGCGCGAGATCCATAGGAGATAAAGGAGAGGTTAAGTTCATGGAGTCGGTAATCACCTTGTAATCTTTTATTCTTAGTGGATTATTTTTCGTGTGTTGGTCCCGTGGGTTTTTCTCCAAGTTGGAGTTTTCCCACGTAAATCTCGGTGTGCTGATTTTATTTTCCACATTTAATTTTATTGCATCTAGTTTGTGGTTTGGCCGTTATACCTATTCACCCCCCTCTAGGTATTAGATACGTTTTAGATAGATCCTAGGGTTCCCCACAACTTACAGATAAAGCTCCGCCTTAGTTTTTATGGCAAGCTTGGCCTCGATAATCTCCCTCAGAGACCTATTTGGAGTCTTCATCTCCTTCTTAATTTGGAGGCGTTCAACCTCCAGCTTTTGCTGTCGAGCCGCTAATTCTCACAGGGTAGGTGGCGGAGATGCCTGGGCTGGGAGTTGAGGAGGAGAAGGAGAATCAACCAGAATGGGCCGAGGACTTGCCTCGGCGAAGGCTGGAGTCAACTGAGGGTCCTCTGCCGCAGGGACTTGCTCAAAAGGGCCCTCCGCTAAGATCAGCTCAGGTCTTTCCTCGGCTGGGGAATGAAGCGAGGCAGCCAAACGAGGTTGAGCTGAGGGAACTGTACCAGAGATCGGCTCCTTCGAAACCGGTGAGCCAACAATTTGCCCTTGTGCTTGTTGAAGCTCCTCGGGAGTTGGCTGTTCTTCAGCTTGTTCGGGAGTTGACCGAGGGCGAGGTTTGCTACAATCATTTTTCACCATTTTTACTTCGGCGGGGGGACCGAAAAAGTGATTTCAACTTGGCGTTTATCCGCCTGCCGAACTGGTGGATCAAGGATACGAAGCAGCTGAAAGGAATAAAAAGAGTGAGCCAAAAATAGTAAAGATGAGTGAATATGTGAAAAAGACGAAACGTACCGCCAGGGGGCAGGGAAAAGCAGCCGACTCCTTGTCAAAGCCCTCACTCGAGGCTTCTCGCTTCGGAGAATCGACCATAGTCTCCTTACCCTTAGAGGTGCCGGCTGAAACAAAGCAGATTGAAAGCAGAATAAATCAAAACGGAAGGGCGCAAAGAAGAGAAAAATCTGGAAAATAGAAATACCTTCTGCCTGATCAAAGTTGAAGCAACGAAGTCGATTCGCAAGGGGCATTGCGAATAACCCATCACAGAAATTTTTCGATGCACACCGAAAAAGTGCGTCGGTTAATCCTGTTCTATTCGGCCGAAAACTTACAGAGGTAAAGAAGCACCTCAGAAGATTCCCCATTACTGAGATCTAATCCGCCTCGGCTGCTTCTTTGATAGGGGGATGAGAGCGAGCAGTGTTGGACGTAAAAAACTTAGGTGGAACCGGAAATGATTGCATTAGGCCTAACGGCCATGCCATGAAGTGAGGGCAATAAACCTTCGTGCTCGCTATCAACTTAAAGCAGGTTTTCAAGCCGATATGAAGATCCTGCGCGGACAGGAAAGAATACCAGACCTCGGAGTACTCACTGGCATTAGACAAAGCCATTTGGCTTTGGATAGCTTCAAAACTCGCAATGAACCAAGCTAGGCCAGTCAGTCGCTCTTCGAAAGATGCCCAGTTGATGAGGTGCCGGGTATCCTGGGAGTAGAAAATCCGAAAGTAAGTCGAAAAATCTGAAGGCTGGCCTAAAGAAAGGGGTTCCGAACAACCGAGGACCAGTCCGTACGTGTCAAAATGTGGAGCCAAATTCCTGGACGAGGGGGGTTTGGCACAGGACGGGGAAGTAGAGCTGCAGGCAGAGTTAGAGGAACCACAAAATGCCGCAGCCCGTACTGATGACTATGCTTCTCTTCGGCGCAAGCGGCTTGATCGACTTTAGGATCTCCCGATAAAGAAACGAAAGAAAATACGAGCCGAGATCTAGTTTTTCGCCATGGGCCAGTGCGACGGCGATGGGGACAAAGTCCCGGTTGATCTTCTGTGATCGGGTACAAAAAAATTTGTGGCAGAGCCAATAAAAAAGGAAAGCGATATGCTCCTTCCTGGTGAGAGGAGCGGGGGCCCGACCCGTGAATCGCTTCATAAATTTGGTATAGGCGAGGTCCGTCTTCGGGTCCAGAAGGGTCTCAAATTTTGTCACTCCATCAGGATTGTAAGCCATAGATAGGATGGTGTCGTGCGAACGAAAATCAAGAATCGCCGCCACATCAAAAAGGGTGAGGGTAAAAGGCCCCGACCGAAAAGGAAAGGTGCTCGAAGTAGAGGACCAGAAACATAAGGCCGCAATAAGAAGGAGGTTGTCGGCTTGGGAAGGAGTCCTCGAAAGTTGAATGGCGTCGTAAATCCCAATGTCACGCCATAAGTCAGCAAAGGACGCTTCGACATGATCTAACCAGGCTAGGTATGCCTCCGAGACATTGGGCCAGGTACGAAGGCTGTTTCCTGGTGATTTCGAGGAAGACCAAGAGTGGAGATGAATGATATTCGCTGTTAAGGAAAGCCTTTCTGTTGAGAAGGAAAATACGTCGTCGTTAGGGGTCCACGAAGGAAGGGCCAAGAACGATGCGGGAAGGGTCGGCCACAGATGATTTCAAGAGGTAAAAGTCAACATTGGAAGATGAGGAAAAAGGAGGAATTCGAGCCATTGGAGAAGAAGGCTTTGGAGAAGAAGGCTCTAGAGAAGAGAAAAAGTCGAGAAGAAGAATGAGGAGGCAGCTTGGAGGAGACGATATAGTGCCGTCGGAGGGAGTTTTGACAAAGGTTTTGATGATGACGGCAACATTTAATGCCCTATTTAATATCCTAGGTAAGGCAAAAGGGCACAAGAAATCGTAGCCGTCAAAAATGAAATCAAGTACGAAATGATTAAAAGGCGTGGCTAATCGAGGCCGCTGAGCGGAACAATGATATGACCGAAAAGGACAATAAATCTCGACTGTTAATCCAGCGGCGTCTGATCACATTCGTTAATTAAGTAATGTCAGTCACCCAAAACGTCTGTTCAGGAGACTGCCGGGAGGGCATTGTTGGCTCCGAAAAAATAGTGCCACATGGTAAGCAGTTCGGGCCACGTGATCAAACAGGGGGAACAAAACAAAAGTGACACGTGGTACACCAGGAGCCGAGGAGAATAACGCCTAAACGGAAGAGCGGTTTAGGCAGGAACAGTTAGAGATGTGGAGGGAGAGTTTCGTGGCCAGCAAGGTATCGGCCGAAGCACAACCCGAAAAAATAGGGACGTGGCCGAAAAAATCTCCACGATAAGAATCACCCAATAACTGCAGGCAGGAGAATATATTACTATAAATAGAAAAAAGCGCGCCTGTGATAGAGATCCTTCACACGAGCAAGCGACCACAGCAAGCTTCGATTTCTTTTTTTTTAAAGTATTTATGGCTTTTTAGGAGTAATCCACAGATTCTTCTTTCCTTTTTCTATTTTTTCAAGAGTTTAGTTAATTTTAAAAGCTTTTCTAGGAGTAGATTTAGTCTTTGTAATAGCTTTTGCAATTCCCCTTTTTCAGTTAATATAAATAGCTCGGTTTTTTCAGCCGAGCCCGCCTTTCGATTCACTCATAAATAGTTAGCGGAAGAGCCCGGTTGAGCCGATCCCTCCTCAACCGAATTGCTTGACTTAGTAGTGGCATATTCGAGGGTCATTCCAGGAGCCGATTCACATTCCGAGATAGTGTCTGACTTGGTCAACGCATTGACCCGGTCAGTGTCGGCCCACATTCGGTTTCTAGCCCAACACTATCGAAATACTTTGGGAGGATAGAATATCCTTCATGCATCCAAATATAAATTTATAATTATTTTAATTTGTGTCATAATATACGTTATTCTCAAGAATAATTTTAGTTCGTATTTCTGAATAATCTAATTTTTTTTTAATTATTCAACCATCATCCAAAATTTTGTTTTGGAACTAAATACTACCTTAGAGAATACTCGACCAGATAGTGTGCTCTTTCATTTAGATTTTAATGGATGTGCTAAAGATTAATAAAAGCGTGGCTGCGGATCAATAATGTTTTACAACCTCCAATAACTACTTCAGCTTTCCGAGGAGAATGATGCTGATAATGTACGACAGCATCAACTACTGTCTTGGCATTACTAGAAATTATACAACATTGCAATCATTGCTTAAGAAAAATTTGAGTAGCTTGGAAAATGACCCCCATCTCAGCAACTTAGGAGGTTGTTTGGAATGGAATTTAGAGAGTGATATTACAACCTAAAGTAATTTTTTTTTTTCCTTCATAAAACGTTTGGTAATGTTTTTCAGAAATTTTAATTCTCATTTTAAAATCAGATTTTTAATTTTAGATATCCCGAAATAAGAAGCAGCTAATGCCTGCTTCCTAAAATTTGATTCAAAAATTCTAGTTCAGATTTTAAAATCAAATTTTTAATTTTAGAGATCCCAAAATAAGAAGCAGCTAATACATGCTTCCTAAAATCTGATTCAAAAAAATCTAATTATGATTTTAAAATCAAATTTTTTTTAAAATTTAAGAGATCCCAAAATAAGAAGCAGCTAATGCATGCTTCCTAAAATCTGATTAAAAAAAAAAATCTAACTATGATTTTAAAATGGCCTTTTTGCATAAAAAATCCACTAGTTTTGGGCTTTTGCAAAATTGGGCCGCATTTTTCAATTTTGCAGATTCGGTCCGAATTTTCAGGTTTCTGACCAAAATGCCCCTTGTATCCCTCCGCCCCAAACGTATGCGTTTTCTAGCTCGTATACGCATACGTAGCGTACGGCCTCTGCGAGCGCAATAAATGCCACACCCGCTGGCTTACGCAAGCTCCCATACATCTGTACGGGAACCAAAGCGCCCCTGCTATTCGCCAGCTGCGATGTTTGCTGTTCGCGGTTCCGAAATTTCAATAATCGAAGCTTTATTTTGAAGTGTACGCGACATGCAACGGGACCAATAGTGCAACGTGAAGCAAAATAGTGCAATCATCTTTAAAATAGTGCAAACCGGTATGGGGCAAACAGTCTGACCTTTCCTGAACCGTCGTCCCGTGCTTCTTATTCTATTTGTAGAGCTCTCGCACTCCTCCATGCAAGACTGGCAGTTAATTCGCCTCGTTCGGCGCTTGCAGAAGAGAAGTGCAAGAAGCATGGAGGAGGGAGTTTTATGGTTAGGAAGTGGAGGGGCAGAGTTGATCATTTTCAGAGACGACAAGGGCATGCAACCTGTGCAACTTTGTGGGCAATGGTGTATTACAGCAAAAGAGGCAGTAAATGGTGTAACAACAGGTACTGCCATATGCTTCAAAAATAGTGCAACTTCGGCAAGTGTTGGTTTCGGCAAGTGTTAGCTTGGCATATCCTATATAAGTTGTTTTTCACCCCGCCGAATGTGCTCGTCAACTTCGGCAAGCGTTGGCTTGGCTAGAAGCAGTGCAAATATTTTCATGTATGTTGTGCTAACAAATCGGTAAAAGCGCAAGCCAGGCATTAAATAGTGTAATAACGAACAAAAGAGTGCAACATTGTTCGTCAAAAAGTGTAACTGCCACTGACTAGTGCAACACCACCGTCTAACCACTCTCTAACCAGTGCAACGCCGCAAATGACAGGAAATACAATACAAGAACAACAACAAGATTAAATATTGAAACAGAAAATACACTTTCCATTAATCTAGGAGCAAGGATTACATTTGTTGGGACCAAGGATTACATTTGCTTTGAAACCGCCGCATTACATTCTTCTTTGATGAAAATTAAACTATTTCATACGGATATTTGATGTGCAATCCAAGCGCAGGGCCACTACTGTTCGTCATGGAGGCGAAGGCGACGAAGGGCGTCCCCCCCTAAGCGCAAGCGATGCGCCCATGGTTCATGAGGGTCGTCAAGATCCCCGTCCACAGCCGCTGCGGCGGCGGCGGCGGTGGTGGGTGTCACGCCCCGTGCCCTAGTGAGAGCCTATCAAGCACGTGCACAGACCCGCCGTGTACCTCATAACAACACACAATGTACACAAGGCGTCTACAATAACAACAATCCAGCAGAAGAAGGAATACATCCTAAACAATTTTCGAGATCAATTTCTCCTTGAACACCTTGATTGTCTTCTTACGATAGACTTGCCACTCTTAGTAGCTTCTTTTGCCGTCCCCAACGGTCTCCACGTCTCTCGCCCTTTTCAAGGTGCGATTCGTATTCTCACAAAATTTCTTGAGGTCGGATGCCAACTGGATCAACAAATCCTCCAGTTGCTTAATCCTCTCGTCTGCCGGCGCAAAGCCTCAACTTGGAGTAACATCATAATTGATCGCCGATCCACTGTGCTCACTGAAGTTGCCAGTTGTTCTCTCAACTTCAGGGTTTTACCAAATCCGGAGGATGCAGGGTTCCCGTCTCGGCTGCCTCGGCCGCTATCGAGTGCGTCGTTCACCACTCAAGCTGCAACAAGCATAACATGCGCAGGTAAAACACCCCACGCCAACGCATCCCCACACAAAACTATAATCCCGATCATGCGAAAGCAATGAAGTGGACTCCCACTATTCCCCGATGTCACGTTGTCGGCCGCCAATGTGACCCTCCAAAGGTATAGAAGTGGTTCACTACGATCTAAGTCCAACACCTTTGGAGCTTTAGAAATGACCCAATCATAATACTTTCGCCAATATGTCACAAGAGATCCCGTCTCTCACGTTCCTATTCCTTATCGTCCAACCTGTCTAAGGTTTACTAGGTCCACTAAGACTCAACCCTAGGCTCTGATACCAAAATAATCAAATAATCTGTCACGCCCCGGGCCCTAGTGAGAGCCTACCAGGCACGTGCACAGACCCGCCGTGTACCTCACAACAACACACAATATACACAAGGCGTCTACAATAACAACAATCCAGCAGAAGAAGGAATAACATCCTAAACAAGGTGATCAGAGCGAGAACATAATTCTACAACTAAAACAAGATCAACACAACTAAAATCTCGAGATATATAATAGAAGTTATACATCTTATCAATTAATAGATCAATCAACCAACAAGTCTATATACCTTTCACTCAAAATACAATGAAAGGAACCCATGGTATGTCTATAACAACATCGTAGAGGCTCTAGCTAGCTGCTAACCTCTCGCCACGATCCCAAGCCTCTCCTGCTGCGGAAAGCTCTGAAACAAAAATCCAACAACAATGGGGGTGAGAACTATTAAACAATAGTTCCCAATGGGTAAGCCGCCGAGAGTGGCGAATTACACCGCTAGGTCAACTGAGGCAAGATAGTATAACTGAAACATAAGGCATAAAATATTAAATGTTAAACAAATAGTTCTACAACTATCATGCCTCCAATGACTAAATCATCTACATGAACATGTTACAAAGTATGTAAACATTCTACTCATATATGTGTAAATATGCCATGATCAACTACACATATTCTAATGTCATAAACTCACTATATGTCAAGTTTACTATTACACATATGACTTGTCTCCAACTACAAGTATGTTATGTATACCCGACTTCCCACTACATGTATGAACTATATGACTTGTTCCCAATTATATGTATGTTATGTTCACTAACCACAATTGTACCAAGTCATGTCAATGTCTCACTACATGTAATGCCATAATCCACTACTATGTCCATCTGCTACATCTATATGCATCAATTACTTATGATGTCGAATGTAACATTCCTCACAATATTTCCTACCATAAAGGACTTTTCAAGTCTCGGCTTGTGCCGTGCCTAATGGCCCCGTGGTAGTCAACATTCTCTCACTAGAATGAGCCTCCCCTACGGCAATCCACTTCGGCGCCCATATAACCGCACATAAGCGATCAATGTCGCGAAAGGCCCACTCCGGAGTGCCGGCTTGTAGGGAGCGACCCTCACAAGCATGTGCGAATGAGCACAATGGCATTAACAAGCATAGTCAACAGCATAGGAAATATGTTCATCATGTCTAAAATATGGAATAGCCCACCAATGTCCAAGGATCTAACATTATGTCATAATGTCAACCTAATTATTCACCTAAGTGAAATATAATATTCTTAACCTCGTACTATGTCAAAATATGTCATATCATGTTTATTACATTCAATAGCTAAATGCTAAAATGTCAACAATATCATGTTGTTCTCAAATTGTCCGTTGGTATGTCCCTACCAATATGCCCATGTCTCTAACATGTAAATGTTTACCTCTCGGTTTACTAAGTTCATAAACCATGCATTATTCTAATGCCATGTCCAATGCATTGTACTAATGCTATAATCAATACATTTCAATGCCATAACCGATGCATTCTACAAATGCTATAATCCATGTATTATTCCAATGCTACAATTCATGCATTCTACGAATGCCATGACAATGCATCCTACGATGCCAACAAGACCATATCCATGCCATGCATGAGCTACAACCACCTCTACTACATAGAGTATAAAAGTTATCATGCAAGTATTCATTTAGCCAAGAACTCATGTTTAACCAATTACAATTATCAAATACAAATAGAATCCCTTTCCTCATGTCTTAAACATGGAATCATTTCCACGACCAAAAGGTCGAGCCCAATGGCAACAATGCCCGTCAAAGTTGCTCACCTAGATGAGGTGCAACATACTTATCTTGCATTTGTCATATACTCCCTTTTCTCTATACAAGCATACTTTAGTATGCGAAGAGAATTCACTAGTCCATCAACCAAGTAGTGTCTCATAAGACACTCCTTTCTAGCATGCATACGTAATTAGCATTTCCTAAATGCATCATCGCACTACTAGTGCAATTACTCTAACATGTATGTTATTCTCATAATGCCATACTATATGAAAAATGCACTTTTCATATACAACATGTATACCCCATGCAATCACAACCCATCATGTCATAATTATCATAATTATGCATCTAATCAATCCTATAACAAGATAGGAGACATAGGGGGAGTTCACCCATTTCGGTGAGGTCAGACCCACCGGATAACCGTCGAAACCTCGCAGTACATCAAAACGAAGTTGTCCCCCGAGCTTCTCATACCCTAAGATAATTTTCCAAGGGGTTACAAGTTTCGAACGAACCAATTCGAAAACCACCAAAATCTATGAGGTAAATGGGTGAAAAATACCTTGAGCAAGTAGAACTTGTTCTAATTCCAAATTGAGGTTAAGGATCTTCAAATCCAACCTACAACAACATTCTACACCCATCAATTCCACCTCAAGAGCTCCCAATCACGAAACCCTAATTCAAACCCTAGTTTTCATGAAACTAGGTCTTCATCCCAAATCCAAGAGATAAATGCAAATAGGGGAGTTGTAAAGGTAGCCACTCACCTCACAAGAGCTCCAAACCAAGCAAAAGAGATTAGGGTTGGAGATTCATCCACCAACAAGCTCTCCTCTTCAGCCACGAGATCCCTCCAAGCCTAAGAGTCAACCTCCATAGAGAAAATGGAGAGAAAGGAGATCAAAACCACCCTTCATGGGTTTGGACAGGAGAAAATCAAGAGAGAGAGAGGAAGGAAGCTCACCTTTCTTCTTCTCCATCCTCAGCCAACACAACAACATGAGAGGGGTGAAGGGATACTTAATCCCGAGCAACAAAATCCAGTTAGGCCCCTCGAAAAGCCAAAATTGCAAAACTTCACAAAATGCACTCTGCAGCACTGTGTACCGGTATACGCACATGCATACAGGTATACTGCACAAATTTTGCAAAACCCGAGCCTCGGCCAACAAGCCGCGCAACAGCATTCCGATATGCAACTTCTCAGTACCGGTACAAAACGCTTCAGTACCGGTATGCCAACATCAGTACCGGTACGCAGCTTATTCCGGTATCAGCTGCCGGATTCCGCAGAACCCGAGAGCTGCGCACAACCAGTTCTCACTGGATTTCGGTATCCCTAAACCAGATACCGGTATACAATGCAAAATCTGCACTTTTGCAGATTTTGACTTCCGGAGTCCGTTTTCGCACTTTCCAAGTCCCGAAAACACTCCGAAGCTCACCAAACACAACCCAAAACTTCAGAATAGCATAAGCCACTATTCTCTCACTGGAACTCCGCAATTTGCTAAAGTTCAGTGTGCTACATACTCCCCTCCTAAAAAGGAGTTTCGTCCGCAAAACTACGGATCAACTATCAACAACAAACAGCAAAACCAAAGGAGATAAGAACATCGCCTTCGCAGTGAAGCCTCCGGCTCTCACACAAAGCATCGCATCCAAGACGTTTCTCCAAAGCATCTTGTAGTAGGAATAGTGATAATTCTAAATTCCTACATTCCACAAGTCCAATCCACAACAATTGCTCCTTGAAGTTTAGATCTTCATGTAGCTTTAACGAAACGATATCCACCATCGGGGTAGGATTCAAATACTTGCTCGGAGTGTCAAAACACATTGTATACCTTCAATAGATCTGAAGTAAAACAGCTCGACATGCAGGGTCTCAAATAATCCAAAGAATCTGAAACTTAGATTCCTCATACACAAAGCTCTTGGATTTCCTTAACCAAGTATCCCAATCAGATCATCAGATTCAGATGCCCAAAAATTCTATCTCTCACCGAGAATCGTCCAGTGGCCCAAATTCCAAAGCGATAGAGCTAGACGCTCTACGCAGTCGCACAAATTACCCAAGTATACTTGCGCAAAAATTC
The DNA here is from genome assembly GCA_016920855.1 of Puya raimondii. Taxonomy (NCBI): domain Eukaryota; kingdom Viridiplantae; phylum Streptophyta; class Magnoliopsida; order Poales; family Bromeliaceae; genus Puya; species Puya raimondii. Next base: position 72,451,805 of record JABWPP010000050.1, on the reverse strand, counting down.
TCAATCCAACCCAAGTGAATAGCTACCCCTATTCACAATCTCTCAACAATCATCATATCTAGCTTGGAAGCGAGACAATCTAATTCCAGAGCCTCCGGTAATCATCCTCTATCCATACAAAGTAGATAGCCTTTACTTAGCATATCACATGAGTCCTGCTATCACAGGTACAACTTGTCGGTTCCACCGTCAAGGCACTTTCTGACAGTCCGCTAGGAAATCATCTGCCGCAACACTCTTGATTTCGATTGCGCCATTTACCAGTCGGGATCAAGGCTAACTCCCGTGATCCGATCCAGAGGATAGATATCACATCCTGTTACCCATCTCATCGATATCTCTAGTACACCAGCCTCTAACCTGTTTTCACAGCTTCAACTTATTTTCTTGAGTGAAGAGATATCTCCAACATTAAGATCTGGGTGCACTTCACACCACTATCTAAATATAAAATTGTCACAGTTTCCAAGTAAATGCTATGGCAGCCATTTTCAAATCACAAATTGGCGATTCCTCTTGTATTCTCTCAATTGCTAAAAGGTCAATACTACCTTTCTATTTCACACCAAAGTGCAACTCGGTCCGTGGAGAGAAACATAACTACAAAGCACATAACCTGCCTTTGGGGTAACCAAGGTTGGCGGTCGTCGACCACACCAACGGTTTCCAGAAACTTCTCTCACACATATCTCTCCAAAAGGTTTAATCCCTTAATGTGTGAGTCAAGTGAAGGGAGTAGACAACTCAGTAATCTCCCCACAATTATCCATAACATCTAATCAAACTAGAAAGTTTGAACTTTGATCACATCCGCTTGTCCCAATCAACTATGGATGGCTTGATTTCTTGAGATCTCCAATCATATTTAATTTGGCATCAACTGCCAAGGGATGCTAGTCCTCACAACCGAATCAGCACGTCTTCAACTTGAAGCACTTGCAGTCCTCATTCAAAGGAATCTTCATGGTCTTCATCGCCTCTCGACTTCCAACATGTCGTCGATGCGCACAGGGACAAAGACACCCAGAAGGGCCAAACATCACCACACACAAGAGCATCAACAGCTCGAACGACATCACGACAATTTCGTAATGTCTACACCGAGTGAACAAGTTACCCTCGGTCCAAACTCAAACTCAATCCAACGAGAGTAGTACCCAGATTGCAACTACCCTCGAGTAAACCAGAATCCATAGAGCTTGATCAAACAGATCAACAAATCTCAGCTACGGGTACATATTCTTGATCGTGACCTTACCGAGTTCACGATAGTCGACCCACAGTCGAAAAGACCCGTCCACTCAAAACAAATGAGATCTATGCTCCGCAAGAGAAAACACTAGGCAAAAGAGGTCTCCAGACCAAGCCTTCAATTCTCACAACTCAACCGGGATTGCACCAGCAACTCCCTCACAAGAGACATCCTCGCTTTTGAGGATTCTCAACTCTCACCAAGGGTGCTGGCCTAAAGGCCACGCGCCCACTCAGCCAACAACTAGGCTTGGGCGGGTGAAACAATCGTCGCAAATAGCGAACTTCCACGCCCTCTGAAAACATTATTTCATGTCCAGATTCCCAAAATACTACAGCTCGGCTCACTCACTCATCGGCAATCTGATAACCGAAGAGCCAGCCCAAGTTCAAATCAGAACTATACGCTCTCAGCCAAACAAAGCCAATCACTTCGTTGGTGCACAGAAACATCCAATCCTAATGGAGTACAAGAACAGTACTCTCAAGTCCAAACAATCAGGACCAACTCATTCAGCAAGCATCAAGGAATAAATTCCCTGCCATGCATTCGGCAAACAACCGAGCCAAAACTACAATCATAACAAACAACAAACAAGCTCCAATACTACGAGTTGCGACAACCTCCATCGTCGCTGCATCAACCTCCGCCTGTCAAACAGGCATGCCTACACCCGGTACCAGTCGCGCGAAGTCGATCCCAATATTGTCGACACTGTTCTCCTCAGACACTCCAACTGGGAATGGCCCGCCTGGCCACGAAGAGAGTACTTGCCTCTACTCTAAGGGCATCATCGGGTACATGCGGACTCCTCCGCTCACACATCGCTATAGTTGATGACGATTTAACGTCCCAAAGCAATTCTATTTCGTCCATAATCGTTATGAATGAATATAGCTATTACTTGCCTCCATTGATAGTAATCGGCTAATTCTGCGATTGCGGCCATTTGAAATAGATCACTTTGGGTGGTTCGAACAAAATAAGGATACTCAAGTGAAGAAAGAGTGGGATCAGTCGCAGCAAAGGAGAGGAGAGGGACTTTGAGCTCATTCGCGACATGAGAAATTACGTGGGCAATAACAGAAGATTGGAACCGATGATTGCCTCAATATCCCTCGCCATGAATTGCAAAGCTGTCATGATTTTCGATTCAGAAATTGTCAAAAAGTCTTAAAAATATGATCTTTCGGTATAATTGATTTTAACTGAAGATTGAAGATCAGAGATGCAATACCTTCGACAATGCCGATGAAACCATTACAACTGGTGTCTTGCATCTGAACAACCAGTTTGGTGCCTTGAAGAACACCTGAATCATTATTAATATCATCGATTGCGGCATCAATGGCAACCTTGGCCACTCTTCCAATAGTGGAATTGAATGTGAAAAGAGCCAAATGTTCACAACAGAAGGTCTTGTGTAGTTTTTGTCACTAAGCCAGTACAAAACACACAACAAAGTAGACCAAGAAAGTGAAGAAGCACAAATCTCATGGTAAGTCTAGTGGAAAAGAAGCTTTTTTCACACTATTATTTTCCTCCCTCTTTCTTCATAAATTGAACACTATTAGACAAGAACCCAAAACCCAGAATCCCTTTCCCCGGGATCTTGCTCGGACGGGCAAGTGAGGAGAAGGTATGGGCATAGAGAGTTAAAAATCATAAATCATAAAAAAAAATATTAAAAAGAAAAAAGGGTAAAAAGAAAAAAAAGAAGAGCCCAATTAAGTACATACACTCGACGGTGGCACTACCACCACTCGACGCTCTGCCGCTTCCTGTCACCATCGACCACGACAGCGGTGAAGAGGTGCTCACGAAGGACGTCAACAATGGCGAGGCGGCGGAGGCGATGGCAACCGACGAAGAGGGCAAGGATGGAGGGTTTGGGAGGAGAAGGAGGATGGACGAGTCGTGGAGGAGTCGTGGAGGAGGATGGAGGAGCGAGAGAGGCGTGTGAAAAGACAAAAGGGGCGTACGGACGGCATGGGGGAGGAAGAAGCAGGTGAACCACCCTTACGGACGGTATGGGGGAGGAGAAGCAGGTGTATATATCTTGTATATATCCTCATTAAAGCGGGGTCTACATTCCGCGGAATGCAGAGAAGCCTTGAAGACTTTAAAGGTTGCCGATTCATAAGTTTATAGATTTTTTGGAAAATGACATCACACATATATATGTTTCCTTAAATACCAACTGGTTATGAAAATTAAAGAGATTTCTTGTTTGTGGTGAGCTTGATCGATCCTGCGCTAATAAGATCTAAAATAAGGAGGTAAAAGTGGAGAACTTAGTACAACAAAAGAAAGGGCGGATGGGATTCAAAATATTCTTTTTTTTAAGCAAGATAAAATTAGTTGTAATATAACTTATTAGGCGGCACCGAAGAAAAATTTTGACAGAAGGAATCAAATACTAACTTTATCAAATAACGGAGGCTACCCTTTGTCGACGAAAAGAAATGCATTAAAGAAGCTTTATTGATTGAAAAGAAAAAATTACAGTAATTAATAAAAACCTAAGCTTTTCGGATCGGATTCTTTACTGTGACTTGACCTTCTTGTAGCACGCTTCATTCGGCCTGTTGAACCGGCCTGAACTTGGGTAGATTGGACTCGTTAATTCTCAGCAGAAACCAGAACACGTCAAGAACTCGAGGTCTCGGCCAAAGATTCAAAATGGCTAACTTCAAGAACTCAAGGTCTCGGCCAAACATCCAAAATTTCTAAAACACCTAGAAGAAACACTATTGAAGCTATTTCTACTAATCATACCGAAGTTATCACTACTGAGAATTGCCGAAAGTATTACTATTAGAACCTACTGAAGCTACTCCTATCTTCGACTAAAAAAATGAAAACTTCTATTGCTCCAAAATCATCTGAAAGTTGAAAAATATACAGAAAAAAAGTCTGCTATCTCTACCGGTAAGAGTTGAAAATATTATTATTTGAACCTACCGATGCTACTCCTTTCTTTGATTGAAAAAAATAGAAACTTCTACTACACATAAATCATCAGAAAGTTGAAAAATATACGAAAAAAGAGTCTGTTATCACTACCGGTAAGAGCTGAAAATATTACTATTAGAACCTACCGAAGCTACTCCTATCTTCAACTTAAAAAAACGAAAACTTCAGCTCTATTGCTCCAAAATCATTTGAAAGTTGAAAAATGTACGGAAAAAGGGTCTCTGTTTGTATGTTGTATTGAACGGGGGCCCCTTCCGAAGTCGTATGAATAGCATATTTGCCAATGCTATCTGCGCCTGATCCATTGTCACCGTTGAAACTTCGATCATCGCTATTATTTTGCCCTTATCGCCAATGAAACCTCAATCATCTCTACTAATTTTATCCAATCATATGGAAACCTCTCCTGACCTCAGGGATAACATGTTCATTCTTCACTATCGTTACTTTCATGCACAACGTCTATCCCTCCATTGTCGTTGTCACTTCCATAGGTATGTTGTCTAAAAGGCAGCTAATAAAATAGCCGTTATTGTTGACATGTTTGCAGCCATACACTCGTCCACCGACTATTTATCGACCATCTGTCTCATCTTATAATTAAATCGCAATGAACAACATTTTTATTTCAATCACAATAAAGATGCTGCCCATTTTTAAGACAGAAAATAAATTGACAGAGAATACTAGGTGGGAGTATAATGGATGAATAAGCCAATAAAGTCGTCATGCACAAAAAAGTGTACCTGCACAAGTGCAAGAAGCAGTTTTTACTGAAAGTAAAAAAGTGGCATGACAAGCGCAAAAACAAAAACACTATACACAAGCTTAATACGTGAGAGTTTGAACTCAGAAGTGCAGGCACCAAAACATAACTTGATAGACTACAGGCAGTAATTTCTAAAAGGGGAAGAACTAAGAATATTAAACTCCGAGTTATTGTAGAGATCTAAGGAGTACCTGAGCAATCCAGAACAAAATGCTTGGCCAACATTTTGCCTTACAAAAGGTGAAAACCAGGAAGATAAATACCACGCACGGGATTAATAGAAAAAAGGTAAAGAGACAAGCAAAAATTGTTTCTTAAATAGAAAGTTTGACTCTCGTCTCCTAATACGGGTTCACTTTCCACACCCTGATGGTTCCGTCGGTGTAACCGGTGTACAGCGTGCTCCCGTCGACGCTCCAACTCAAGCTCGTGCAATACAGCATCTGTCAATTATCACAGAAAAAAACAAGTATTAAATCTTTTCTTCGGATGAAATATTGAACCAAAAACTTGTTACCAAGACTTTAAAAGAAGATATATACTTGTCTTGCACAGCACTTGCAAGACAATAATAGGTCTGTAGCACTTAATTATGAAGCAGGAAACAGATTAAACACATTGTAACTCTTCAATCTCTAAGTGTTTCTTGTAGCATCATCTCCTATACCGCACATGAGAGAGAGAGAGAGAGAGAGAGCACCAGGTTGCTGTTTCATTTGATAATCCTCGAGTCCGTCCACCAGGCAACAAAAAAGATTCCATCGCACAAAGAATATAGAGCATTACGTTTCTGTTTCGTTGATTGTCCTTCAATCAGTCCGCCACAGGCGGCAAATAAGATCCGACGCACCAACAATATAGACAAAAAAAGACCAGCTAAACTAGAACTTAAATTCTCACTCCACCACGCGCGCACAATTACTGTTTGCTAAACTATTGCCCAAGTTAAGCTTTGGTCAATAAATGTTGAATGATTGCATTAGGGGGCTCAAAACTTTTAAAATGTTACAATCGCAGCCCACCATTAGCACTCGCCACTCTAAGATGCCAAAGTTCAACGTGGCATGCTAACTTACCATTCTTAAGCACCTCAACTGTGCGGGCACAGGAAATACGGTCACATGGACCCCCCCACATGACAGATCTCATTTCAAGAATCACTTTTTTTGAAGTGAGATTTGGCATGCGGGCCGTCGTGACCATGTTTTATTGCAAAATCACATAAGTGAGGGCTTAGGTGTAGCGGCTAGGCACGCCACATCAAAATTCCATAAGGAGGGGCTACCAATACTGACAGTGGGACTGACAGAAACATTCAAAAAGATCAAAACCCCTAATGCAATTCATCAAAGTTCGGAGAGCAAAGCGCAACTCAGGTCATTATTTAACAACTAAAAGCATAATTTACTCTCCCTAAAAGAGACTCACGATGGATCTTCCCAGACAAAATTATACACTCCTTACTCTACAAAAACATATTAATAAAAACAAGAACTGACCTAAATAATCTTTTCGAAGTTCTCATAAAATCATTTCAAGGATTCTCCTGAGGTTAACCAATTAAATATCTCCATAGCCCGACATTTTTCACAAAAGAAAGAATAGACATTTTTTTCAGCCAGTCCTACAAAAAAGGTGAATGCTGAACCCCAACTCTTCCTGGCTTCATTTGCAATCATATCGAGGAACAAATAAGTTGTAAATATTTCCTTAACTTCTGCTAAAAAAATGTCACCTGTTACTCTACGGAAGGTAAGACTTAATTTTGCTGAGTATGATAAATGTTTTCGATTAAGTGCATACACGGCAAGCTGACAGGGCGAGTGTGGAAGTTGTAAACTCAACTCGTTCTTAACACTTTGGTATGGCAAGACCCCCTAGGTATAATTAAACCACCTGGTCAATCACATTAGTGTTAAAAATGAGTTTTAGCAGAAGTCCAATGAGTACTTCATTTCACATAAGTTCTAAAAATTCGGTTAGCCACTTTCTGCGAGCCGCGTTGGGAACAAACAGTCGGTGCGGACAGGGGTGTGGAGAGTCGGAGGAATGCAAACGATGACGGACCATGCATATCAGGACGCATACAATACACGACTTGAATTTAGCGCGGAATAATAGAATGAGGATGAGTGTTACTGGTACTCTTACCTGGTTCTTGCTGGTGGGGGTCTCGGGCTTGAGGTCCTGGACGATGGACTTGCTCTCGAGGTCCCAGATCTTGACGCTGTCCTGGGTGGCGGCGCAGAGCCAGTAGCGGTTGGGGCTGAAGCAGAGGGCGTGGATGATGGCGCCGGCGTCGAGCGAGTAGAGGCGCTTGCCCTCGGCGAGGTCCCAGAGGAGGGTGACGCCGTCCTTGCCGCCGCTGGCGCAGAGGGAGCCGTCGGGGCTGACGGCGACGGTGTTGACGTAGCCGGCGTGGCCGGTGAGGGTGCAGCGGAGCTTGCAGTTGGTGAGGTTCCAGACCTTGACGGTGCGGTCCCAGGAGCCGGAGACGATGAGCGGCTGGTAGGTGCTGGGGGAGAAGCGCACGCAGCTGACCCAGTTGGTGTGCGCGTCGGCGTCCTGGATGGTGTACTTGCACTCGCCCAGGGTGTTCCAGAGCTTGATGGTGCGGTCGCGCGAGGCCGACACGATCTGCCGGTTGTCCACGGAGAAGGCCACGGACAGCACGTCCTTCGTGTGCCCCACGAAGCGGCGCGTGGTGGTGCCCAGGTTGATGTCCCAGAGCCGCAGCTCCGCGTCCCAGGACCCCGAGAGCGCGAACTGCCCGTCCGAGCTCAGCACCACGTCCTGCACGAAGTGCGAGTGCCCCGTCAGCCGCCGCAGGGGCACGCCGTACGCCGCGTCGCCGCCCGCCGCCGCCGCGTCCTTCGTCAGCTTCCACACCAGCACCGACTTGTCGCGCGACGACGACACGATCCGGTCCGAGTTGTCGATCGGGGTCGCGATCGCCGTCACCACGTCCGTGTGCCCGCGCATCGTCCCGCGGAGTACCAGCGTGTCCGCCATCGCCGCCGCCCGCTGAGGGATTAGGGATTAGCCGCTATCTACTAGGGTTTTAGCCTGCGGGTCGGAGGGCGGCGAGCAGGGAGGAGGCGCAGAGGCGAGAGATCTTGCGATTTTCGGAGAGCAGCGCGATCGCATCGATCTTATATAGGCTAGGGTTTTCCCACACCCTCCTCGCGGAAAAGGACCGTAATACGGGCTGGGCCGAACCTCGTCACGGCCCAGTAGTTTTTTTTTTTCCCCTAATACTTTATATGTTTTTTTTTTTTTGGGTATTGTAAATATAATAATATTAATTAGAACCAATCAAATCTTATATATTTTTTAATTACTTAGATCAAATTTATATCGTATAAAAGAAATATCTATATTAATCTAAATATCAATTATCGGAGTTATAATATCAATTATTCTCTAATTTAGTTACATTTTAATTAGATAAATTGATTTCTATTAAATCTAACCTATCTTATAAATTTAGTTGAAACAAAAGAATACAATGAATGTAAAAGTAACGCCCCAATTTTCGACTATAAAGTTGTCAAAAGGTAGAAAAATATTTCCAAAGTCTTTCTAAGCCTCCAAATAAGATGCGGTGGCAATTTGAATAAATTTGAGCCAAACTGGCACTTTGAATGAATTAAAAGTTAATTACGTAAGTTAAATGTCAATTTCACTCAATATGAACTAAAATTTAAACCAAACAAGTATAAAAAGATCTTAAAAGGTTTCAAAATAATTTTAGAGGGGTTTTGGTCAAGTTTCATTTGATTTGAACTCAAAGTGAATCAAAACGAATGGTTTTAGAACGAAAATGTTAAAAATAGTTCAGTCTAAACTGCTACCGCACAAACAGTCACTTTGAAAGAATTATTGACTGGGTTTCTAAAATCCAATTAGGGTGAAATTGGTTGGAAAGATCTTTTAGTTAACATTCTAATGCAATTTGAATCGCCTTAAAGGGACATCGGACGAAAGAGTTATCGCAATTTTACTACAAGTCGTCGATGTAGTCCTGAGCTGCGACCTGGCTTGGGATTCCATCAAATACCAAGGGAAGTTTGATAAACTTACAAATTAGAAATAAAAATTTTTTAACTGCGCTCGATAACCATTGGTCCAAATCTGAGTTAGCCCTCTAAACTTATGTTATGAGATAAATTTACTTTTAAACCTTATATAAGAAAAAAGAAGAAGTGTATTTTTCTTATTTTCTCTTCCTCTCCAACATATTACACAAATCCTCCTCCCCAATCCTTATGCAACCAAATCTTAGGAGGAAGTTCTCTCATCTAATTTCAAGAGAAAATTGTGAAGAGTTTGAGTAAGAAGGTCACCCTCAAGCTAGAGATCATAGCTAAAAAATAAATTAAGTAAATTTAAACCTCAAAGGATGAATGTTGACATTGTATGTATCTTTTTCTACCTTCTTTGAAAGTCTTAAGCCACCCTTTATTGGTTGGCTATATTTTTTGGGGATTTTGCTTTATACTCAAATATTGAAACTCCAAATTGAAAATTTTTGGCCTATTACGAAGATTAGGTTGTCATTTTAGTATTATGATCTTAGGAGCCCAAAATGAGGCTTTGATTGTTAATTTTTAGTCCTTTCTATTTGAATTTAGGGGCCAATATATAGTTATATGGATTGGCCATATTTTATAGGATTTTGATGAGCTATATGAATGTTATAAGGCTCCAACGTAAGAGTTTTTTTTATCAACTACGAGATTAATTTTTAGCGGTCGATTTTGAGTGTAAAGAACTCTTTAAATGAAAGTCTTGACCACATTAAAGTATACTAAATATGAATTTATTGGTCAAGTTGTTCGATCAATTTAAGGTTAATCTGTTAATGTTCCGATCAATTTATGCTATTCTTATGTTGGACTATTCCGATTAATTTTGGAGGATATAAATATCTTGATAAGATATCATTCGTCAAAATAAAGTATCCCAAACACTTACATAAGATTTGAATGAGCTATTTTAATATTTCTATGTATTTTAGGCTAGTTATGGGCTCTCGAAATTAGGACTTTTTTTTTCCTAATCCAAGAATAGGATATAGTAGTTAAAGTGATAGATTTGAATAAGTCTAAATCATCTAAAATTAAGAAAAAGACAAGATTAATTGAGGTACTCATTATTTGTATGTTAGTTATTACCTCGAGTGGCACTCCGGAGCTTCCACGGCTGATCCCTCTGTGTTATAGATTAGTCTTTCTGTGTCTTGAGGTGGAACCTTTATCTATGGATGATATACTTTAGTGGCCCTTTTAGTACCATGCATGTATATATATTGTCATTGAATGAATTCATGATTACATGCTTAATTATTATTCTAAATATTTATACTCTCTTTGTTTATATCCTTTTGGTTCGTGTTGTAATGAAATACTAGTTAAGGATCCGCGCTTCGCGGCGGACGGAAAGATTTACAATAAACAAACGGTAACAAATATTAAATGACAAAAGAAAATACTATTTGCATAAATTATTCTAATATTAAAGATTAATTCAAGTCTAAGAACATAACAAAACAGTTGTCCATATGTTAATCACATTGCATCGGCAAAGTGCATAGTGTAGAAAATCCAAAAAGATGCATAGCTAATAAATAGAATAGTTTTATTATATTATCAGGGTTCACTCTTGCTATTGCTTGGGTCATCATCTTCTGCGAACCTGTGAGGTTAACATACAAAAAAATAAATTAGTTTTATTGGTAAGTAGTTGTAAAGAGCTTCTATTGAAGTGAGGTATTTGTAGTGGAATTATCTAAGATGCTTTCTTCTTGACTGTTCCACATTAGAAGTTAATTCTGATTTATCTTCAAGAAACCTGGTAAAATTTCTTCCATCGCGTTAGCATCTGAAATGTAGCATTTTTTTAATGCAGAATAATGATGGGGGAAAAGGAAACAATACCTCAAGTGACTTATGATTTGTGGAGATACTTCTTCAAATAGGTCAGTGTGAGGATCTTTCAGAGGAGTTAAAACCAATTGCTCATCGATTTCATGGCGATCCTTTTGGTAGGCTTGCTTTTCAGTCTTGGTTGCAATTTCGCTCGAGAAACTTTTAGTTACTTTAAATGATCTAATGCCCATCTCCAACTTATGAGAATCGACCACAACTTGGAAAATGTGCTTTTTGCCGAGTATATTTTTAATAACGGGATGGAGAGTGTATCGATCAGAATCATCAACAGTAGCAAGTTTTTGAGCAGGCATGCGTATCAGATCTTGAGCAATTCTTGCAAAAATAGTGAAATTTGCATCACCGGTATCGTCATCAACGATCGCATTCAACTTGTACCTATTAATTTAATTTCATACCAGTATGGGAAAGTTGACATGCTGAAAATATATGGAATTAGAATCCTTATTTGAATCATTTCGACTTACCATGGCATAGGGGCTTGATCATTTTTTCCACATTGATCACACCAGAAGGCTTCACCATAACTTTTGATCGCTGACTTGCATTCATAGCAAGCTCTATACCACCAACCGTAGGAAGAGTCTGTTGATTTCAATGTTACTTCACACGTAAACTTTGTATTCTAGAGAGAAACAAAAATTCATTAGTTTTTAGGTAAAAATCTATGAGCACATTTTTTTTTGAGAGAAAGGTAGCACGCTACCCGCTTCGTTTATTTTAGAAATAAAATTAGCTAGAAATGTGAATCAACTAGGATTCGAACTCGGGACCTCGGGTATCAACCACCAAGCCCTTTGCCACTTGCGCTAGGGACGGTCGGTAATCTATGAGCACATTGATCATACAAATGGCTAAGAAATGTTTCTAACCTGAATTTCTGATTGCTCTAGACACAACAGCTCGGCTATCTTTTTTCTATTAATATGCATTTCTTCTTGTGGACTAACAGTTGCCTGTTGTTTGTTTTCAATCCGATGTATACGGTCTACTGGTTGTTGTATTCTGTCAATAAGTATTGTGATATGTAAATTATTAAGGCAAGTAAAAAAATTAGGTATCACACGGTTCGAAAAGTATTGTGTGATAGGACAGTTGATGGTGTTCCACGGCGGCATTAAATGCCCAGATCCGGGGTAGATAGAGGCGTACAGTGCAAAGAGGCGTACATCTCCGGGAAGCGGCAGTTCCGCGGAGGCATTAAATGCCCAGATCCGCAGTAGATACAGGCGTACGACGGAGGGAGAAAACCATCTCCGGGCGAGCAGCAATTGCGCGACGCCATTAATGCGCCGGAGAGAGTACTAACCCTAGGGGAACATAGGGTTCCGTGAGAGAGAGAGAGAGAGAGAGAGAGAGAGAAGAGAAGCCTCGAGGGAGAAAGTACAGCTTCGAAATAACATAGTAGGAGGAGTACGGAGGAGTCGAGGCACCGTTACGAAGAGAGAGGAAACACTGCCGAAGTGACCCACGCATCAGAGGGGCCACTAAGAAAGAGAGAGAGAGAGAGAGAGAGAGAGAGAGAGAGAGAGAATAAAGAAGAGAGAGGGTAAAGTAATCTGAGGGGCCCACATCCGAAATCACGGAGAAAATGGTTAAGGGTTCGCCCTTTAATGTCATTGTATTGATGTTTATATGCTATAGTATGTATCTTGTTATTATATTGTACTAGCAAAAAGCATGCTTTATGTTGGTAAGTAGTATAATATTGAATGTTCGTTTATTCCAAAATAGAGAGTTGTTATTGAGGCATTGACCTTATTTGGATTTGCCGCTATATTTATGCTGCTTCCTGGGCCGTCATGGATAGCTCCTTATGATGTGGGAGTTGAAGTGAGAGAAGAGATAAGTAGGTATGGGTTATCGGTGGTGGTCGTTCCCCACATGGCAAGCCCTTTGCTCCTCGAGTTGAGATTTTCTTCACACTCGAGGCCAGGGTGCCGCACTTATGTATTTACTCGATTGTAAGCCGAGTTGAATTTCGTTGGACCTTTCTAGTTGATTATACTTATCCTATGTTATCACCATTTGATGGAGAAAGGGTTTGTTAGGTCCAGTGTTTCACCTTAGAAAGCGCCAGTATTGTTTATGAAGAAGAAAGATGGATTACTGAGATTATATGTGGATTATAGGGAGCTGAATAAAGTGACAATCAAGAACAAGTATCTTTTACCGTGCATCGACGATTTATTCAGTTAGTTGCAAGGATCTTGTGTATATTCGAAGATAGACTTGTAGTCTGGATATCATCAACTAAAGATTAAACCTGAGAATGTTTCCAAGGTGGGGTTTAGGACATGGTATGTGCATTATAAGTTTATGGTGATGTTGTTTGGATTAACAAATTTTGTTGGACCTTTCTAGCTGATTATGCTTACCCTATATGATCACCATTTGATGGAGAAAGGATTTATTAGGTTCAGTGTGTCACCTTAGGAAGCATCGGTATTGTTTATGAAGAAGAAAGATAGATCATTGAAATTATATGTGGATTATAGGGAGCTGAATAAAGTGACAATCAAGAACAAGTATTTTTGCCGTGCATCGACGATTTATTCGATCAGTTGTAAGGATCTTATGTATATTCGAAGATAGACTTGTAGTCTGGATATCATCAACTGAAGATTAAACATGAGAATGTTCTCAAGATGGGGTTCAGGACATGGTATGTGCATTATAAGTTTATGGTGATGCTATTTGGATCAACGAATGCCTTAATCGCATTTATAGATATGATGAATCGAGTATTTCAGCCGTTCTTGGATCGATTTATAGTATTATTTATTGATGATATTGTAGCACTCTGAATTTTCGGTGCGCTGTATCGAACTTTACCAAATTTGATGAAGTTCGGAAAAAGCCGATGATGGCTGGTGTGGAATTGGGTTCCGAGGGTTTCGGAACGTTTTGGGTGCGAGTGGGAACCCAGAAATCAAAAAATTGAATTTTTGGAAAAGGGACCAACTGGAGCAAAATTGCTCACGGGGTCCGGACCCGGGATCTGGGGTCCGGACAATGAAGTCTGTGGAGCAGCTAAGGTCCGGACCCGGACGCCACGGTCCGGACCCGACCTGTTACCACGCGGAGATGCGCGTACGGGTTTTGGACCCGGACGCCAAGGTCCGGACCCGGCCTGCGCGGTGGGCTGTTGCGCGTACGGGGTCCGAACCCCACTTGCAAGGTCCGGACCCGGCTGAAGCAGAATGCCCAGTGGGGGGCAGTTTGGTAATTTTATGGAGGATGGGCTATGTATAGGGGCTGAGGTCTCTCCCCTCATTACTCCTCCACTCTCCTCACATTCCCTCTCCTTCTCCCCCATTTTCTCTCTCTAGAGATCTCTCCAAAGCTTGGAGAAGTAAAGGATTTGACCTTGGGAAAAGCTTCTAAGGTGGATTTAGAGCTTCTTGGTGCAAGAAGAGGCTAGGGAACTTGGGTGTAGAGGTGAGTTATTGTGATTTAGGGTTTAAACCTTGGATTTAATCCTTTGATAAAAGGTTTTTAGAAACCCTAGGCAATCTTGGCCACAAATGGTGGAAGATTGGCCATAAAATCTAGGGTTTGGCTTGCATGCATGCAAACCCTAGGTAGATTTGGGGCTTTTGCCATGGGAGGTTCTAAAAATACTTGGACCTTCGGGAATTACAATTGAGGCATAGAAAATCATGTTAGAACTATTGATTTCTAGCATCGAGTTGATTTATGGGTTCGTAATGAGTAACGAACTATTTTCTTGTAGAAGCTTGGGTTGAAGCAAGAACTCAAGGCTTGGCGACTTAGGAGCTCAAAGAATTTAAGGAATTGGAAGCTCTTGAGGTGGGTTTGTGTTTACCGAAGTGATTAGGTCACTTTCATGTCTAGAATAAATAACCATTTGAAAAATAAAATGGTAGGTAAATGTGTAACCCTAGAATTTGCATGTTGGCAAAATGAGAATCTTGATAGATAGAGCCATGGGCTCATCTTGCATGTTAGTGAATTCAAGTATATTCTTATTATCTATACTTGTTATGTGATTGCATGTATGAATTAGAATCTAGTGTTGAGGAACATAGGTTGAAAAGTGCAAATGGAACCTAGTGTCATTGAACATAGGTTGGAACATGAGATTGGAACCTAGTGTCATTGAACATAGGTTGAAACATGAGATTGGAACCTAGTGTCATTGAACATAGGTGAGACTTGGTGACTTGAACCTAGGGCCATTGGACTTGGGTTGGCAAGTGTGAAATGTGAACATTGGGATATGCGACGATTTCGCTATCCCGGCTACGCGACGATTTCGCTACCCGTGCCACGTGTTGGCGGTGACGGATTGGGATACGCGACGATTTCGCTATCCCGGGTACGCGACGATTTCGCTACCCGTGCCATGTGATGGCGGTGATGGATTGTGATACGCGACGATTTCGCTATCCCGGGTACGCGACGATTTTGCTACCCGTGCCATATATTAGCGGTGATGGGATGGGGTATGCGACGATTTCGCTATCCCGGGTACGCGACGATTTCGCTACCCGAACAAGGAGATGACGATTTCATTCCTTGGAGGTTGGGACCATGATGGGGATGGCGATTTCATTGCCCGGTGCCCAACACTTGCGGCGATTCCGCTTTGGTTGAGAACCATTATGGTGATGCGGCGACTCCGATACCATAAATAAATGACAAGTAGTTGAACTTGGTCAATGTGAGATATAGGATGAACCTAGAGAAAATAAAAGTTGACATTTTAATTGGTTGCATCCTTTATGTTTATTTACAAGCATGTAAATATTTGTTGCATAGTTATTTATGATCTAACTTATATTTATGGTGTTTCTTTGGACCTGGTGGGTCGAGCTTCTCTCTTGGGTGGCCTTACCCACTGGGAACTATGTTTATAGTTCTCACCCCACGTTTTTCAGGTCCTTCCGCGAGTGAGGCGGCGGAGCGAGGCAAGGGTTTGGCTCTGTAGATAACGACCCTTCCATTTTGGTGATACATAGAGTTGTACCCCTAGTCTTGGACAATGATAGTATAGGGGTTTTCATTAAATGTATGCAACTTGTATATTCCATAGTTTTGGAACTTGATGTATGGAATAGGAATGAAAGAAAAGAAAAATTGGACATGTATAAATATGTAAATGTGATGTAATAGAAGTAGAACTTCTTTATGTTGATGTTTTTCTTGTGCAACTCTTGTACTCCGTTCCTAGTTGGAACCATGTGGATATGCTTGTGTTGTGACGCCTTGGGCGGGTAGAAGAGACTCTATCCGTTCGGTGGGTCTGGGGCATGCGCCCGTGCGGTTACCCTTTCCACCTAGTTGGTGTTAAAGGCCCGACGGGGCGTGACAGATATCTTAATATACTCCCAGAGTGATGCAGAGTTTGAGGAGTATCTGAGATTAGTGCTGTAGATTCTGAGAGAGAGAAAAACTGTATGCCAAGTTGAAAAAGTGTGAATTCTGGCTTCGAGAGGTGGCATTCCTTAGGCATGTGCTTTTAGCGGCAGGAATCGCTGTAGACCCGAAGAAGATTGAATCAATTCAAGATTAGCCTAAACCAATGAGTATTATCGAGGTACAGAGTTTTCTTAGATTTGGTGGTTATTACCATTCGTTATGGAAGGTTTTGCGAAGCTTTCCACACCCCTCATTCGGCTAACTCATAAAAAAATTAAGTATATCTAGAGTGAGGATTGTTAAAGGAGCTTTGAGAAATTGAATAGTAGATTGATGTCAGCTCCTATTTTTGCCCTTTTAATTATGAGGAAAGGATTTATAATATATAGCGATCCATCATGGAGTGGAGTAGGCTGTGTATAGATGCAGCATGATAGAATTTTTGCCTATATTTTTAGACAATTAAAGAAATATGAGAAAAATTATCCTACTTATGATTTGGAGTTAGTGGCCGTAATTTTTGCGCTAAAATTGTGGCATCATTATTTTTATGGAGAGCACTGTAAAATCTACACCGATCATGAGAATATCAAGTATTTGTTTACCCAGAAGGGGTTAAACTTGAGACAATGTCAGTGGTTGTAGCTATTGAAGGATTGTAACATGACGATCTTGTATCACCCTGGCAAGGCTAACGTGGTGGCTAACATGGTCGCGGATGCGTTAAGCTGGAAATCGGTGGAGAGATTGAGTATGTTGATCACGAGGCAGACGCCACTGCTAGAGGAGATGAGGCGATTTAGAGTGGAGGTGGTATCCCCTGGAGTTTCAATAAGATTTATGTCTATAGTCTTGCAACCCACTCTTTTAGAAAGGATTTAAGAGAAGCAAGTTGTAGACCCATATATGACGAGGATTCGAGTTGAGATAGAGAGTGGGTAAACAGGGGAGTTCAGCATTGGTGCTTCTGGAGTGCTTCAGTTTAGAGACCGACTGTGTGTGCCTATGGATACAGAAATTCGTGGAGAGATCATAAGGGAAACACATAGTTCTCCTTACACAATATATCCTGGAGGTACTAAGATGTATAATAGACATACTACTAGTAGACTGGGATGAAAAGAGATATTGAAAGATTTATTGCTTAGTGTTTAACTTGTCAGCAAGTAAAAGCAGAGCATCGACTTCTAGCTAGTAAGCTTCACAATCTTCTAATTCCAGTGTGGAAATGGGACATGATCACGATGGATTTTATAGTTGGATTACCGCGATCTCAGTACGGACATGATGTGATATGAGTGATAGTGGATAAACTGACCAAGTATGCTCAATTTATATCGATACAAATTGCATGGTTCAGAGAGAGACTCACTCGGGAGTACCTGGATGAGATTGTAAGACTATATAGAGTTCCTATCTTAATTGTATCAGATAGAGACTCAAGGTTTGTGGCACATTTTTGGAGGAGGTTATAGATGGCTTTGGGACTTAGTTACAGTTTAGCACGACATTTCATTCACGAACGGATGAACAGTCTGAGAGGACGATATAGATTTTAGAGAACATGTTAAGAGTTTGTGCCCTTGAGTATGGTGGTGGATGACATCGACATTTACCAATAGTGGAGTTCGTATATAATAACAATTACAAGGTAAGTATCAGGATGGCTCTATTTGAGGCATTGTATAGAAAAAAGTGTCGATCATCCTTATATTGAAGTGAAATAAGTGAAAGAAAGACTTTAGGTCCTGATATCTTGATAGAAATAGAAGAAAAGGCCAGGATTGCTCGACGATATTTGGTGACCACCCAAAGTCGACAAAAGAGTTATGCTAATACACAACAACGAGAGTTAGAGTTCAGGTTGGAGATCATGTACTCTTGAAGGACTCGTTGTCCAAAGAAATAGAGATTTGGAATGCTTGGAAAGCTTAGTCCACGATATATGTTTTCGAAGTATTGAAGCGAGTGAAATAGTTGTATATCGAATTGCACTACCGCCAAGATTAACAGGACTACATTATGTGTTTTATGTCTCGGCCTTGAGGAGATATGCATTTGATCCCTCGTATGTGATAAACTTTGCTCTACTGGAGTTGAGCGAGGACTTGAGTTACGAGGAGCGATCGGTTCGAACTCTTGCACGGAAGGTAAAATAAATTTGAAACGGGTCCATTCCCTATGTGAAGATACTACAGAACAACCAGGGAGAGCGAAAGGCAACTTGGGAGCTTGAGGGTATGATGCGTTTTTTAAGTTTTAAGGACGAAACTTTTATAGGGAGAAAGAATGTAATGTATTGGACCCTTACAAATGTGCAAGATTGTAGTGTGGAATGATGATTACCATGTCTATAGAGTGCCGGATTGAGTCAGAGTCATTTTGACGCGAAATAGATGCAAAAATGAACTCGGTGAAAATCAGCTCAAGTGGTGTTTCTATGTATTTCAGGATGCCCGGAAGTTATTTAGGGTGCCCGAAAGTAGTGAGCTATGTAGAAGTCATTCCAAAGTGTAGTTCCAGAAGTCTGATTGTCTGTTGTGGAGCCCGAATGATTTGGGTGGAGTTCTAGGCACTCCATTTCATGGTAGCTGAGCTCGAAAGAGGAAGTCACCGCTCACGTAAGTATTCGGACGTCCGAATGTACTGTGGACGCCTGAAAGATAGGAGATGACCGAGTTTTAGCAATGAGCGGTGAACAGGTGAGTCAGCACAATGACTCAGCGAGGATTTGGGGATAGGGTCTGGGCCCTCGAAAGATTCTAAGCGGAGCTATGACAGATTCGGGCGGCTGATTGCAACTGTGCATGCTCGAATGTCCTCGGCTATGAGAAACTGGACACCTGAAAGTTGGTTCCAGGCGCCTGAGTCTGGGAATTTTTACATTGAGGTTGATTATTGGATCTTTCAAGGGCTTTCTTCCAATTGTCATCCATCTAATTATAGTCTAGGAGTGTCGATAAGCTATTCTTTTTCTCCACTTTGTTGAAGTAAATCTTTTCTTCTTCTCCCCCATCCTTCCATTTTCCTACCTGAGCAAGAAGTAACCGGGTTTAAGATGCACTTGGGGTGAGCCAGGAGGTGTGCTTCTTCTCGTTGATAGTCTGATTGCTGATCCTAGTGTCTTTCGTAGCAGAAAGGGAGGACTTGTTGAACGAAAAGGGAAGAGCTGGTGTAGAGGTAAGTAATAGTTGGTTATAATACAAATTCAGATTTTTCCGGTGGAGATGGTGATTTCACCCCTAATATAGGATTAGGTTTTTGAGAGTTCTTTGGACTGTCAGTCCGAGTTGTTGATCGTGCAGTCCTTTTCTTCCACCACCTTAAAGTAGCTTTTCCAAGTGGATTGTATGTTGCTGAAATCGATGGGCTAACTACTATGTCTATTTTTTATTATTTAGCATGTATAGATACTCTGTTGAGATAATTGAGATGACAGTAGTTTTCTTGATATCTATATGTTGAGCTGTATCTGATTTATGTACATTTTTCTTATCTGAGATTTGGTCGAGATGAATATGCTATCAGTATGTAGAGCTAGTTACAGTTATCCTATATTTTCACTGTTAAAAATGTCTTTACTTGATTATGCATGAGATAAAGAAATTGGAAAAAATTGCTATGGCTTAGTGTGACAGTATTTGACAGTGGACAGTGTTATTTAGTAAAACATTATTTGATTATGCTAGAGGGCACCTGGATAGTACCAATGTGATCTTTTTGATCATTACATCGACTATAGCCTGCAGGAGTTAGGGGTGTCAACGAGCCGAACACGAGCGAGCTGGGGTCGGCTCGTGTTCCGAACACGAGCTGGCTCGTTTAAGTACCGAGCCAAAAAACTCGGCTCGTGTTCAGCTCGTTTATTAACGAGCCGAACACGAGCCGAACACGAGCTGGCTTAGAAACAATAAGTTAAAATGATTAGAAATGATATATATATAGAAAATAAATTTATGAGATCTTATCCATTAGATTTTGATCTAATGGTTGAAACTTTACATATAAATTGGCTTTTTATAATTGAGTTGGGCTTTAATTTAGGTTGGGCTAAAAATCAAATAATAAAAAATTATATTTATATATAATTATTTATTTATATAATATATTATATAAATAATATATATATATATAAATATATATATATATATATATATATATATATATATATATATATATATATATATATATATATATATATATATATATATATATATATATATATATATATATATATATGTATTCGAGCTGTTATCGAGCCGAACACGAGCGAGCTGACCCCAGTTCGTCTTCGGCTCGTTTATTAAACGAGCTGAAAAATTTAACTCGTGTTCGGCTCGTTTACTAAACGAGCGAGTCGATCTCGAGCTCATTTCGAGCCGAACACGAGCTGACTCGCGAACAGCGAGCTGGATTGCCACCCCTAGCAGGAGCCATATTTAGCTCGAAAGAGATATGTGATATGATATTTGCTGGGGTCGTGCCCCTCGATTGCCCCTCTAGAGCTGTGGCGGTTGATATAGATCAGTTAGATAGCCTGCATATTGGCGGACTACCGAGTAAAGTGGCACCGAATATGAGGCCGGCATAGGCTTGATCGGACTTATTAGTCAGTCAGTGTGATTGGGTAATACAGTATTATTTATTCAGTATCTAGTTGATGCATGTAATACATGATTATGATTTACAACTTTCAGTAATAGTATAAAGGTATGATAGTGGTAATTTATTTTTAGCAGTTATATCCTATTATTCATACTGTTCAGTTACTATTCTTGCGAATAGTAAACCTAGTGGTGTAGGTTATCGCTGTCGTCGACTATACCCAATGGAGACTACTGTTCAGTAGTTCTCAGGCCCTCTTTTGTTGTTTTTCTATTTCAGAGCCCTTAGTACCAGTGACTGATTGAGATAAAAAGGATCGTGGAATAGATAGCATCTCCTACCCAGATGTGCGTGCGTAGATGAGGACAACCAATTGTACTTTGTATATAGTAGACTGTACATGTGTATATATGCTGGCGAGGCCAACAGAGTTATATATTCATTTTGAGTTGTATGAATGAGTAGATAACATATATATAGTGTTTCCTATACTTTTATAGATGTTCATAAACTCTGATACATGTATATGTTGTACACACTCCTGTTATTCTTGTTCGAGACAGGTTGGTTGCGAACGCTTCGATGTGCAAGGTGTGTCATCATATGAAACGGGTCTATTAGCATATCCTTGGGCTCCCACTGTAGTCCGAGGCATGAAACTAGTCAAGTTAAAAAAAAATTATTTCTAATTTGTAAGTTTATCAAACTTCCCTTGGTATTTGATGGAATCCCAAGCCAGATCGCAGCTCAGGACTACATCGACGACTTGTAGTAAAATTGCGATAACTCTTTCGTCCGATGTCCCTTTAAGGCGATTCAAGTTGCATTAGAATGTTAACTAAAAGATCTTTCCAACTAATTTCACCCTAATTGGATTTTAGAAACTCAGTCAATAATTCTTTCAAAGTGACTGTTTGTGCGGTAGCAGTTTAGACTGAACTATTTTTAACATTTTCGTTCTAAAACCATTCGTTTTGATTCACTTTGAGTTCAAATCAAATGAAACTTGACCAAAACCCCTCTAAAATTATTTTGAAACCTTTTAAGATCTTTTTATACTTGTTTGGTTTAAATTTTAGTTCATATTGAGTGAAATTGACATTTAACTTACGTAATTAACTTTTAATTCATTCAAAGTGCCAGTTTGGCTCAAATTTATTCAAATTGCCACCGCATCTTATTTGGAGGCTTAGAAAGACTTTGGAAATATTTTTCTACCTTTTGACAACTTTATAGTCGAAAATTGGGGCGTTACTTTTACATTCATTGTATTCTTTTGTTTCAACTAAATTTATAAGATAGGTTAGATTTAATAGAAATCAATTTATCTAATTAAAATGTAACTAAATTAGAGAATAATTGATATTATAACTCCGATAATTGATATTTAGATTAATATAGATATTTCTTTTATACGATATAAATTTGATCTAAGTAATTAAAATATATAAGATTTGATTGGTTCTAATTAATATTATTATATTTACAATACCCAAAAAAAAAACATATAAAGTATTAGGGGAAAAAAAACTACTGGGCCGTGACGAGGTTCGGCCCAGCCCGTATTACGGTCCTTTTCCGCGAGGAGGGTGTGGGAAAACCCTAGCCTATATAAGATCGATGCGATCGCGCTGCTCTCCGAAAATCGCAAGATCTCTCGCCTCTGCGCCTCCTCCCTGCTCGCCGCCCTCCGACCCGCAGGCTAAAACCCTAGTAGATAGCGGCTAATCCCTAATCCCTCAGCGGGCGGCGGCGATGGCGGACACGCTGGTACTCCGCGGGACGATGCGCGGGCACACGGACGTGGTGACGGCGATCGCGACCCCGATCGACAACTCGGACCGGATCGTGTCGTCGTCGCGCGACAAGTCGGTGCTGGTGTGGAAGCTGACGAAGGACGCGGCGGCGGCGGGCGGCGACGCGGCGTACGGCGTGCCCCTGCGGCGGCTGACGGGGCACTCGCACTTCGTGCAGGACGTGGTGCTGAGCTCGGACGGGCAGTTCGCGCTCTCGGGGTCCTGGGACGCGGAGCTGCGGCTCTGGGACATCAACCTGGGCACCACCACGCGCCGCTTCGTGGGGCACACGAAGGACGTGCTGTCCGTGGCCTTCTCCGTGGACAACCGGCAGATCGTGTCGGCCTCGCGCGACCGCACCATCAAGCTCTGGAACACCCTGGGCGAGTGCAAGTACACCATCCAGGACGCCGACGCGCACACCAACTGGGTCAGCTGCGTGCGCTTCTCCCCCAGCACCTACCAGCCGCTCATCGTCTCCGGCTCCTGGGACCGCACCGTCAAGGTCTGGAACCTCACCAACTGCAAGCTCCGCTGCACCCTCACCGGCCACGCCGGCTACGTCAACACCGTCGCCGTCAGCCCCGACGGCTCCCTCTGCGCCAGCGGCGGCAAGGACGGCGTCACCCTCCTCTGGGACCTCGCCGAGGGCAAGCGCCTCTACTCGCTCGACGCCGGCGCCATCATCCACGCCCTCTGCTTCAGCCCCAACCGCTACTGGCTCTGCGCCGCCACCCAGGACAGCGTCAAGATCTGGGACCTCGAGAGCAAGTCCATCGTCCAGGACCTCAAGCCCGAGACCCCCACCAGCAAGAACCAGGTAAGAGTACCAGTAACACTCATCCTCATTCTATTATTCCGCGCTAAATTCAAGTCGTGTATTGTATGCGTCCTGATATGCATGGTCCGTCATCGTTTGCATTCCTCCGACTCTCCACACCCCTGTCCGCACCGACTGTTTGTTCCCAACGCGGCTCGCAGAAAGTGGCTAACCGAATTTTTAGAACTTATGTGAAATGAAGTACTCATTGGACTTCTGCTAAAACTCATTTTTAACACTAATGTGATTGACCAGGTGGTTTAATTATACCTAGGGGGTCTTGCCATACCAAAGTGTTAAGAACGAGTTGAGTTTACAACTTCCACACTCGCCCTGTCAGCTTGCCGTGTATGCACTTAATCGAAAACATTTATCATACTCAGCAAAATTAAGTCTTACCTTCCGTAGAGTAACAGGTGACATTTTTTTAGCAGAAGTTAAGGAAATATTTACAACTTATTTGTTCCTCGATATGATTGCAAATGAAGCCAGGAAGAGTTGGGGTTCAGCATTCACCTTTTTTGTAGGACTGGCTGAAAAAAATGTCTATTCTTTCTTTTGTGAAAAATGTCGGGCTATGGAGATATTTAATTGGTTAACCTCAGGAGAATCCTTGAAATGATTTTATGAGAACTTCGAAAAGATTATTTAGGTCAGTTCTTGTTTTTATTAATATGTTTTTGTAGAGTAAGGAGTGTATAATTTTGTCTGGGAAGATCCATCGTGAGTCTCTTTTAGGGAGAGTAAATTATGCTTTTAGTTGTTAAATAATGACCTGAGTTGCGCTTTGCTCTCCGAACTTTGATGAATTGCATTAGGGGTTTTGATCTTTTTGAATGTTTCTGTCAGTCCCACTGTCAGTATTGGTAGCCCCTCCTTATGGAATTTTGATGTGGCGTGCCTAGCCGCTACACCTAAGCCCTCACTTATGTGATTTTGCAATAAAACATGGTCACGACGGCCCGCATGCCAAATCTCACTTCAAAAAAAGTGATTCTTGAAATGAGATCTGTCATGTGGGGGGGTCCATGTGACCGTATTTCCTGTGCCCGCACAGTTGAGGTGCTTAAGAATGGTAAGTTAGCATGCCACGTTGAACTTTGGCATCTTAGAGTGGCGAGTGCTAATGGTGGGCTGCGATTGTAACATTTTAAAAGTTTTGAGCCCCCTAATGCAATCATTCAACATTTATTGACCAAAGCTTAACTTGGGCAATAGTTTAGCAAACAGTAATTGTGCGCGCGTGGTGGAGTGAGAATTTAAGTTCTAGTTTAGCTGGTCTTTTTTTGTCTATATTGTTGGTGCGTCGGAATCTTATTTGCCGCCTGTGGCGGACTGATTGAAGGACAATCAACGAAACAGAAACGTAATGCTCTATATTCTTTGTGCGATGGAATCTTTTTTGTTGCCTGGTGGACGGACTCGAGGATTATCAAATGAAACAGCAACCTGGTGCTCTCTCTCTCTCTCTCTCTCTCATGTGCGGTATAGGAGATGATGCTACAAGAAACACTTAGAGATTGAAGAGTTACAATGTGTTTAATCTGTTTCCTGCTTCATAATTAAGTGCTACAGACCTATTATTGTCTTGCAAGTGCTGTGCAAGACAAGTATATATCTTCTTTTAAAGTCTTGGTAACAAGTTTTTGGTTCAATATTTCATCCGAAGAAAAGATTTAATACTTGTTTTTTTCTGTGATAATTGACAGATGCTGTATTGCACGAGCTTGAGTTGGAGCGTCGACGGGAGCACGCTGTACACCGGTTACACCGACGGAACCATCAGGGTGTGGAAAGTGAACCCGTATTAGGAGATGATGGTTCAAACTTTTTTTTTTTTTTTTTTTTTTTTTCTTCTTTCTAAGGAACAAGTTTTTGATCGTTTTTAGCCTTTTCTTCCATTCCATGCATGGTTTATCTTCCCAGTTATTGCGGTTGTTCGGCGGAATGTACGTGAGCATGTGTTGCTCCTTAGATCTCTACAATTACTTGGATTTTAATTTTTATCCCTTGAAAATTACTCTACTGTAGCAGTTTATTTTCGCTAGAATGTTTGTTGATGGTGTGAATTTTCTTTTGCATCTATATTTTGGTAGGTATAAATTGGCTCCCCCTTTTCGTCCGGAGCTCCTCTGCACGTAGAGGGTAGTAATTAGTATGCTAGCCTCTGTTGATCGAGGGTCAAATAGCATAAGGATTTCCTGGACTTCTAGTCAATTTTAATTTGGTCCTGGACCTTCAGTTCAACATTCGAAGCTCTTTTTGGAGGTTTTGCCGTTAGTTCTGATTAGAGTGAATATTCTTTGATGGTCGGATTATTGAGGAAATCATATCCGTATTTATATTTTCCTTCATATGTGAATTTGGATTTGAATGCTGTGTCGAATGCTAAATTTTTATTATCATATCTGTTTAAAATAAATTCAGATTCAAATATAAGTCGGATTTGTATTCCCATTCTGGCTAAAATGTATACTAATGTGTATACATGAAAAAGAAAGAAAAAGGATAGAGATTTTCTTTGGTCAAAATACAAATTAAAATTAGCACGAATAAAAAATATTATGTAATTAAAGATTTACACTCATATTCAAATTTTATATATCTATATTTTATTCAATAAAATTTAATATTTTAATAAATATAAATATAATTTTAATGTGAAATTTATAGTAAAATAAATGAAATATATGATAGAAAAATCTCTTTATTTTCTATAATATATATTTACATCCTGTTATTTTTTAGGAGTGAAAACGGTTGAACTTTTAAGAAATCAGATTCACATTTATTTTTTTTATTTTTTTCGAATGCGAAATTAAATGCGTACATGCATGGAATGTTAAATTTTGACATACATATTCACACCCTATCAAATCGGGTAGAGTTCCTCTTAACTACTTTCACTCCTATCTCTACCTATCTCTCAGAAATATAACTAGAAAGATTCCTACCTCTACCCATCTCTCAGAAATTTAACTAGGAAGATTTGGTCCCGGCAGCGTGAAGAATAAAATATAGAGGAAGGGTGGGAAAGATATGGTAGATATTTGTTTTGGGATAAATTACATAAATTCTTCCTTATAAATATATTTTTTATTTATCTTGACTTTTAAAATCTATATTTTGTTCCCTCAAAGTTTCAGAAATAATTTCAAGGAGTCATCACATTAATGAGGGTAAAATAACCAAATTACTCTTATTTGTTCTAGAAAAATAATTTTTTAATATATTTATATTATTTTGAAGGGTATTTTCGATATAAATTATAAAAAATAGACGGAATCCTAACAGAGGGGACTAAGTACATCAACTTAAAATTTTGAGGGGATAAAGAGTAGATTTTTAAAAGTCATAGAGAAAAAGTAAAAAAAAGGGTACTTACGAGAAAGTTTTTTTTTGTTAACCTTTGTTTTTTCAATACTTCTCATGATATGATATTTAATTTAGGTGAAAATCTTGTAGTTTTTTCTTAGATGAATATATAAATTTTTAAGAGTTCAATTAATTTGTTGGAAAAGAAAGATAAGAGGAGAAAAATATAAAAAGATTTTATTTGCAAATATTGTAAAATAATTCAAATGATCTAGTTAGATTAGAGATTTTTATTTTGGGAAATTCTACTTGTACACCTTAAAAGGGGGTGTAGATAGGGGTGCAAACGAGCCAAACATGAGCGAGCTGAGTCTTTCTCGAATTCGGCTCAAATTAGATTCGAGCCAAATTCAAAGCTGGCTCGAATTAATTTTGAGCTAGAATAAATAAAGGCATGTTCGAGTTCGGCTTGGAATCTAATTCGAGTTGAATTTGAGCCGCTCGAAATAGGTATTTTTTTTTCCTATTTTTTGAGCTAATTTTAAGCCATGTTCGAATTTGGCTCAGAATTGTTCGATTCCGAGCCAGCTTGTTTATGGCTCGAATTTTTTTTTTCTTCTTTATGTTTCTTTTTTCAATTTTAAAATGTCTATGAATATTTGCTAATATTACACTATGAAAATTTAACTACAATTACTATTATAACTACAATCAAAGCAAAATACCAATCACCAAAATTACAATCAACATACAAATAAAACTACAATCAACATAATTACAATCAACATACTTGCTCAAATTAACAATCCTGATTTATGCAATAGATTTTTTCTATAATCATTTATCTAGAATGGAGATTCATTTCTTTATGCGCATGCAAAACTCCAGACTTGATCAACTGAAAAAATATGATAGTGAAAGAAATACAAAAAAAAATAGAGAAATTTACCAGAATCGATACTAATTTCTTTGAGAAAAACTAGATTCTTTGTCGGATAAAAGAGAACAAGAGGCGAAGGTAGAGCCGTAGAGGGGTAGCAGTGTGTGTTGTGGAGATCTTGGGTCGCATGGTGTCAAATCTAGGTTGCGCCGTGACGGATCTAGGGTCACGCGGCATTGCATGCGACGTATTTGGGCGTCGGATCTAGGTTGTGGAGATGTGGGCATCTGATTTGGGTCACACGAAGATGGTTAAGTGTGAGACTTTGAAAAGAGTTTGGGAACCCTAATTTTTGAATTGGGTTTGTATTTGGAAATTGTCACGCATCAGGGGTTCTTTTAAAAATCCGGTATTGGAAAAGGCAGCGGAAATGTCTAAATTTTTTTTCTTTTTTTTAACCACCTTTGAAGATACCGCGCAGATACGCACAAACCCGCTACATGAGCAAGAGATCCCCTGAACAAATGAACAGAGTCTTTCCTGTACATGCACGGCGTAGCACCTGAGTACAAATATCAACCACACAAACCACCACACAGAAGTATAACTATAACCACGAGCGGGTAGATATAGGAGTAAAACTGAACTACTACTAAGGAAATGATCACAAAAAACTAATAATCCACATGAGAATCAATTAAACCAATAGTCTCAAACCACCATCTTAACATCATAAATAACCATCGGATAATGAACAAACTAATCAAGAGATACTAATCAAGAGCTAATCCAATAGAAACGGAAAACTAAACTAAGTATAGAAATGTGAAAAATCCACGAGGACCAATCCTGAACACCGCTATCTAGAACCATCCTCACACCGCACCGCCCCGACTCTCACCGCTCGCACTACCTAAAAATAGAGCGGGTGAGAAGCCAACCTGAGGTTTTCCGATGGGTACCGCAAGCCGACGGAGGCAAACTATACTCATCGGCAAACGAGAGATATAATCAACTGTAATGAACAAGAAAAGCAGATACAATAGCAACGGAATAACAACTAGCAATAAATGCATGAATAACCACTATTGTAAAGTAAGGTAGAAAACGATATACAACTACAATATATCGGTTTCAACATCCAAAATGGGGTATATTTATAAAAACAACAAAATGTGGAAAATGCCGCTATCTATGCTACGCCCTTTCCTCTCTCCGCCGCCTCATCTGCGGATGGAACTAAAACATAGGGGTGAGAACTATAAGTGGGTACGGTCACCCAAGAAAAAAGCTCGACCCATTAGGTCCAAAGAAAAATAATATAAGCATGGGTTAGTTCACATAAATATACATAAGAAATAACATGCTTATGCCACAACACATAACAATGAAACCTACTTGTATGATGTCACTACGTTTACTCACTAGGTTCATTATTCTAGCCATATTTTCCGACTCAATCTTGAGTCAATCAAATACGGAATCGCCGCTCTCATCTAGACATTGGGTAGCAGAATCGCCACACCACATAGCCACAATTCATAAGCTACGGAATTGCCGCACTCATTGGGTGCCGGGGCATAGAATCGCTATCCCCATTATTTGCCCCAACATCAATAGTAGCGGAATCGCCGCTCTCATGATCAAGGGTCCATACGTTCCACCCTATATGTTAACCTTTCTAGATTTAAGGTCAATCATGTCCAAGTGGTATTCTACCCACTGTTAGAAGGAAAAAAAAAAGAAAAAAAGATCACTTCTCTTTTCTCTCCCACTTCACTAAACCCACCTCTCCATCATCACCCCACTTCCTATAATTTCTCTCCCACTTCACTAAACCCACTCCTCCACCAACTCCCCACTACTCTTCCACTTTTCCACCATTTCCTCCATTGCATCCACTTCTCCACCATTCACTCCACTTCCTCATCATTTCCTCCACTTCTCCACCATTCACTCCACTTCTCCACCATTTCCTCTACTTCTTCATCATTTACTCTTCACTACACCATAAACCTCCACCACCCTCTCTCTATATAAAGAGAAGTGAACAAAATAAAGGGGAGGATTCTACTCACAAAAAATAAAAGAAGAAGCCAAATAGGAAGGTGGGTTTAGATTCTCTCACTCTCATTTGCTTTCTCTCTTCTCTCCTAGTCAAGGTACTCCCTACATCGAGTTTTTCCTGCACACCGGACTACATGAAAATTAGTTCGTGCCGTCGTGAACCACTACTATGCCGGGTCATCGTCAACCAATAAGAGACGACCGCTCGTCGCTATTTCTATACTGTCGCTAACTGCCGCTGCCTCGTCGTCATTGATCCCGGAATGGTGGACGTTCTCTTTTGCTATTGTCGCGTCATCACCGACCAAGGAGGTGGCCACCCGCTTGCTGTTGTTGCGACGACAACGACGGTGACTATCCGTTTGACGCTTAGTCGTCGGCGGTAGAGCAAGACGGCGACTACAACGACACCATTTGTTTAACGCTTCCCGTCGGCGGTGGAGAAAGGCGGCGATGATAACGACGACGACGACTATCCGTTTGACGCTTAGTCGTCGGCGGCGGTTTTAGTAGAGCAAGACGACGACAACAACCATCCGTTTGATGCTTAGCCGTCGGCGGTGGAGAAAGGCGGCAATGATAATGATGACGACGACTATCCGTTTGACGCTTAGTCGTCGGTGATAGAGCAAGGCGACGACAACGACTATCCGCTTGACGCTTAGCCGTCGGCGGTAGAGCAAGGTGACGACAACGACGACGACGACTATCCGTTTGACGCTTATCCATTGGCGGTAGAGCAAGGCGACGACAACGACGGCGACTATCCGCTTGATGCTTAGCCGTCGGCGGTAGAGCAAGGCGACGACAACGACAACGACGACTATCCATTTTGACGCTTAGCCGTCGGCGGTAGAGCAAGACGGCGACTACAACGACAACCATCCGTTTGACGCTTAGCCGTCGACGGTGGAGAAAGGCGGCGCCGACAACGACAACGACGGCGACTATCCACTTGACGCTTAGCCGTTGGCGGTAGAGCAAGACGGCGACTACAACGACAACAATCCGTTTGACGCTTAGCCGTCGACGGAAAGCGCCAATCAAATTATTGATTGCTGCTCTTTTTAATTGGCTTTTGTCAAAAACAACTTGTGCATGATGTATGGTACCTAGTGTTAGACAAAATGCCAAAAAGAATTTATGCATAACACATTGCTTATGTGTGCGTGCTAAGCATTCGATGAAATGCTAAAGACGGTGTGCGCATAATGGAATGTCAAAGAAAATTTGAGCATGATGCATTGTTCATGTGCGCGTGCCAAGCATTCGACGATATGCCAAAGACAGATTGCCCATAACGTCTTACCTATGCGCGTGTCAAATACTCGATGAAATACCAAAAAAAGCTTATGCATGATGCATGGCTCACATTGCTTGGAGAAATACCTTGACGAGGCACTAATCATATGTTCGCGATTGCTTGCATTAAAAGAGAGAAGGAGAGAGATGATAATTGTCGCTTTTTCTCTTTTCAGTTGTATTTCTTTTTGTACACTGATGTACAAGAATAATAAAAAAAGTACATTCTGTTTTGCTAATTATCATAATTGACCAGCTTAATCGGAGGTTGCCTAAATGCGAATAGGCGTAATTAATTAGAAATCTTTATGATTCCTAAGGAGTATAGAACCTTTAATCTTGGTTTTTCAACATATAACACTTTAATTCCCTCGCCTCATGCACGCTTTTAAAATTTTTAACACTCTCACAAAAATGGCGACTCCACTGGGGACATACTCCTCCTCCCATCTTTGCTGGTCATATGATAATTTATTCTTCTGCTTCATACCGTTGCTAATTGTTGTAACATTCTTGCAGGAGGAAAAGCAAAAGCACACTTCGAGATGGCAGCTATTGCAAGCTTTCAAATCTAATTTGGATCATTTTCGCCTGTTGTCGTTGTATGGTGCGAGGATGTCAATGTGAATACTTCTGAACATGCTAAGCAACTAGTTAAGCAAGAAAAGATTCGTGGTTCTGGACAACGGACTGTTATGCAAAAGTCGAACTCGAAAATGACTCAACAAGGCAAAGAGCTTGATGGTTGGTACCCGAGGTCCCGAGTTCGAATCCTAGTTGATTCACATTTCCAGCCAAGTTTATTTCTATACGAAATAAGCGAAGCGGGTAGCGTGCTACCTTTCTCTCAAAAGAAAAAAGAAAATGACTCAACAAAATGGAAATGGCTCAAATCATTTTATCATGATCCCAAAGCAAACAATGAAGGCCCCAACAAAATCTTATCCTAAGAACATAAAGCTTGGGGTATCAACAAAGAAGGTCACTTCAAACACCAATGCTAGGTGCTGGGGGCAAGTTCCTAAAATTGACAAAATTCGGCAAGCTTCCTATATAGGAAAAGCAAAGGGACCTATGATTAATAACGCATCAAGTGTCTCTACCTTTGTTGCGCCAACTCAGCTCGCTACTCGAGTTGCTTCTAAAACTATGCCCATACCCCTACACTATAATGAATCATTTCTCGCTAAAGGAAAGATAACATTGGGGGCCTCATCTTCTGGGGGTAGTTACTCATCCCAACAAATGATGCCTCAAGGCCATCAATCTACATGCCAAACTCAAATGAAAAGTCAAGCCCTTCGATTAACGTGCTATATGAGGGTGAAGAAAACAAGCAATAGATTTGCCGGTCTTTCAAGAGCACCGCATACTTCCAACTTCATACAACTTCATGCTCGGCGAGCACCGGATGCCCAAAGAAGCAATTGGCCTAACAAGTCTCTAGCACAAGTGCGAAATGAAAGAAGAGCTCGGATGCGACAATACCGTCGACAATAAATTAATATCCATCCAGCTCCTTTGAGGTTCTCTTGTTTCACTATTAGAGCTGACTCGGACCGGGGACAAGACTCTGACACCAATGAAAGTATTGAGAACTTTAGAAGGCTATTTGAACTACCTCAGGATCCTGAAGAATTGAGACGTATAGCGACAAGGCCGGGGCTTAGAACTCGTCTTCAAACAGCTGCTTGTGAAAGGTTAGCTGTCGACAACCCTGATAGGCTAGCATCGCAAGAAGATACAGAAGGAATAGAACATCAAAATATCAATACAGAGGAAGTGGCAACAACATTGTCTTCCTTTCGCGGAGCTGATATAGTATTTGCTACTAATATGACTGAAGAAGCAAATACTACTAATAATGAGATGCAAGTTGCTCAACGAGATGAGGAGCTCGAACAACTTAAAGGGCAAGTACAAATGTTGTGTGATATGGTTCAGCGCCTAGTTCAACAATCCAGACCTGAACCCTCCCAGGTTGAACAAGTAGGAATTTCAGTAACTCCTCTTGTTGAAGTGCAAGGGAACGCTCGAGTGGATTTAAGGGAGCCCCAAGTAGCAACAGCAAATCCTATGGACCCTGAAGCTCTAAAAAAATTTATTGATTCGGCGGTGGTTGCGAAATTCAAACAACTAGCCCAAGATAACGAACCACTTTTGAGCGAAAGTGATAAGCCATATCAAGCTTGGCATGACTTAGTCCCCTTCCCTCCAGGGTATACCAGACCTTACTTCCAAATGTTTGTTGGAACGGGAGATCCCCGAGAACACCTCACCCATTTTGAGGCGGCTTGTGGAGACACAGTCACAAATGGTTCACTTCCATTGCGCCAATTTTCACTATCTTTAAAGGGAGCGACTTTCCAATGGTATTCAAAGTTACCATCCGGTTCTATTCAGGATTGGCCAATGATGAAGGCTCAATTAAAGTCTCACTTTGTTTCTACAAAGAGAGAAATTACTCTTAGAGAGTTGGCCGATCTTAGACAAGAAAGGGATGAGAAGGTCGAGGCGTACATTACTCGGTGAAAAAATACCAGCATTAATTGTTCGCAAACAATTCGCGCCGAGGAAGCAATTCGACTTTGTATAGGGGGGATGCATCCTTGGCTAGTGGTGCAAACTATTCCGAAAACCCCAAGGTCCTTCCAAAGCCTATCTCAAACGGCAGGTGAATTAAAAGCTCAGTATAGAAAAAGCCCTGAACTTCTAGCTATGTATAAAGGGTTTTTTCTAGAGATAAAACTAAGAAGCCTCAGCCAACTAGAAGTGCCTCAACTAATGAAGTGCGAAGAGCAAACAATCCTCCAGCTAAAGGGTTTGGCAACAGTGACGCAGGCAACTCTTCTAACCAACCCTCCACTGATAAAGACAAAAGCT
This sequence comes from Puya raimondii, assembly GCA_016920855.1. Lineage (NCBI taxonomy): Eukaryota > Viridiplantae > Streptophyta > Magnoliopsida > Poales > Bromeliaceae > Puya > Puya raimondii. The sequence goes on along the minus strand of JABWPP010000050.1, from coordinate 72,417,804 downwards.
ATAATAATTGGAGGGGATGAAGTTTCGGCTAAACGGGATAGGCCAACTTTTGAGCAAAGATTGAATAGGGTCTACTCTTTCCGACGAGAAGCCGTTCCAAAACTATTTCGACAAGCTTTTAAGTCTCAAAGGCTCACTCTACCAAATCCAGCTAGACCAGAGCAAGTCAATAAAACTGACGACCCTCTGTATTGCCCCTACCATAGATTTGTTGGGCATACAATGAAGATTGCATCACATTTAAAGATTGGTTGGAAAAAAAAAACTGTCAAGAATGGGGTATTTGCACTTTCTCCTAAAGTCCTGAACTGAAAAAAAAGCCATAAGTGAATTCTGTCTCTATTTCACCTCCACGGGTTTCTTGTAATATGGCGTCAATTCAAATCTTTATCAGACTCCGATGATGAAGTGTTGCTTTTTCGACAAGAAGCAACAGCTCTAAATGAAGATGCTCTTATTTACTCACGAAACTTTGAAGTAAATGAAATGGAACTTCGAAGAAGGAAGCAGCTCTCAGATCCACCTATGCGCCAAGATAAAGAAAAACAATCTGAGAGTACATTGAAGCCACCTCAAAAACACATCTCCGCACCTCCTGGCAAGAAGAGTAATGTGGATTATAATATTATCGCACATTTGAAAAGAATTCCTGCTCTTCTTAGTGTTTTTGATGCCTTAGTGATGGCGAAGGAATTAAGAGAAGCCTTGGTGGAAGCTCTTCTTAACCCTGAATCTTATGAGACAGTAATGGCTGAAATTCATCTCGTGAATCAAATTGACGAAGAGGTAAATCAAATCACATTTTCTGATGATGAAGACTTTATAACTCCAAACCACAAACACAATCGTCCCTTATATGTACAGGGACATGTTAAAGGGGTCGCTCTCAAACGCATATTGGTTGACTCAGAATCTGCAGTTAACATACTTCCGCTTCAAACATTGCGAGTATTAGGGCATTCTGTTGATGATCTTGAACCAGAAAATGTCGTTATTTCAGGGTTTAATAAATCTGATGAACATACCTTGGGTTCGATCCAGTTGATGCTCTCTTTACAATAGCTAAAAACACTAGTGAGATTTTATGTTATTGATGCCGACACCTCTTACACGATGTTATTAGGGCGACCTTGGATCCATGAATTTCAAATTGTGTCCTCGACTCTTCATCAATGCCTCAAGTACAAAGATGAGCACGGCCGACAAAAAAGAATTTCTGGAAATTCTAACCCTTTCTCTTGAAAACTTTCTCATTATGCTGATGCTCAATTTTTTTTAGAAGCTGCTCCATCCTCTCCAAGATTAGCTTTGAATCTAAACAAAAAGAAATATGCCAACATTCCACCTCCAGCATATAATATGATTGATGCTAGCTCATTTCGAACCCTTCAGCAAGAGAAAAATATTAAACGAGATCGCCACCAAAATCTTAATGATCCTACTTTATTGGGGAGTGACTCTGAGGATGAGAGTAGTGAGCATTTTCAAACAATGGCAATTTCTGTGTCAAAAGTTCCTGATGAGCTACAAAATTTCTCCTTCCCTCTTTCAAGTCAAATGTTGACAATCGTAGAAGATATTTGTGTTCGAGTTATCCGTTCGGCTATACCGGGGCGCAAACCTATATTGCTTTACAAGACTTCTATAGCTATGAGGTATTCTGAACCCTTCCCATTAGAAGAGGATGAGGAAACGTCAACAATCGCCAGGGTGAAGGATGATCGACTTAAACACTTACTACGTCGGGCAGGCATGCAATTTACAGATGAAGGACGATTGCCCCATACGCCCTCTATATTTGAGAAGTTATGGGTTCCCTCTGACAACACGCAAGACATAGAAGCGCGTCGTCGCCGATAAGGACTGGGGTATGTTGAACCTTCACTTAAATGGCCATGCCGTTCTTGCAATCACACTACTGTAGTTCTTGGCAATTCTTCTGAATCTGATGAAGAAGAGCTTTTGCTCTGGCCTATTGACAACATAAACCTCACATTTGAAAATGCCGAAATAAGGGGACAGAACAATTCTCCTTCAACGTCTTCTCAAGATATATTCGCAAGTCCTTATGATAGCCCTCTAAAGACATGTACTGGAGAGATTGTCGACGCTACCCCCCCGTACCTAAAGAGCTTGAAGATGGAGGACAAGCAACAGTCGATGAACTATTTGAACTTAACCTCGGCACTGAGGATGACCCCCGGCTTATTTTTATTAGTGAGTCATTATCTGATGAAGAAAAGGAACAATACAAGAATTTTCTGATAGAGCACCGGGATTGCTTTGCTTGGAGTTATAAGGAAATGCCTGGGCTTAACCCTGACGTAGCTATGCATCGATTGTCGATTGATCCAAAGGCCAGTCCCGTCAAGCAATCACAACGACGGTTTCGCCCAGACTTACAGGATCAAATTATTGTTGAAGTTGATAAATTGATCAGTGCCGGATTTATAGAAGAAGTCCAATATCCTACCTGGTTGGCAAATATAGTGCCAGTTAGAAAGAAGAATGGCCAAATTCGCATATGCGTGGACTTTCGTGACTTGAACAAAGCATGTCCTAAAGATGAATTTTCAGTGCCAATTACTGAAATTATGGTAGATTCAACTACAGGACACGATGCACTGTCATTTATGGATGGCTCATCTGGATACAATCAAATAAAGATGTCACCGAAAGACGCTCCTCACACGGCTTTTCGTACGCCAAAAGGGATTTTCTGTTACAAAGTTATGCCATTTGGCCTAAAAAATACAGGGGCAAACATACCAGCGAGCAATGACGGTCATTTTTTATGACCTATTACACCATAAAGTCGAATGTTATGTCGACGATCTCGTGGTCAAATCTCGAGAAATGAGCAATCATATGGAAGATCTTCGAGTTGTCTTCCAACGTTTAAGGAAGACAGTTAAATGAATCTACTCAAATGTGCCTTTGGGGTCACATCGGGCAAATTATTTGGATTTATAGTTCGGCATCGAGGCATTGAAATTGACCCTCCATCCATTCACAAAATTAATGAAAAAGGGAGCCAAGTTTGAATGGGATGACTCCTGCCAAAAAGCTTTCGATAGTATAAAGCGATATTTACTCAGTCCTCCAGTGGTAGCGGCCCCAATTAAAGGCAAACCACTTGTCTTGTATATCACAACAATGTCAGCTTCTTTAGGAGCTCTTCTTGCTCAGAATAATGCTGACGAAAAAGAAGTTGCATGCTACTATCTAAGCAGAATGATGGTAGGAGCTGAACATAAATACTCCCTCATTGAAAAGCTTTGTCTTGCTTTGATCTTTGCATTGAAAAAACTGAGGCATTATATGCTGTCCCATGAGATTAAGCTCGTTGCTAGAGTTGATCCAATCAAATATATCCTATATAGACCTACTTTGATGGGCCGAATTGCTAAATGGGTAGTGTTAATGATGGAATTTGATATTACCTATGTGCCGCAAAAAAGCAGCAAAAGGCCAAGCTCTTGCGGATTTCCTAGCTGCTCACCCATTCCCTGATGACTCGCCCCTCATTACTGATATGCCAGATGAAGAAGTAATGACCACTGAACATCTAGGGCCGCATTGGCAGATGTATTTTGATGGCGCGTCACGTACCATTCCAGTAGTTGGTTGTGATCCACCAAGACGAAAGGCGGGTGTCGGAATTGTATTCATTACACCTACAAAAGGGGTCATATACCACTCCTTTTCACTTCTTAAGCAAGAGTGCTCGAACAATGAAGCTGAATATGAGGCTCTCATTTTTGGTTTGATCATAGCCCTTAATACGGAGATATTCTATCTGCACGTATACGGTGACTCGCAGCTCGTCATCCAACAAGTTCTGGGTGTTTATGAAGTTCGAAAACCAGAACTCATGCCTTATCATAGAATGGTCCGTAATTTGATGGAGAAGTTTGCATTTATCTAAATCAAACACATCCCACGACGAGAAAATGTTGAGGCTGATGCTTTAGCTAAACTAGCTGCGGCTCTCACTTTACCACTCGGAGGCGACGCAGACATTCACATCGAGCAAAGATTTCTATTGCCGTCGATGCTTGACATTGTTCCAGAATGGATCCAGGTTGGCCAAGTTGATTTCATCCACTAATCATGGGGATTGGAGACTGCCTTTTGTTGAATATTTTAAGCATGGAAAACTTCCTGATGATCCTACAGAAAGGATTGGGCTTCAAAAGCGCTTACCACAATATCTTTTTCACAATAACGTCCTGTATAGAAGGTCATATGAGAATATGTGGCTTCGTTGTTTGTCATATGAAGAAGCACGAAAGGCAATGGAAGAGGTTCATGCTGGGGTTTGTGGTGCACATCAATCTGGCCCAAAAATGTATCATAAGCTAAGGATTGTAGGCTATTTTTGGCCTAGGATGGCCGGCGATTGTATCGAATATGCAAAAAAATGTCATCAGTGCCAAATTCATGGTGAAATACCTCATCGCCCTCCAGCATCATTACATCCCACAGTCCCTGCGTGGCCATTTGCAGCTTGGGGAACAGATGTGATTGGACCAATTGAGCCGCCCTCAAGACGAGGCCACAGGTTTATCTTGGCGGCAACTGACTACTTCTCACGATGGGTAGAAGCTATACCGTTAAGAGAAGTCAAAGCTGATAATATTGTTAGCTTCTTTGAACATCATATCATTGACAGGTTCGGAATTCCGAATCGTGTAATCTCAGATAATGGGCCTGCATTCAAATCTTAGAAAGTTTATTGGCTCGCGGCCAAATACAAGATTGATTGGCGTTTCTCTAGCATATATCCACAAGCAAATAGCCTCGCAGAAGCCTTTAACAAAACACTTGGAAAAATTCTTAAACAAACAGTCTCTAAAAACAAACGCGATTGGCATGAGAAAATGCAAGAAGCTTTATGCGCCTATCGCACAACAATTCGTACTCCAACACAAATGACTCCATATTCATTAGTATTCGGAGGGGAAGCGGTGTTACCCCTTGAAGTAGAGCTCCCCTCTTTAAGAATTGCGGTGCACGAGAAGCTTACAGAAGAGGAACAGATAAAACTTAGACTGGCCGAGCTAGAATCGTTAGAAGGTCAAAGGCTAGTAGCACAGCAAAATCTTGAACTTTATCGAGCTCAAATGGCACAATCCTATAATAAAGTGGTTAAAGGACGAGTTTTTAAGACATGAGATTTAGTGCTTGTCCAGAGAAGGCCTGTCATGGCACGCCAGCGCCTTAAAGAAAAATTCGAGCCTAAGTGGGAAGGACCTTATGTCGTCGAAAAAGTTTTTGATGGCGGGGCCTATCAACTTATTGATTGTGAAGGGAGAGACATCCTTTGCCTCCAATTAATGGTTGAATTCTGAAGACATACTACTGTTGACCTTCTTCATCCCCAGTGGAAACTCCAACGCTGCCAAGTACCAGCTTTACCAACTACTCGAACTCAACTTCAACGCTGCCGAGTACCAGCTTCACCAACTACACGACCTGAACTCCAACGCTGCCAAGTACCAGCTTCACCAACTACTCGACCTTAATTCCAACGCTGCCGAGTACCAGCTTCACCAACTACTCGACCTGAACTCCAACGCTGCCGAGTACCAGCTTCACCAACTACTCGAACTCGACTCCAACGCTGCCGAGTACCAGCTTCACCAACTACTCGACCTGAACTCCAACGCTGCTGAGTACCAGCTTCACCAACTACTCGACCTCAATTCCAACGCTGCCGAGTACCAGCTTCACCAACTACTCGACCTGAACTCCAATGCTGCCGAGTACCAGCTTCACCAACTACTCGACCTCAACTCCAACGCTGCCGAGTACCAATTTCACCAACTACTCGAACTCAACTCCAACGCTGCCGAGTACCACCTTCACCAATGACTCGACCTGAACTCCAACGCTGCCGAGTACCAGCTTCACCAACTGCTCGACCTCGACTCCAACGCTGCCGAGCACCAGTTTCACCAACTGTTCAACCTCGGCACTGCTGAACTCAGCTATAATGTGGTAATGAGCGCATTGAAAGAAAAACATCGGCACCGGAGATGTACATTCAAGCTTTGCTCTCATATACATTACGGTGGGGGGCATTTGTTAGAAGGAAAAAAAAAGAAAGAAAAAAAAAAGATCACTTCTCTTTTCTCTCCCACGTCACTAAACTCACCTCTCCATCATCACACCACTTCCTATAATTTCTCTCCCACTTCACTAAACCCACTCCTCCACCAACTCCCCACTACTCTTCCACTTTTCCACCATTTTCTCCATTGCATCCACTTCTTCACCATTCACTCCACTTCTTCATCATTTCCTCCACTTCTCCACCATTCACTCCATTTCTCCATCATTTCCTCCACTTCTCCATCATTTACTCTTCTCTATACCATAGACCTCCACCACCCTCTCTCTATATAAAGAGAAGTGAACAAAAAAAAAGGGAGGATTCTACTCACAAAAAAATAAAAGATGAAGCCAAATAGGAAGGTGGGTTTAGATTCTCTCACTCTCATTTGCTTTCTCTCTTCTCTCCAAGTCAAGGTACTCCCTACATCGAGTTTTCCACGCACACCGGACTACATGAAAATTAGTTCGTGCCGTCGCCAACCACTACTACGCCGGGTCATCGTCAACCAATAAGAGACGACCGCTCGTCGCTATTTCTACACCGTCGCTGACTGCTGCTGCCTCGTCGTCATTGATCACGGAGTGGTGGACGTTCCCTTTTGCTATTGTAGCGTCATCACCGACCAAGGAGGTGGCCACTCGCTTGCTGTTGCTGCGACGACAACGACGATGACTATCCGTTTGACGCTTAGTCGTCGGCGGTAGAGCAAGACGGCGACTACAATGACAACCATCCGTTTGACGCTTCCCGTCGGCGGTGGAGAAAGGCGGCGACGATAACGACGATGACGACTATTCGTTTAACGCTTAGTCGTCGGCGGTAGAGCAAGGCGACGACAACAACCATCCGTTTGACGCTTAGCCGTCGGCGGTGGAGAAAGGCGGCGATGATAATGACGACGACGACGACTATCCATTTGACGCTTAGTCGTCGGCGGTAGAGCAAGGCGACGACAACGACTATCCGCTTGATGCTTAGCCGTCGGCGGTAGAGCAAGGTGACGACAACGACGACGACGACTATCCGTTTGACGCTTAGCCATCGGCGGTAGAGCAAGGCGACGACAACGACGGCGACTATCCGCTTGATGCTTAGCCGTCGGCGGTAGAGCAATGCGACGATAACGACAACGACAACTATCTGTTTTGACGCTTAGCCGTCGGCGGTAGAGAGCAAGATGGCAACTACAACGACAACCATCCGTTTAACGCTTAGCCGTCGGCGGTGGAGAAAGGCGGCGACGACAATGACAACGACGACTATCCACTTGATGCTTAGCCGTTGGCGGTACAGCCAGACGGCGACTACAACGACAACAATCCGTTTGACGCTTAGCCGTCGACGGAAAGCGCCAATCAAATTATTGATTGCCGCTCTTTTTAATTGACTTTTGTCAAAAACAACTTGTGCATGATGTATGGTACCAAGTGTTAGACAAAATGCCAAAAAAGATTTATGCGTAGCACATTGCTTATGTGCACGTGCTAAGCATTCGATGAAATGCCAAAGACGGTGTGCGCATAATAGAATGTCAAAGAAAATTTGAGCATGATGCATTGTTCATGTGCGCGTGCCAAGCATTCGACGATATGCCAAAGACAGATTGCTCATATTGTCTTACCTATGCGCGTGTCAAATACTCGATGGAATACCAAAGAAAGCTTATGCATGATGCATGGCTCACATTGCTTGGAGAATTACCTTGACGAGGCACTAATCATATGTTCGCGATTGCTTGCATTAAAAGAGAGAAGGAGAGAGATGATAATTGTCGCTTTTTCTCTTTTCAGTTGTATTTCTTTTTGTACACTTTTGTTTTGCCAATTATCATAATTGACCAGCTTAATCGGAGGTTGCCTAAATGCGAATAAGTGTAATTAATTAGAAATCTTTATGATTCCTAAGGAGTATAGAATCTTTAATCTTGGTTTTTCAACATATAACATTTTAATTCCCTCGCCTCATGCGACACTTTTTAAAATTTTTAACACTCTCACACCCACTATTTTCTCCAACCTATGTTCCATTGGCACTATGTTCTCTACATTTATATGATGAATTCTCTAATGACCCTAGATAAATCAATCACCTATTTAGTTCATAACATAGGTATACCAAACAATCATGCATGCATTCATTCATTCATGAGCCATAATATACAAATCCAAAGAATCATGCATGATATCATTTATTCATGAGCTATATCAAAAATATGAAGAATAGTCAAATATTCATACATTCATTCATGAGAGGTAGCATCCCTAAACTCATATATATCACATGCATGCACTTCCCTTTATACAAGATAACAAAATTAACGAGTCTAACTAGCATTTGCTTCTAACATGCATACCTAGCATTTGGATTAACATGCAACCATAAATAACATAATTTAGTTATTTCACCCTAGACATGAAAGTGACCTAATCACTTTGGTGCAACACAACCCACCTCAAAAGCTCCTAATTGCTTGTAGTCACTTGCAATTAGGCCTCTTTTCCTTGTGCTACAAGCTTAGCCCTAAGCTTCTTTGCCCTAACACAAGAAAAAATGATTCGTTACCATCTTCGAACCCTTAAACTATTTTATTTCATGAAATCAATTTATCCCACATGATTTCCTACCCTTCAATTAGGATTTTAAAGAGTCAAATAATTTTTAGACTTAACCAAAACAAAGGCCCTCTTTCAAACTAGGGTTTTCCAAAACAATGACAAAACCTCCGAATCTCATGACAAATCTCCATCATTTGTGGTCTAGATTTGCCTAGGGTTGGCTAAAACCTCAAAACAAAGGATCAAACCCAAAATCCTAACTCAAAACACCAAGAACTCACCTTTAATCCAACCTCCTCAAGCTTCTTCTTGCTCTAAGAAGCTTGCTTGTCACTTCCAAAGCCTTCTCCAAGATCAATCCCTCACTTCTCCAAGGATTGGAGGAGTTTCTAGAGAGAGGAGGAGAAGAGAGTGAGAGAGAGGTGTTCTTGTGCTCTTACAAATGGGGAAGAAAGGGGCTGAAGTCCCCTTTAAGTGGGTTCAGCTAAAATAACCGAAATACCCTTAAACTGGGCATTCTGCGAGCGGAGGGTCCGGACCCTGAAGTAAGGTCCGGAACCCTAAGTAGTTTCAGAATTTTCGCAGCCAAGGTCCGGACCCTCCCTCAAGGTCCAGACTTTGATACTCTGGAAAACTTCAGAGTCCGGACCCTGAAGTCAAGGTGCGGACCCTATTTAAGGGTCCAGCAGCTCAAATTTGAAATTTTCAAAAATTCTCATTTTTGCTCCTTAGAGTTCTAATTCACTTCTAATCATCCCTAAACCCTTGGAATTCATGTCCAAACATATTTAAATCATATCTCAACTATACTTCGCCCAATTTGGCCAAAGTTCAGTATAGCAAATTGAAACTTGGTACACTACATCCCTCCCTCTTTAAAAGGAGTTTCGTCCGTGAAACTAAAATCATACCTCAACTCGAATTAGTGAAGAGGTGAGGAAAATGCTTCTTCATCGAGCTTTCCAATTTTCAAGTAGCCTCGCATTCATCATGATTCGTCCATTGCACTTTAACACACGAAATTGTGTGATTCCGTAGTTCTTTCACTCCGTGAGCAAGAATGCGAAACGGGAACTCCCCATACAACATGTCCTCTTGAAGCTCAAGCGGCTCATAATGAAGGACATGAGTTGGATCATGAACATACTTGCGGAGTGTAGATACGTGGAACACGTTGTGAACTCCCGCAAGCTTCGATGGTAGCGCAAGTCGATATGCCAAAGGCCCCATGCGCTCTAAAATCTCATACGATCCGATATATCGGGAACTTAGCTTACCCCGAATTCCAAACCGCTTCACCCCCTTAATGGGTGACACCTTCAAGAAAATCCAGTCACCCACCACGAATTTTAAATCTCACCGACGCTTGTCGGCATAACTCTTTTGTCTAGCTTGCACCGTCAATAGCCGCTCCCGTGCTATACGGACCTTTTCCTCCGTGTCTTGCAACACATCCGGCCCCAAGGCCATTTTCTCACCGACCTTACTCCAATGGATTGGAGACCGACATTTCCTTCCATATAAGGCCTCAAATGGTGCCATCCCAATACTTGTCTGATAGCTATTATTATAGGCGAACTCCGCCATCGGCAAGTAAGTGTGCCATGCACCTTTGAAATCTAAAACACACGCTCGAAGCATATCCTCCAAAATCTGATTTGTCCTCTCCGATTGACCATCTGTTTGAGGGTGGAATACCGTGCTAAAGTCGAGCCGCGTGCCCAATGCTTCGTGCAAGCTCTTCCAAAATTGGGATGCAAAACGGGGATCTCGATCCGACATGATCGATGCCGGAACCCCGTGCAAACGCACAATCTCATCCAAATAGACTTGTGCCAAATTGTCCCTCGACCAAGTGGTGTGGACCTGTAGTACACTGAATTTCAGTGCATCGTACTGAACTTCTACAAATTGTAGAGTTCTAGTGAGAAAATGGCATAAGAGGCTATATGTGAGGCTTTGGCCAAGTTCGGGACTTGTGCGAAGTGTTTTCGGCGCAAAAGAGGCGTGAAAACGGACTTCGATAAGTTAAGACTGTAGAATTGGTGAAGTCTGCACTGGATTCCGGTATGTGAATTTTAATACCGGAATTGGAGCTTGGTATACCGGTATGTGAAGCAGTATACCGGAATGCCTCGTCGAAACCGAGAACCTCAGCTCTCGGGTTTTGCAGAATTTTCCGGAGTATACCGGTATGCGAAAATGGGATACCGGTATGCGATGGTCGAAACAGTGAAAGCAGCTCTCGGGTTCTGCAGAAACCCTGAGGTATACCGGTATGCGTATGTACACATACCGGTATACAATGTACAGAGTTGGCTGTTTGAGGGTGTTATGTGTGGAGAAGGGTATTTTAGTCCTTTCACATTCGTGGGGCTATTTGAAAGGCTGGGAACACTCCCCTTTCTCAGAGTTCTTCTTCTCCACTTCACCTCTCCATCTCTCCCACTTTCTCTCTCTCTAGAGATCTCTCCAAAACTTGGAGAAAAGGTGGATTGATCTTGGAAAAAGCTTCCAAAGGAGAAAAGAAGCTTCTTGGTGCAAGAAGAAGCTTGGGGATTTCGTGATTAAGGTTAGTACCTCACATTTTGGGTTCAAACCTTGGATTTAATCATTTGAAATGAGGTTTTTGGGAACCCTTGGCAATCTAGATCACAAATGGTGGAAGATTGGCCACGAAATCTAGGGTTTGGCTTGCATGCATGCAAACCCTAGGTAGAATGAGGGCTTTTGCAATGAAGGGTTCTAAATATTTGGACCTTCGATAATTGCAATTGAGGCATAGGAAATCATGTTAGAACACTTGATTTCGCATGTTGAGACGGATTTAGGGTTCGTAATGAGTAACGAACCTTTTTCTTGTAGAAGCTTGGGTTGAAGCAAGAACTCCAAGCTTGGACACTTAGGAGCTTGAAGAACACAAGGATTTGGAAGCTCTTGAGGTGGGTTTGTGTTTACCGAAGTGATTAGGTCACTTCCATGTCTAGGGTAATTATCCATTAAGAACAAAATGGTATATGTATGTGAACCCTAGAACTTGCATGTTGGCAATGGTAGAAATCATGATAGGTAGAACAATGAACTCCTATTGCATGATATGGACATCCAAGTATAATTCAATTATCTATACTTGTTGTATGGTTGCATGTGAGAATTTAACCTAGTGTTGTTGAACATAGGTTGGAACATGTATGATTAAACCTAGTGTTATTTAACATAGGTTGAAAACAAGTGATATTTAACCTAGTGCCATTGAACATAGGTTGGAATATGTGAGAACTTAACCTAGTGTTATTGAACATAGGTTGGACATGGAATTGGAACCTAGAGTCATGGAACCTAGGTTGAGAACGGGAAAGTAAACCTAGTGTTATCAAACATAGGTGAGACTTATTGACTTGAACCTAAGATCAAGAGACTTAGGTTGGCAAGTAAGTAATGTGAATATCGGGATGTGCGACGGTTTTGCTATCCCGGGTAGGCGACGATTTCGCTACCATGCCACGAGTTGGCGGTGACGACACGGGATGTGCGACGTTTTTGCCATCCCGGGTAGGCGACGATTTCGCTACCTCGCCATGAGTGGGCGGTGTCGAGTTGGGATGTGCAACAAGGTTGCTATCCCGGATATGCGACGATTTCGCTATCTATGCCATGTATTGGCGGTATTGTGACGGGGTAGGCGACGATTTCGCTATCCTGAGTAGGCGACGAGTTCGCGACTCGAATTGGAGGTGACGAGTTCCCTCCTCGAATGTTGAGACAATTATGGTGAGACGGCGATTCCGAAACCATAAGTAAATGACAAGTAAAAGAACTTAGTCAATGCGGAATATAGGATGAACCTAGGAGAGAATGATAAATTATATTTCATTTGGTTGCATCCTTTATGTTTATTTACTAAGCATGTAAATATTGTTGCATAGTTATATATGATCTAACTTATGCAAATGTGGGTGTTTCTTTGGACCTGGTGGGTCGAGCTTCTCTCTTGGGTGGCCTTACCCACTGGGAACTATGTTTATAGTTCTCACCCCACATTTTCCAGGTCCTTCCGCGAGTGAGGCGGCGGAGCGAGGCAAGGGTTTGGCTCTTTAGATAGCGGCCCTTCCATTTTGGTGATGCATAGAGTTGTACCCCTATTTTGGACTATGATAGCATAGGGGATTTTCATTCTTGTATGAATGTTGTATATTCCATAGTTTTGGAACATGATGTATGGAATGAAAGTGAAAGAAAAGAAAAAATTTGGACATGTATATTGTGCCTTGTGATGTAATAGAAGTAGAACTTCTTTATGTTGATGCTTTCCTTGTGCAACTCTTGTACTCCGTTCCTAGTTGGAACATTATGGATAAGCTTGTGTTGTGACGCCTTGGGCGGGTAGAAAGGACTCTATCCGTTCGGCGGGTCTGGGGCATGTGCCCGCACGGTTATCCTTTCCACCTAGTTGGTGTTAAAGGGCCGGCGGGGCGTGACAGATTGAGGTGGTATCAGAGAATAGAAACGGTCTAGGTTGACCTAAGAAACCCTAGGATGGAAATGACCTAGGAGTGTAGGCTCGTGAGTGACGAGATCTTTGATGTGGCGAAAGATAAGTAATTGGGTTATGTCCTTATGCCTCTAGTTGGAAATAGAGGTAGATTCGAGGTGTGTCTTATTCTTCACAAAGTGTGTTCATGTTGGCGGCCGACAACATGAAAACCAAGTGAGGGGAATAAGGACCCTTGTGTGACTTTCGCCTAGATTGGGTTCACGTTTATTTTCGTGAAATATAATATCGCGAATGACTTTGAAGGTCATGAAATGACCAAAGTCGTTGTATTTTCAGGAGAAAATGGTACGTGGACGACCTCCTACGAGGGCTGGGCTCGGAGGATCGAGCGCGGCTCCCGAACAACTCAGGGAGGGCGAGAACTCGGGTCTTCGCAATGAGTTGACCGAGCTAATGGGCGTGGTTCGGCAACAGGCCGAAGCCATGCAGCGACAGGAGGAGCAAATTAAAAGGCTCCAAGACGAGATGGCGCGGCAGACGGCTGCGACTAGGGAGGAGAGATCGGGAGTACCTCCGGCCTCTGCTTCGGCACCGGCCGAGGAGGTGACACCGGCGCCGGCCGTGGTGCCACCTGCGCCATCGGTTGTAGCCGAGGGGTCGGGTGCCCCTATACCCGATTCCGACATGGAGGATGCGGAGCGAGAGCGCGCACTTGCGGCTCTCATGAGGTTCAAAAAGTTCAATCCGCCTATCTTTAGCGGGGAGAACGTGGATCCGTGGGACGTAGAAACATGGATCGACGCTATCGAGACGCTCTTCGAGGACCTTTATACCTTGGAGAGGGACAAGGTGCACCTCGCCGTTCATTGTCTTGAGCGGTCGGCAAAGGTGTGGTGGAAGGGAGCGCGGCGTGATCGACTCCCTAGCCTTCCACCACCGTCGTGGGAGGAGTTTCGGGGCATGGTGTTCGCCACCTACTTCCCCGATAGCGAGAAAAGAAAGCTTCAGGAGAGGTTCCGCAAGTTAAAGCAGGGGAACCGCTCGGTACGCGAGTACGAGAGGGAGTTCTCGTACATCATCAATTGCGTGCCGCACGTTGTTCGCGGGGAGCTAGACAAGGTTGATTGCTTCATGCGCGGACTTCGACCGGATATCTTTCGGGCGGTGCACGCCCTTAAGCTGCGGACCTTTGCGGAGGTCTTGGACCGTGCTCTTTGGGTGGAGCACGGGAATGCATGTGCGCGCGAGGAGCGCGATTCTTGGGAGAAAGAGAAGGATAAAGAGAAAGGAAAGAAGCGACCGGCGGGTGGCTCGGGTGGGCAGTCTAACTCTAAACGGCCCCCGAAGCACTCGCAATCGCAAAATCAGTCTCGTGGGTCCCGACGGAACCGACCCTCGACCTCGTGCCCGATTTGTAGCGGCCCCCACACCCCTCAGCAGTGCGACTATCGTGAGGGCCGATGCTACAAGTGCGGACAGCAGGGGCACATGCGGTACAACTGCCCGACGGATGATAGCCGAGCACCGTCGTCGGCGTCGGCGTTTGCGCCACCGAGGCAGCTTGCGGGCATCCCACCCGCGGCGATGTCGGCGGGCCGTACCCAGCCGCCGAGACCAGTGGAGGGCCAGCGGCCGGCACCCAGTGTGGACGGGTATTTGCCTCGCAGGTGGAGGAGCCTGCTACTCAGGAGGACGTCGTGGCAGGTATTGTGTTAATTAAAGGCATTCGATGTAGAGCTTTGTTTGATACTGGTGCATCGCATTCATTCATTGCTCGATCATTTGCTATAGCACATGGAATAGAAATCATAGATGCCACACATGCAAGAACGGTACAAGTACCTGAACACACTTTTTGCGTACATCACGCGTGTGTAGATTGCCCCGTGAGGGTTGAAAACTGGATCATGCCAGCCGATTTGCTGGTATTAAATCAAATGAACGAATACGATTTGATCCTAGGAATGGATTGGCTCTCTAAGTATCATGCTACTATCGATTGTGAGAGCCGGATAGTGAAGTTTAAAGAACCCGGGCACAAAGAGTTTGTGTACCGTGGGTGTAAGAGTTCGCTCTTTGCTTCAATGATGTCCACGTCGCAAGCAAGAAAGCTCATTGCTAGTGGTTGCATTGCCTACTTGGCGACGGTAGTGGATGACCGTAAGGAAGTGTTGGGGCTCGAGGACATTCCTATAGTCCAAGAGTTCTCGGATGTGTTTCCGACGGAGTTGCCCGGAATGCCACCGGATCGGGAAATAGAATTTGTGGTAGATTTGCTCCCGGGTACGGCGCCGATCTCTAAGGCCCCGTACAGGATGGCACCCGCGGAACTGAAGGAATTGAAAGCACAATTGCAAGATTTGATGGACAAGGGTTTCGTAAAGCCAAGTGTGTCACCTTGGGGAGCCCCTGTTCTATTTGTGAGGAAAAAGGACGGTTCGCTGCGGTTGTGTGTGGATTACCGCGAGTTGAACAAAGTGACCGTCAAGAATAAGTACCCGTTACCACGAATTGATGACTTGTTCGATCAGTTGCAAGGGTCTCGGGTATATTCAAAGATTGATTTACAATCCGGTTATCACCAATTGAAGATCAAACCGGAGGATGTGCATAAGACCGCGTTTAGGACGCGGTATGGACATTATGAATTCACGGTTATGCCTTTTGGGCTTACCAATGCCCCGGCAGCGTTCATGGATTTAATGAACCGTGTGTTCAAACCACTGTTGGATCAATTTGTGGTTGTGTTCATAGATGATATTCTTGTCTACTCTCGGAGTGAAGAGGAACATAAAGAGCACTTGAGGATTGTGCTTCAAGTTCTTCGAGAGAACAAGTTGTTCGCCAAATTGAAAAAGTGCGAATTTTGGATCCGTGAGGTCGCTTTCTTGGGTCACGTAATTTCCGCAGGAGGAGTAGCTGTGGACCCTATGAAAGTAGAGGCAGTCAAGGATTGGCCTCGCCCGACCAATGTCACGGAAGTACGAAGCTTTTTGGGTCTTGCGGGGTACTATCGGCGGTTCGTGGAGGGATTTTCAAAAATCTCCGGTCCACTAACGCGTCTTACCCGCAAGGGAGCCAAATATATTTGGAGCGAGGAATGCGACCAAAGCTTTAAGGAGCTAAAGGAAAGGTTGACTTCGGCTCCGGTACTCGCCTTGCCGATTGCGGGGGAGGGTTATGTGGTGTATAGCGATGCATCACGTCGTGGTCTTGGGTGTGTGCTTATGCAAAGAGGACAAGTAATAGCATACGCCTCTCGACAGCTGAAGAGCTATGAGCAGAATTATCCCACCCACGACTTAGAGCTTGCGGCGGTGGTCTTCGCACTTAAGTTGTGGAGACACTATTTATACGGTGAGCATTGTGAAGTCTACACAGATCACAAAAGTTTAAAGTATTTATTCACTCAGAAGGAGTTGAACTTGAGGCAGCGGAGGTGGTTGGAGTTGATAAAAGACTACGACTTAACCATCTTGTACCACCCCGGTAGAGCCAATGTGGTGGCCGATGCGCTCAGTAGAAAATCCGTGGAGAACTTTGCAATCGAGATGACGGGACAAATGCCGTTGATCAAGGAAATGGGCCGATTCGATTTGGAGATCGTGGCCCCGGGCGTTCCCGCTAAACTTATGAGTCTCGAGGTGTGGCCGACCTTGTTGGAGAGAATAAAGGAAAAGCAATCCGGTGATCCGGAGCTCCAAAAGGTGCGGGATGCTATCGAGAGCGGACGCGCCGGTGATTATCATGTAGATTCGATGGGCGCAATTCGATTTCGAAATCGATTGTGCGTGCCGAAAGTTGAGGACATTCGTAGGGAAATCTTGAAAGAAGCTCACACTTCTCCCTATGCGATTCACCCGGGCGGCACCAAAATGTATAAGGACCTCAAATTGCATTATTGGTGGCCGGGGATGAAACTTGATGTTGGACGCTTTGTGGCACAGTGCTTAGTATGCCAACAAGTAAAGGCCGAGCGTCGCTTTCCGGCGGGAAAATTGCAAGGATTGCCCATTCCAGTTTGGAAGTGGGAAAATATCGCGATGGATTTTGTCGTGGGCTTACCTCGATCGCTAGGTGGCCACGATGCGATATGGGTGGTGGTGGATCGTTTGTCAAAATCGGCACACTTTTTGCCAATCCACACCACTTGGTCGGGAGACAAGTTAGCCCAAGTCTACCTGGACGAGATTGTGCGGCTGCACGGGGTTCCGACCTCGATAGTTTCAGATCGAGATCCCCGTTTCACATCGCATTTTTGGAAAAGCTTGCAAGAAGCTTTGGGTACACGACTCGATTTCAGTTCAGCATTTCATCCTCAAACTGACGGTCAATCGGAAAGGACAATTCAGATTTTGGAGGATATGCTACGAGCGTGTGTGTTGGACTTCAAAGGAGCGTGGCCTACTCATTTGCCGATGGCTGAATTTGCTTACAATAATAGCTATCAAGCTAGCATCGGTATGGCACCTTTTGAGGTTTTGTATGGAAGAAAATGCCGCTCTCCTATTCATTGGAGTGAAGTCGGCGAGAGAAGGGTCTTAGGACCGGACGTGTTGCGTGAAGCGGAGGAAAAGGTCCGCTTGGCACGCGAACGCTTATCGACGGCGCAATCTAGACAAAAGAGTTATGCGGATCGACGTCGACGAGATTTGGAGTTCGCGATAGGAGACCGCGTCTTCTTGAAGGTCTCACCCATGAGAGGGGTGAAACGATTTGGTGTGCGGGGTAAGTTGAGTCCCCGTTACATTGGACCTTATGAGGTTTTGGAGCGTGTGGGATCCGTGGCATATCGGCTAGCTTTGCCGCCAAAACTTGCGGGGGTACACAATGTGTTCCATGTATCGACCCTCCGCAAGTATGTATATGATCCGGCGCACGTCCTCGAGTATGTGCCTATGGAGCTTCATGAGGATATGACTTATGAGGAGTTTCCCTTGTGTATCATGGATCGCGAGGTGAAAAGTTTGAGGAACCGTGAAATTCCTTATGTAAAAGTACAATGGACAAATCACGGTGAGAGCGAAGCTACATGGGAATTGGAAAGCTCAATGAAAGAGCGGTTTCCTTACCTCTTCACTGATTCCAGCTGAGGTATGATTTTAGTTTCGCGGCCGAAACTCTCTTTAAGGGGGGTGGAATGTAGTACACTGAATTTCAGTGCATCGTACTGAACTTCTACAAATTGTAGAGTTTTAGTGAGAAAATGGCGGGATGGTCTTTGCTTAACACAAGGGTGGGTTTCCCCCCCTTGGGTATCCCCCCCTTCCCCTAAGACCGGGAAAAAAATGGCATAAGAGGCTATATGTGAGGCTTTGGCCAAGTTCGGGACTTGTGCGAAGTGTTTTCGGCGCAAAAGAGGCGTGAAAACGGACTTCGATAAGTTAAGACTGTAGAATTGGTGAAGTCTGCACTGGATTCCGGTATGTGAATTTTAATACCGGAATTGGAGCTTGGTATACCGGTATGTGAAGCAGTATACCGGAATGCCTCGTCGAAACCGAGAACCTCAGCTCTCGGGTTTTGCAGAATTTTCCGGAGTATACCGGTATGCGAAAATGGGATACCGGTATGCGATGGTCGAAACAGTGAAAGCAGCTCTCGGGTTCTGCAGAAACCCTGAGGTATACCGGTATGCGTATGTACACATACCGGTATACAATGTACAGAGTTGGCTGTTTGAGGGTGTTATGTGTGGAGAAGGGTATTTTAGTCCTTTCACATTCGTGGGGCTATTTGAAAGGCTGGGAACACTCCCCTTTCTCAGAGTTCTTCTTCTCCACTTCACCTCTCCATCTCTCCCACTTTCTCTCTCTAGAGATCTCTCCAAAACTTGGAGAAAAGGTGGATTGATCTTGGAAAAAGCTTCCAAAGGAGAAAAGAAGCTTCTTGGTGCAAGAAGAAGCTTGGGGATTTCGTGATTAAGGTTAGTACCTCACGTTTTGGGTTCAAACCTTGGATTTAATCATTTGAAATGAGGTTTTTGGGAACCCTTGGCAATCTAGATCACAAATGGTGGAAGATTGGCCACGAAATCTAGGGTTTGGCTTGCATGCATGCAAACCCTAGGTAGAATGAGGGCTTTTGCAATGAAGGGTTCTAAAAATATTTGGACCTTCGATAATTGCAATTGAGGCATAGGAAATCATGTTAGAACACTTGATTTCGCATGTTGAGACGGATTTAGGGTTCGTAATGAGTAACGAACCTTTTTCTTGTAGAAGCTTGGGTTGAAGCAAGAACTCCAAGCTTGGACACTTAGGAGCTTGAAGAACACAAGGATTTGGAAGCTCTTGAGGTGGGTTTGTGTTTACCGAAGTGATTAGGTCACTTCCATGTCTAGGGTAATTATCCATTAAGAACAAAATGGTATATGTATGTGAACCCTAGAACTTGCATGTTGGCAATGGTAGAAATCATGATAGGTAGAACAATGAACTCCTATTGCATGATATGGACATCCAAGTATAATTCAATTATCTATACTTGTTGTATGGTTGCATGTGAGAATTTAACCTAGTGTTGTTGAACATAGGTTGGAACATGTATGATTAAACCTAGTGTTATTTAACATAGGTTGAAACAAGTGATATTTAACCTAGTGCCATTGAACATAGGTTGGAATATGTGAGAACTTAACCTAGTGTTATTGAACATAGGTTGGACATGGAATTGGAACCTAGAGTCATGGAACCTAGGTTGAGAACGGGAAAGTAAACCTAGTGTTATCAAACATAGGTGAGACTTATTGACTTGAACCTAAGATCAAGAGACTTAGGTTGGCAAGTAAGTAATGTGAATATCGGGATGTGCGACGATTTTGCTATCCCGGGTAGGCGACGATTTCGCTACCATGCCACGAGTTGGCGGTGACGACACGGGATGTGCGACGTTTTTGCCATCCCGGGTAGGCGACGATTTCGCTACCTCGCCATGAGTGGGCGGTGTCGAGTTGGGATGTGCAACAAGGTTGCTATCCCGGATATGCGACGATTTCGCTATCTATGCCATGTATTGGCGGTATTGTGACGGGGTAGGCGACGATTTCGCTATCCTGAGTAGGCGACGAGTTCGCGACTCGAATTGGAGGTGACGAGTTCCCTCCTCGAATGTTGAGACAATTATGGTGAGACGGCGATTCCGAAACCATAAGTAAATGACAAGTAAAAGAACTTAGTCAATGCGGAATATAGGATGAACCTAGGAGAGAATGATAAATTATATTTCATTTGGTTGCATCCTTTATGTTTATTTACTAAGCATGTAAATATTGTTGCATAGTTATATATGATCTAACTTATGCAAATGTGGTGTTTCTTTGGACCTGGTGGGTCGAGCTTCTCTCTTGGGTGGCCTTACCCACTGGGAACTATGTTTATAGTTCTCACCCCACATTTTCCAGGTCCTTCCGCGAGTGAGGCGGCGGAGCGAGGCAAGGGTTTGGCTCTTTAGATAGCGGCCCTTCCATTTTGGTGATGCATAGAGTTGTACCCCTATTTTGGACTATGATAGCATAGGGGATTTTCATTCTTGTATGAATGTTGTATATTCCATAGTTTTGGAACATGATGTATGGAATGAAAGTGAAAGAAAAGAAAAAATTTGGACATGTATATTGTGCCTTGTGATGTAATAGAAGTAGAACTTCTTTATGTTGATGCTTTCCTTGTGCAACTCTTGTACTCCGTTCCTAGTTGGAACATTGTGGATAAGCTTGTGTTGTGACGCCTTGGGCGGGTAGAAAGGACTCTATCCGTTCGGCGGGTCTGGGGCATGTGCCCGCACGGTTATCCTTTCCACCTAGTTGGTGTTAAAGGGCCGGCGGGGCGTGACAGGACCGGCAAGAAATGAGCCGACTTCGTCAATCGGTCCATCACCACCCAAATTGCATCGTGGCCTCCTTGAGATCGAGGTAAGCCCACAATGAAATCCATCACTATGTTCTCTCACTTCCATACCGGAATCGGTAAATTTTGCAATTTTTTCGCCAGGAGGCGATGTTCCGCTTTCACCTGTTGGCATACCAAACACTGTGCCACAAAGCGTCCAATATCTCTTTTCATGCCCGGCCACCAATAATGCATTTTAAGATCCTTATATATTTTGGTGCCACCAAGATGAATCGCATACGGGGATATATGAGCTTCCCTCAAAATCTCCCTGCGGATCTCCTCGTCCTTGGGCACACACAAACGATCCCGAAATCGAAGAGTGCCCTCCGAGTCCAAGCTAAACTCACCAGCTTGCCCACCCTCAATATCGCCCCGCACCTTTTGGAGTTTCGGGTCCGAAGACTGTTTCTTTTTTAATCGCTCCAACAAGGTCGGTCAAATGACAAGTGTCATAATGTAGCAGGGGCGCCCGGAGTCACGACTTCCAAGTCGAATTACAGCATCTCCGCAATCAATTGTGGCTGGATCGTGATCATCGTTGCAAGGTTCTCTATGGATTTCCGACTGAGGGCATTGGCCACCACATTAGCCTTGCCCGGGTGGTACAAGATGGTTAAGTCATAGTCTTTCAACAATTCCAACTACCTCTATTGCCTCAAGTTCAACTCCTTTTGAGTGAATAGATACTTCAAACTTTTATGATCTGTATAAACCTCGCAACGTTCACCATACAGGTAGTGCCTCCATAATTTAAGCGCGAAGACCACCGCCGCAAGCTCCAAATCATGGGTGGGGTAGTTTTGCTCATAACTCTTCAACTGGCGGGAGGCATTTGTAATAACCTGCCCACGCTGCATAAGCACACACCCAAGACCATGTCGCGATGCATTACTATACACCACAAAGTCCTCCCCCGCAATCGGCAAGGCAAGAACTGGAGCTGTGGTCAACCTCTCCTTCAGTTCCTTCGAGCTTTGATTGCAATCATCGCTCCACACAAACTTGATCCCCTTGCGGATAAGGCGCGTTAGCGGACTGGAGATCTTTAGAATCCCTCTACGAACCGCCGATAATACCCTGCAAGATCGAGAAAACTACGTACCTCAGTGAAATTGGTCGGTCGGGGCCAATCCTTAATTGCCTCAACTTTCTTCGGATCCATAAATACTCCATTCTCGAAAATCACATGACCCAATAAAGCAACCTCGCGAATCCAGAATTCGCACTTCTTCAACTTAGCGAACAACTTGTTCTCCCGAAGAATTTGTAGCACTATACGCAGATGCTCTTCATGTTCTTCATCACTCCGGGAGTAGACAAGGATGTCGTCAATGAACACCATCACGAATAGGTCCAATAGTGGCTTGAATACACGGTTCATTAAATTCATGAACGCTGCCGGGACATTAGTGAGCCCAAATGGCATGACCGTGAACTCGTAGTGTCCATACCCCATCCTAAACGCGGTCTTATACGCATCCTCCGGCTTTCAATTGGTGATAGCCGGATTGCAAGTCAATCTTCGAATATACCTGAGACCCTTATAGTTGATCAAACAAGTCATCAATATGGGGTAATGGGTACTTATTCTTGATGGTTACCTTATTCAACTCACGGTAGTGAACACATAACCGTAGCAAACCATCCTTCTTCTTAACAAATAGCACCGGAGCTCCCCAAGGCGACACGCTTGGTTTGATGAAGCCTTTATCCAACAAATCTTACAACTGAGCCTTCAACTCTTTTAACTCAGCCGGTGCCATTCGATAAGGAGTCGTAGAAATTGGTGCGGTCCCGGGAAGTAGATCTATCACAAATTCAATCTCTCGGTCCGGTGGCATTCCGGGTAGCTCCGCCGAAAATACATCCGGAAACTCTTGGACTATTGGAATATCCTCGAGCACCGGAGTCTCCTTTCGGTCATCCACCACTGTCGCTAGGTAGGCAATGCAACCACTAGTAATCAGTTTCCTCGCCTGTGACGTGGACACCATAGTTGCAAAGAGTGAGCTCTTGCACCCTCGATACACAAGCTCCTCCTGATCGGGTTCCTTAAAAGTCACCACTCGGCTCTCACAATCAATTGTAGCATAGTACTTGGAGAGCCAATCCATTCCCAACACCAGGTCGTACTCGACCATTCGATTCAAAACCAGCAAATCTGCCGGCATGATCCAATCCCTTATTCTAACTGGACAGGCACGACAAATGTTTCTAACACAAAATGCATGCTCGGGTACTTATACCCATCTAGTGTACATAGTGTCTACTATATCTATTCCATGAGTAGTAGTAAGTGACTGACTAATGAATGAATGAGATGCTCCTGCGTCAAATAATGTTCTGCATCTTATGCCATTTAATAAAATGATACCTGCCACGACGTCCTCAAGAGCAGAGGGCTCCTCCACCTGGGTCACAAGTACCCGGCCCTTGGCGCCTGTCGCAACCCTTCAAGCTGTCGAGCCGGTGGCACGCGTCCCACAGACATCACCGCGGGTGGAATGCCCGCGAGCTGTCTCGGTGAAGAAAGAGTTGATGCGATCGACGAAGCCCGACCATCGCCTTGTGGGCAATTAAACCGCATGTGTCCCAGTTGCCCACACTTGAAGCACTTGCCCTCCCGCTGATCGCATTGACTCGGCTTGTGAGGGCCGCCACAAATCGCACACCTCGCCGAGGATCGAGCAGGTTGGGATCCTTGAGCTCGAGATTGCGAGTGTGGATGCTTTGGGGGTCGCTTAGAGCTTGACTGATCGCTCGAACCACCAGGTGGTCGCTTCTTCCCTTTATCCATCTCCTTTTCAAAAGACTCGCGCCCCTCGCGCGCAAAAGCGTTGCCTTGTTCCACCCATAAGGGCCGGTCCAACACCTCAGCAAAGGTTTGCAACTTGAGCGCATGCACAACCTTGAAAATCTCCGGCCGAAGTCCACGCTCAAAACAATCGGCCTTATCTCGGTTGTCCCGAACCACATACGGGACACAATTAATAATGTGAGAGAACTCCCGCTCGTACGCTCTCACCGTGCGATTCCCTTGCCTCAATTTTCGTAACCTATCCTGTAGTTTCTTCTTCTCACTATCGGGGAAGTAGGTGAAAAACATTAATCCCTGAAATTCTCGTGCAATGCGCGGCTAGGTGTACCTTGTCCTTCTCTAAGGTGTAGACGTCCTCAAAGAGTGTCTCCATAGAATCAATCCACGTCTCTACAACCCATGGATCAATCGTCTCCCAGTCGAAGGTTGAAGGGTTGAACTTCTTGAATGTCATGAGGGCCGCGAGAGCTCGCTCTCTTTCCGCCTCCATCGCCGCAAGATCGGGGATCGAGGTGCCCGAATCCGTCGCGGCAACCGACGGTACATGGCGCGCCGCTACCGGTACGACCGCCGCGGCCACCCTCTCCGCTACATTCGGGACAGGAATCGGGGGCGCATGCTGCTCCTGACCCATAAGGGTTGCAGCCGCCTGCTGCGCCACGGTCTCTTGGAGCCTCTTGATCTGCTCCTCCTGATGCTGCACAGTCTCAGCTTGCCGCCGCACTACCCCCATGAGTGCGGTCAACTGCTCACGGAGATCCATGTCTCCGCTCGCCCCAGATTGCTCGGGGGCCACCCTCGGCTCTTCCGGCCTAGCCCTTGTCGGAGGCCTATCGCGTGTCATCACTTCCTGAAACACAACGACCTTGGTCAATACCATGACCCTCAAGGTCGAACACAAGATAATATTCGAAAAATGAAATCAATTTAGGCGAAAGTTACACAAGGGCGCTTATTCCCCTCACTTGGTTTTATATTGTTGGCCACCAACATGAACACCTTCGGCTGAGAATAAAACAGGCTTTGAATCTACCTCTAACATCCTATTAGAGGCATACACAACTTGACCCAATTGATTCAACTTCCTCCATAAATCATAGATCCTCGTCACTCATGAGCCTAGGTCCTTACGGTTTTCCATCCTAGGGCCTCCTAGGTCCACCTAGACCGTTTCTACGCTCTGATACTACCATAGTTTGTCACGCCCCAAGCCCACAGCGGAATCACTCATCGGGGGCGTGCACCAGACCAATAGAACGGACAGAGTTTTACCTATCCGCCCAAAGCGTTACAAGCATGTATACACATGATATTCCAAACAGGAATTGAATACATGGATTGTATAAGGAAAGCATCACAAGACATTAAAATAAGGGATAATTACCTATATACCCCTCAAAATTTATGAAATATCTCATTTACCCCTACTTTTTTTTCTTTCCAATATACCCCTCATACGTTCCTCCGTTATTCAAAAATACCCCTATAGTTATCACCCGTTAAGTTAACTTGGGTTAAACGTGAGTTAAATGTCTACCAGAGTTAAAAAAAAATCAAAATACCTCTTTTGCCCTTAACTTAAGGGCAAATAAGAAAAGCTGGTGATGGTAGAAGGGTATATTTGAGAAGACCAAAAATCAAAATACTTCTTTATCCCCTGACTTGAGGGCAAATAAGAAAAATTGGTTATGGTAGGAGGGTATATTTAAAAGGGCAAAATAGTAATTTTACAGAAATAACGGCTATTGCTAACCGTTCACTAACAGAATTTAACTCTAGGGGTATATTGGAAATATGTTGGAACGTAAAAAGGGTATTTTCAATCTTAGCCTCGTAAGAGGGGTAAATCAGAAAGTCGGAAATTTTTCAGGGGTATATAAGCAATTGCCCTTTAAAATAAATACCACTTCTATTACATCATTTTTTCATTCAGTTACATACAAGTTCTCTTTCCAAAATACAATCCAAAATGAACTTTACATTTGGTTTACCCTATCTTTATATTGTTCCCTATGATTACAACATCCAAAATGGGGAACATTTATAAAAATAGCAAAATGTGAAAAGGGGCCGCTATCTATACTACGCCCTTTCCTCTCTCCGCCGCCTCATCTGCGGATGGACCTAAAACATGGGGGTGAGAATTATAAATATAGTTCCCAATGGGTACGGCCACCCAAGGAAAAAGCTCGACCCACCAGATCCAAAGAAAAATAACATAAGTATGAGTTAGTTCACATAAATATACACATATAAGAAATAACATGCTTATGCCACAACACATAACAATGAAACCCACTTGTGTGATGTCACTATGTTTACTCACTAGGTTCATTATTCTAGCCATATTGTCCGACTCAACCTTGAGTCAATCGAATGCGGAATCGCCACTCTCATCTTGGCATTGGGTAGCGGAATCGCCGCACCACATAGCCACAATTCATAAGCTGCGGAATCGCCACACTCATTGGGTACTGGGGAATAGAATCGCTATCCCCATTATTTGCCCCAACATCAATGGTAGTGGAATCGCCGCTCTCATGATCAAGAGTCCATACATTCCACCCTATATGTTAACCTTTCTAGGTTTAAGGTCAATCATGTCCAAGTGGTGTTCTACCCACTATATTCTCCAACCTATGTTCCATTAATTGTCACGCCCCGGGCTGGTTTAATAAAAGTCTTTATATCTTTTAAAAGTCAGAGTTGCGGAAAACAGGCCAATTTTTTTTTTTTTGAAAAGCCTAGCCCGCGCGACGCACAGACCCGCCACAAATACAAGCTCCTCTGTCTACACGGACAGAGTCTCCCCTATATTTGCACGGCGTACCATCGATATACAACAGGATCACAATCACACTTTCATTCACCAATCCACACATGCAATCACATAATGTATTCTCATTCAGCTAGCCATCCTTAAGCATGATGCATGCTTCTAAGCACTCCTTAGGCGAAGGATGATGCGATGCACAGTACAACAGACATCCTGAAAGATAGGGGGTGCCCTAGGATCTATCTAGAGTATATCAATCACCTAGAGGGGGGTGAATAGGTGTATAAACAAAAATCACAAATCTCAATGCGATAAAGTAATGCGGAAAATAAAATCAGCACACCGAGATTTACGTGGGAAACTCCACTTTGGAGAAAAACCCACGGGACCAACACGCGAAAACACAATCCACTAAGAGTAAAGAATTACAAGGTGATTACCGACTCCACGGACTTAACCTCTCCCTTCTCTTCAGCGGATCACGCGCACACCTCGGCTGTCCACGCCTCACGTCTGAATCCACAGACGCCACGCCTCGAATCCACGAGACGCCTCACTTCGAATCCTCGAAGCCTTCACGATCCGAATCCACGAACCGCCTTGAACACGTCGAATCCACGACGCCGATAGGAACAGGAACTCAGGATGATTTATATCGGTGATTCCTTGCTTAGAATTTCATTAAGAACCAGAGGAAAAAGTTCTAAGCAAGAGGTAGATCAATTCGACATATGAAATAGAAATTTAAACTATCTCGAATTGATCTCGGAGGCTATTTTGTGGAAAAAGGTTTAGAACGAAAATCCTAGCCTCTAGGGTTTCTCTCTCACGAAATCTGAGTTGTTCAATGTCAAAGAGAACCCTCATAGGTTATTTATAGGTGTTGGAATCAAATAGAGTCGGATTAATACGAAACATACCAAATCTGGCACTGTATACCGGTATACGAAGGAAGATACCGGAATGCAATGACGGAACAGAAACATTACGCAACGGCATTCCGGTACTAATCACTTATGTACCGGTATACTTTGAATAAGTACCGGTACTAAGTGCACATACCGGTATACAGTTCAAAAACCAGATTTTAACAATCTGTTTTGAGGAACTTCAGGTTGGATTCCGTAATACACTTGTAAAAATTAATTTTTTCAAAACGGAAAAACTTTAGACACCGAAATTCAAAATAAAGAGTTTTAACAAAGAAACTAAAGTTCCCAAAAACTCGTCTAATCCAAATTTAAACATAAACATGATTCCAATACCATAAGTAACTATGAATCACCATATAAACAGTAAATTTTACCTTCACGTCGTGATTCACCCTGTGAGTCGATAATACACTATTCTTGAAGTCTCGGATTCTTCACCATGCTCAAGTAGCACCTTGACCTTCAAGACTCCAACTCAACAGCTCACGAAATGTGCCAATACAAAATCCGTAACAATCTCCCCCTTTGGCAATTTCGTGACAAAACCTAAAATACAAGATTCTACCCGAACCAAAATAAATGAAATTCATTGCCATCACCAAAACAATGAACTTCATGCATGTATGATCCAAAACATAAAACCAAAATTACAAATGGTCAACTCCTAAGACAAACTCTATTACTTAGGACTTGGAGTCTTGAAGTCTTAAAAGAAATCCTGCAAAACAACTTCATACAAACATAAGTAGAACAAGCAAGTTAAGTTTAAAAACTCAATTAAAATTGCTCTCCCCCTTTGTACGATACGTCTTCATCTCTCCCCCTTTGTATGATATGTCTTAATCTCTCTCCCTTTGTATGATATGTCTTCATCTCTCCCCCTTTGTATGGTACGTATAAGTTTCAAAACGTAAATCTCTCTCTTCCTCTTTTTGTCAAAAATTGCCAACAAATACATAAAGAGATAACAATAAAAACCAACTAAGAGAGTAGAGTTAGCTCATAGTTACACGTCCAAAATAGAGAGATAGTATCTAAAGCAAGCAGAAAGGTAAAGCAAACATTGCATAATGACAAGGAAAAGTGAAAACTAAATAAGCAGTAGAAAACATCACTCCCCGTCATCACTGTCGTCATCACCACTTTCTTCTTCTTCACCTTCAATGCCCGGAAGGTGCTGCTCAAAAGAGGAAGGAGTAGGTGGATGTGAAGTACTTGGACCTGCACCGCCGGCAACATCATCATGTCGGCAACCAAGTATCTCTAAAAATTTTTTTACGCCATCCTCTAGATTCTTGAGTCTGTTCTCCAATGCTCGGAAGCCCCGTTCAACCCGCTTCTTGAAGGACCTAACTTCATGACGAAGAGATACCTCGGGAACTGCTCCCCCTGAGCTAGATGACCCTCCACGCTCAGCAGGACGGGCTGCGGTACTCGGAGTAGTAGTAGAATAACCCTTGACTTGCTGAAACGTCTTCAAGGTACTTATGGACTTAGCCAGGGTAACTCCATCAATAGGTCCCAAGCCGTAGTCAAACTTGTTGCAAGAAGTATCTACTCCATTCGCCTCCAGAATACGTGTGATCAAGATAGGAAAAGGAAGAAGCTCACGACGTCCTGAAGCATGAATCACATTAGCCATACGCTGCCACATCAGAAAAGAAATGTTGATGTTGAGGCCATGTGCTTGCTCCGGATGACCAAGTAAATAGAGAAGCACCAGTCTATCCCACCGGATGCGTTTCGTGCCAACAGTTGGCACAATGTTGTAGCAGACTATCAAGGAAAGAATGTGATACTCAGGCTTCAATTCCCTTGATTCCACAAACAGACGGTTTGTATATGTGCCTGGTTTGCATAGAGCATCTGTCATGATCTCCCAATGTGACGAAGGCTGTACGTTCCCTTGCGTATAAGGTAAACCCGTGGTGCTCACATTTAATCCAAAGATGTCTCCAACGGTGTGAGGAGTGACCACTACTCGTATTCCACGGACAGACGTTTCAAACTGATAAGTCCCCGTCTCAGAATCTTCATGAGTAATATGCCCGTGCAAGTAGAATTCTCGAATCAACTCCACGCAGAAAGGGGCACGAGTAGGGATGCGACCAACAGGTTCGATCGGAGCTCGTTGAAGTAGGCGAGCGAAGTCTGGAACTTCACGTGACAGTTCACTGAAGTTCACCTGATGCTCCGCGTGACACGCCTTGCTAGCGAATGCCTTTTGCCGTTTAGAGGAAACAACTTCAGTTTCTGCACCTCGTTTGGTACGTCGTTCCGCTGAACTTGGTTCGCGAATAACCGGACCACCGGTGCTCCGACGAGGTGGAGAATGAGCTCTCCCCCTACGAGTAGAGACCTCAGGAGCTTTTCCTTTGCCTCGGTCAGTTTGCTCTTCCGGGGCATACTCGGAGTCCTCCGACTCGGTGCTCGATGTGTCTTCCTCAATACGTGTCCTTTTGGTGACACGTTTCTTTCCACGACCACGTCCACGGCTTCCACCGGCAGCCATTAGCATCATGAGAACAAGGATGATGGAAAATGCCATGTTTCCTATGCAACAAAATACAAAAAAAATGAAGCTCAAGATCAAATTGTTATGGAACATCTAATGAGCTTACTAATCATTAAGACATGCATCAAAACATCATATCCATTAGTTTCATGAGTTTTGTTTCATCAAAAATGATATTCTAGCAAAAACCATAAAAATACCTCAAGAACATTCTATAGAACATAGATAAAAAATAAATAACATGTTATTCTCGGATCTAAGTATACTAGAACAAAGCTTGCATGTAACTAAACTCATTTCAAGCATAAACCCTCAAGAAATTTCAGTAAAAACTGAGATCGAGCTTCAACCCAACAAAATAATGTAAAACTATGCAAAAACTAGGGTTTCGAAGATTAAAACAAGAGATTAAAGTTGATAAACTTACAAATCCAAGTTGAAAAATCACAGATCTGGAGGAGAATCACGGTAGGAAACTCTTAGAGAGAGAAAGAGAGAGTTTTGAAAAAATTTGGATGTGTTTTCAAAACAGTATACCGGAATATAAAAACAATTCCGCAGGCCGCATACCGGTATGCGATACCGTATACCGGTATTCAATGTAAAATTTTTAAAAAATAGTTCTCGGGTTGGAAACGCAGAAAACCATTATATACCGGTATGTCTTCGTAATACCGGTATACAGAGAGCAAAAACAGTGTAAGTGCCCTTTTGCATGAAAATTTCACATATAAAATATTCATCTTTGATAATTTCACGAAAATTAAACATTTTTACTCCAAAATTATCACGATGCAAATACAATAGTGTAAAATTTCATTAATCATATATAAATCAAAATCAAGTCATCACAAATAGTCTGTAGACTTAAATTCTATCAAGATGTAACCGGTTTATGAAGGTGACTTAAGAAATTCATCAAAAAGATAATTGTTTGTCGCACAAACGTTCAAATTTTGAGATAAACTTTAATCACAGGGGGGGTGGCTCTTTGAGCATCTTACTTGTATGAGGATCACCTTATGACTCCAAAAAAAATGTAAACATATTTCCATTGCAAGCTTTTGCAATCAAATTTTTTTTTTTTTTTTTTCGGATATGCAATTCAATTCATGTGGTAGCTGCACACACTAACCGGACGACCGGGGTGGTAGCTCTTTCCTTCATGTAGTGGTAGTTTTCACACTCCTTTAAAGGATGTAACTCTTTTCACATCTTACAAGCATATTAGCAATATTTATATTATAATACTCCCCCTTACATTAGCAATCTCTTAGTTGAAAGTACATGTGACAAACTTTTGTCTGTAAGAGAATGACTATCCATCAAATTCAACACACACAACCGAGATAGATTAAGCTTCTAGAGATTATACATGATTACCCAAATTTGATGAATATAATATTATGAAATCTCACAATATAGTGTCTCCAAAGACAATAAAGATGAAGTAAAAACAATAATTAACGTGAGATTAAAAAGGAGTGAGTGAATGTGAATCAATTAGCTTCATGGCACTAATTAATGTTGAATGAAAAACACAAGTCGTCACAGTCTTAAAGCATTAAAACAACAAAGAAAGTATCAAAAAGCAATGATCAAATAAAATATGCAATAAATACGGATCAATGCAATATTTCAAAAATATTAATGCTTAAGACAAGGAAAGATATCACCTTTCCGAACCCAAACTTGTCGGATTCTCGGTTGACTTGGTTTGTTAGAATTGAACACCATTTGCTTCGGCTTTTGTTCAACCCTTGGTCTCCACTTTGAATTCCCTTTTTGTTGTGGCTTAGACTTTAGGTTGGTCTTCGCATTTTGACCCGTTTGAATTTGCTTTTGGATCCTCGGGAGTTGTCGGATTGTCGATGATGCCATTGTACTTTTCTTTTCAATTCTAGGACAAAACCTTTTGATGTGTCCTTTAATCCCACATCTATGACATACATTTTCCTTTAGATTGGATGGAGCTTTAGATGCTGAAATTCCACCCTTCTTAACATGAGTTCTTTCGTATCCGACTCCAAGTTTGTCCGTTTGACCAAGTCCTAGCATATTATCGAGCTTCTTTGATCCGGAGGAGAATTTTTGAATGTCGGACTTAAGTTGATGGACTTATTTGGTCAAAACTTGGGTGGACTTGCAACTCTCATTGAATTGTTGCTCTAGAACCCCAATCTTTTCTAAATGAGATTTGATCGATATCTCCGATTGGTCTAGCTTCTCTTGGAGGATATTATTATTTGTCAATATATGTTCCCTTTCCTCCTCAAGAGCTTTAGATGACTCTTTCAATTCATTATTTTCACCTTCAAGCTCAAGTAGACGTCTCCTTAGCTTCTTGTTAAGATTAGCCATCTTTTTCGATTCAACAAGTAGTTGGTTGTAGGCATCGGCTAAACTTTCATCATCCGACTCCTCCTCGCTTGTGCCATCGTCGCTCGATGAATCATGCACAGAGGAAGAAACAAAAGGGTTAGCAATAGTAGATGATAAACAAAAAGCAAAAGGAGAATAAGAAACGTGTGAAGATAAGGCAATAGCATCATTGGTTTCTTCTTCACTAGAACTCGAATCATTAGAAGTAGAGTCATCCCAAGTTCTAGCTTGTAAAGCCTTCTTATTATAGGATTTTTTAGAGGGACAATCCGTGGCGATATGGCCATAGCCTCGACATTTGTAACACCGGATTTCTCCCACAAACTCATCATTTTCTTTAGAAGACTTTGCAAGCTTCTTCTCTTTAGAGGATTTAGAATGTGAAGATCCGTTAGAAGAAAGCTTTCGGTTGGAGGATGAATCTTGAATGCCTTGGTTCTTCCTAAACTTCCGACGAAACTTCTTGGTAAGAAGTGCCATTTGATGTTCGAAATTTGCGAGAGAAACTTCATCGTCGGATTCGGTATCCTCGTCTTCCTCCTTTGTTGTATTAAGTGCAACACCTGTACTTTTAGAGAAAGACTTGGAAGAATATTGATTAGTAGGAAAAGTCATTTCATAAGTTTGAAGAGCACCTACTAGTTCTTCAACTTTCATATCATCCAGATGATTGACGGTTTCGATCGCCGCAACCTTTGCTCTAAAGCGTTCCGGAAGAGTTCGAAGAATCTTTCTTACAACCTTAGGCTTCGTTTGGTTCGGGGTTAAGTAAGAATTGTCTATTCCAGGGATAGGGTTAAGTGCAGGGATAAGCCGGGGTTAGACGAATTTTACGTTTGGATGAAAATTGGGTTATTCCCGGGAATAAGAAAAATAGCGTTTGGTTCGTTAAGGTGGAATAAGAACAATAATGAGTAGTTATAAATAGAAAATAATAATATTGCTCAATATATTTGAATTTAAATTTTTAAAATTTATATTTAAAATTTTAAGTTTAAATATATTACTTTAAAAATTCAAAATTTTAAAATAAATTTTAAAAATTTTAAAATCTCAAATTTTAAAATTTGAAGTTCTAAATTTTAAATTTAAGATTAAATTTAAATTTAAAATATCAAATATCAAATTTAAAATTAAAAAATTAAAAAAATAATATTTTAAAATTTAAATTTAAATTTTAAAATTTAAAATTTAAAAATAATATTTTAAAATTTAAATTTAAATTTTAAAATATTAATTTTAAGAATACAAATTTTTAAATTTAAAAAATTAATATTTAAATTAAAATATAAATTTAAAACTTAAAAAAATAAATTTAAAATTTAAAATTTAAATTATAAATATAATTTAAAAAAAATTAAATTGGGGTGGGATTACTTAATCCCACCCCAATTCCAGGGGGGGGGGGGGGGGTTTAACAAACCCCACCCCTTTTGAGTTATCCCGGGATAACTCAAAAGGGGTGGGGTTTGTTAACCCCACCCCCCCAAAAAAAGTGTTTGGGGATAGGAGGGGGATAACCCCCTTATTCCCCCCCCTAACCCCGAACCAAACACCCCCTTAGATTCTGGGATCTTCTCTCCCAAGTTAGCACATGTATTAATGATATCTTGGAGTCTAGTAAAATAATCAGTAAAAGATTCATGCTCCTCCATTCGAATAGAATCAAATTGACTCGTAAGCATCTGAAGCTTTTGAACTTTTACTAGACTTGTACCCTCATGTGTAACTTGTAGGGTATCCCAAATCTCTTTTGCCGTTTCACACGCCGAGACGCGTGAAAACTCGGTTTGATTTAAAGAATTAAATAAGGCATTAATTCTCCTACTGTTGTAAGAAGATAAATCAATCTCTTCCCTACTCTATTTATTTCGAGGTTTAGGGATGCTACATTATCGACGATTTGAGTGGGATGAGTCCATCCAAATTCTATGGATTGCCACACTCGTTCATCGATGGCTATTAGAAAAGCTCTCATGCGAACTTTCCAATAAGCATAGCTCGTGCCATCAAAGAACGGAGGTCGATTAATGTTACCACCTTCACCCATTATGAAAGATAAAGCCTAGATCCCGCTCTGATACCAATTGAAAGATAGGGGGTGCCCTAGGATCTATCTAGAGTATATCAATCACCTAGAGGGGGGTGAATAGGTGTATAAACAAAAATCACAAATCTCAATGCGATAAAGTAATGCGGAAAATAAAATCAGCACACCGAGATTTACGTGGGAAACTCCACTTTGGAGAAAAACCCACGGGACCAACACGCGAAAACACAATCCACTAAGAGTAAAGAATTACAAGGTGATTACCGACTCCACGGACTTAACCTCTCCCTTCTCTTCAGCGGATCACGCGCACACCTCGGCTGTCCACGCCTCACGTCTGAATCCACAGACGCCACGCCTCGAATCCACGAGACGCCTCACTTCGAATCCTCGAAGCCTTCACGATCCGAATCCACGAACCGCCTTGAACACGTCGAATCCACGACGCCGATAGGAACAGGAACTCAGGGTTTATATCGGTGATTCCTTGCTTAGAATTTCATTAAGAACCAGAGGAAAAAGTTCTAAGCAAGAGGTAGATCAATTCGACATATGAAATAGAAATTTAAACTATCTCGAATTGATCTCGGAGGCTATTTTGTGGAAAAAGGTTTAGAACGAAAATCCTAGCCTCTAGGGTTTCTCTCTCACGAAATCTGAGTTGTTCAATGTCAAAGAGAACCCTCATAGGTTATTTATAGGTGTTGGAATCAAATAGAGTCGGATTAAGACGAAACATACCAAATCTGGCACTGTATACCGGTATACGAAGGAAGATACCGGAATGCAATGACAGAACAGAAACATTACGCAACGGCATTCCGGTACTAATCACTTCTGTACCGGTATACTTTGAATCAGTACCGGTACTAAGTGCACATACCGATATACAGTTCAAAAACCAGATTTTAACAATCTGTTTTGAGGAACTTCAGGTTGGATTCCGGAATTCACTTGTAAAGATCAATTTTTTTCAAAACGGAAAAACTTTAGACACCAGAATTCAAAATAAAGAGTTTTAACAAAAAAACTAAAGTTTCCAAAAACTCGTCTAATCCAAATTTAAACATAAACATGATTCCAATACCATAAGTAACTATGAATCACCATATAAACAGTAAATTTTACCTTCACGTCGTGATTCACCCTGTGAGTCGATGATACACTATTCTTGAAGTCTCGGATTCTTCACCATGCTCAAGTAGCACCTTGACCTTCAAGACTCCAACTCAACAGCTCACGAAATGTGCCAATACAAAATCCGTAACACATCCTATTAAAAGTGCTTCCCACCCGGAAGCTTTATTTTTTAACTCTAGTAAGCATTATGTGAAAACCACGAAAATCATATAAAACTGTTCCCACACGGAACTCCTTTTTGGAAAACAACTACCACAAGGGGTAGAAAACCAACACAAGTGAATCCATCAATACAGATAGGTAAATCCGGGATCAATATGAGTTCATGCATAAAAAGATCATCATCACATATAGTTCATAATTAATCAAACCATAGCAGTAATCATCTAACTGAACCAATTCTGTATCTAACTACTAATGCAGATAAAAGAGACATAACCAGGGTGATGACAGCTAATGCAGTCTAGTTAGATCGTCCTCACGTCGTACCACGAACCGAACTCCTCGCCCGAGCCACCTGGGGAAAAGAGGGGTGAGAAATCACAACGAGGTTTCCCAGTGGGTACCACAGAGCCACAAGGGCATGTCGTATTCACTGGAAAACAAAGGAGGTACAGTAAACAAGTATAATCAGAGAAAACTACAGTAGCTGCAACAGATATGAATAGGAGCAAATAATCAAACTGCTAATGTACAGGAAGACTAAGCTGTATATGCCTCAATAGGAGTCAAACCAACTGTATACCCAATCTGGTGTTGCCGTATTGGTCCGCAGACCTCATGCATTCCTGCCACTCATCCACACCCGATCTAATTCATGCGCCCGCAGGTCGACTCATCCGAATAGTACACCCCTGGTTGGTGGCCAAACCAACCTGGTGTCATGAATACATGCTGTGCTGTGGCTAAATCATGCGATATGCTCAATATGAAAGCCAGCAAGAAGCTGGTACCTTGCCGAAGCCACATCTGAGGGCGTATGAATGCCGAATCCTGATCAAATAGATCGAAACACATGACAAGGGAGTCGATGTGTTGCCTGGACCGAGAGGTCCACAGATCGTCAATGCATAATCCTGCTCTACATGTCCATGACCACATATATACTATTAAGTAAGGTAAGCATAAATGAATGAATGCTGTGAAGAAAGAATCGACATGTAGAGACATAATGAGAGAGATATCAAGCGAGAGATAGGGAGCAGTGATACAGTCTAACCCCAAAAGCTCGAAGCACTCACCTGTCGCACTCGCGTCGGGATCCTGGACGCGAAGCAGATCAACCGGACCTACGATAGGTCCAACGAGTCAGAGACATACCCCAAATGACTCAACCACGAAATCTCACATAACACCAAAAATTCGAGACTCGGTTCCCCAAAACTGATCTCCAAACAGTGCCGGAAGTCCCGAAATCGCACCGGGACGTCCCCGGGACCCACGAAAAGTCCCTGACGGCATCGACTCACATTATGAGTCATCCGCTGCCCCCAAACACATCCAGTTGGATGTCTTGGCAGCGAGCACAAGGTCCAATATTTAGGCAATCATCATCGGGTAATCGGCCCGATCCGGGTTCCCGGAAGTGTCGATTTCGACACCGGAACCCACTGCCGCTCACCGGGCGTCTCCGAATACACGAGACGGCCGAGATAACTAGACAACAAGGCTCAGCGGCAGCCTGCAAGATACACTTATCGCTTCGTATAATTTTCGAGTCGAAAACCACGTTCCGCCGACGGATTTTCATCGGAAAACGCTCTGGAACTCATTTTCGGAATAACGGAGGGCAGCGGACCTTGGACAATCAGTCCGTAGGTCACACGCAGCATGTACTCGCTGCCCACAGCGATCAAATCGCAACATAGCCCCTAAACATGCATCTAATTGCATTAAAAGCATGCATTTTACGGAGTTTATGGGTCGATACCTCGATCCGAGCGTTATCGGGGCCAGCCGAGACACACCCTACTAGGTGTTGACGATGCGGAGGCCGTGCTCGCTGTCTGGAGCACAGCGAACGGCCGAGGAGCGCGCGGGAGCGACTGAAACCTCAGTCAAAAAAGTGATCCGGGAGCGACGTTCAAGAACTCGCTGTTTCGAGCCTCGCTGACAGTGGGACAGGTGAGCACGGAGGTAAGAGGCACCCCGGGATGGCCGTGCTCACCAGCGGAGTCGTCGAAGGCAGCTCAGATCGCCGGAACGGCGATGCAGCCCAAAACCAAGTCCAAATCGGGCAGAATCGGGAGCAGGGAGGTGCTCCGGCCGGCGACGGACACGGAGGCGGGTGCGCCGGCGGCAGGCAGATGCGGCCGGCAGGTGACGGCCGGGGCACGCACCAACCGGCGGCGGGAGGCGGCGGCGGCGGCGGCGGGCAATGATGCCCTAGCCGCAAGAAAAGGGAGGGCGGCCCGGATCCGGCCGACGCCTGCTCCGGTGGCGGCTGAGGCGACGACAGGGGGATGCTCCCGAAGGGGTAACTCCGGTGTGGGCGCGGCTACCGGCGGGAGGCGGCGGCGGCGGAGCTGGAGCAACACGAGCCCGCACAAGCCCGGCTTGGCCCAGAGATGGTTGCGGCGGCGTCCTATGCACACGGCGACGGCGACGACCACCCCAAGCGGGTGCGGGGACGCCGCAGAGCCGAGAGGGAGGTGGGTCACGCCTCAGAGGTGGGTCACGCCTCAGCAAGGCGGCGACGAGGGCGGCGCAACCCAGTAGTCCGCATGTGCCCTAGCTGCAGCCTGCGGTCACAGAGCAGCGGCGACGCACAGCGACGGTGCGGCGGCCGGGGGTCACGGTGGAGATCGGGGCAAGTCCGGCGGCCACGCGAGGAGGCAAGGTGGTCTCGGGCTCCCTTCTCCAGCCCGAGTGGAAGAAGGGAGATGGAGATGGTGAGGGAGGAGAGGAGAAAGAGCTGCTGCGGCGGTTGGCCGGCCGGAGTAGGTTGACGGCAGTGGCGGCTGCGTGCAGAGAGTGCAGGGGAGAGAGGAGGGTCGGCTAGGGCTCAGCTAAGGTGAGGGGGCTTAGGGTTAGGGTTTCATGAAACAAACCCTAAAATTCCATCTTATAGTAAGCCGACTTCGCGCATAACTCCATCGATTTCCATGATTTCTTGCCGAGCGAGGTCCTACCCCTGTGAGTGTGACGACTTCGCGCAGCCACCCGCCAAGTTTCGCGGAATTCCGCGCATAAAATATAGGGGGTTTTCCGCGATTTACGAAATAATCAATTTGACCCTTCTTTGGTAAACGCGCGATATCTAGCGATCCGTTCGTCGGATTTCCGAATAGATTGCGCCAGTGCGTTCAGCACTGTCGAAACATCAAACTCACAATTTTATTTTATTTGATTTGGTCACAGAATAGCGACAAACTCATTCTCTCTCTGATTTGCCAACACATCACATGTATAAAACCAATAATCGCCTTGCAATCTCCTCGATTAGCGAAAATGGGACCAAAGTCCCTCCGCAAAGACTTTCTCTCATAGAAAGGTCCCTGTCCGAGGGTCCACATGCAAAACGGAGCCGCGGTAATTTTTACAAAGCAAAAACAATGAAGAATAAAGGTCTGCTTTGCGATAAAGTCCAGTTTTCTCAAAAACTATGCGTCAAATCCAAAATCCGTCCACGCCATCGAGTCCAGAATAGTTGAACAGTTGAAAACGAGCTATTGGATCACTATGAACGGAGTCCTATACACTCCAGAAGCCATCTCTATTCATTGGTCTCTCCGGAAAACCCGAGTTACTATTCACTTTAAGTGATTATATAGTAAAGATCACGTAACTTCTTCATTCTAACTCGTTTTCTTTCGAAACTTGACGAGTTCTTATGTAATTAAAATACACACAAAAATATCGTCAACGGAGAGTTTAGTTACATAGCAAAAATCTCAGTCCTTACATCATCCCCTCCTTAAAAGAAGTTTCGTTCTCGAAACTTGACTACGTACCCACCGTAATAAAATACGGATATCACCTTGAGTATTGATCGACATTTTCTTGAACCTGGAACGATCAGTCTCCGAAGTAAGGGATGATAAAAATACGGTTACACCCAAATGAGGTGAAGGAAAAACATACCTACCCAAAATCCATGGACTAAAACCACCGGGATCACCGCCATCCAATAACCTGCGGACAAAACAGTACCGCGACCAGGACTATCCGATCCCATATCTATCCAAAACTAGGATAATAACTCCCTACTCAGGAACTCTAGGTCCACCCAACACTGGTCCACGTAGTAGTAACCAACTCAACTACGTTGAAGGTTCACGCAGGAAAGTCCCTCAACAAGTCGGAGTATATTTTCGGAGGCCGAAATGACGCACTCCGATTAGCTAACTACGTCAACCAGCTCACCACGAGCGAATATGCATCGTTGTCCCAAAACCTGCGTCAATAACACTCACCTCGGAGACCACAGTCTCCCACCAGTCTGAAATACAAACAATCGAAGTCAAATCCTTAGCATCGAAAACCCACTTGCACTATTCGACACTCCTATGTCCAAGACCTAACCTTCCGTCTAGTCCAGAAGGTCCAAGACTGCCACAACCAGCTGAGCTCGACGAGTTAGCCTACTTCCAGGTACATGCGATTCAACATAAAGATCCACGCGTGACCGCCACAGGGTCACCAATTGCAACTTGCCATCGAAACCATCAGTGATGCTCAACATCTGTATCTACAAGACCCTGTCGCTGCCGTCCCAAAGGAACTCTAGCGATCAATGTTCCGTGCAACACCAGATGCCGGTC
The DNA here is from genome assembly GCA_016920855.1 of Puya raimondii. Classification (NCBI taxonomy): domain Eukaryota; kingdom Viridiplantae; phylum Streptophyta; class Magnoliopsida; order Poales; family Bromeliaceae; genus Puya; species Puya raimondii. Next base: position 72,377,365 of record JABWPP010000050.1, on the reverse strand, counting down.
TCACCGAGACCCAGATGCATCTATCACCAAGTGTCCAGAAAAGCACTCCGCTCCAATAATAGTCGTGTCTAACCACGTCATGTACCTTGCATTCCTATCAGCTGCATCTACTTCTGAGCCAACGACCAGGCTCAGTCCACGTGCCCAGCATAGTTCACACTTTCTAGTAATGCATTTTAGATTGCATCCGAGAGCGCATTACCCAACTCACCCCTTAGCTATGCGAGACATGGCTCTGGTTAGTATGTAACCAGACCTACACCAAAAATGTGCCATTGGTAAGGTTGATGCACCACTAAACATAACTTGCCTAGGACTAACCTAGGACACACAGCATGGTCGGAGATGACCACGACTCTAACCTTCGCACAAGACCATCCATAGAGGTTATCTACAAGGGAAATACATTAACCCAATCCAAATACTCCCAAAAGAGGGGGTAGGGCATTTCATCCTAACTTTTGACAATACGTTGTCTGCAGCCAACGTATTTATCAAAAGAAAGGCGAAGTACCGTAAATCCATCGCCAACGCCACGTTGGAGAAGTGACACCAGCACTAAGTCACCCAATATCACCATGCTGCACCAGAGTGCACCACAACACTAATAAATATCGACTACGGAAGTCGATATTCGAGATTGGACTAGCCATCGAGCCAACTCCCTAGGAGTTCTATGGCTCCAACAACAGAAACAGAAACTATCTGCGACATAGAGTCGCCAACTGCATAAGCTAAATGAAATCAACAACTCGATCTTCGAGCCTTACAGAATTCAACAACTTACCCTTAAGGTTTTCCAATTATCCTATAGAGCCTCATCCTATATGCCATAAGCATACATAACCACATGCTATCCCAAACCACACTAATTTAGGTGTTGGAACTGCCGCACACAACGTGTGCACCACAAAGACCTGACATCGAAGCTGTGTCATAACTAATCATCGTTTACGCCAATAGGCACAGAAATCGTAAGAAGATCAAAACGGTTGCACTAATAATTCCACCAACAAGACATTTCAATACTACTCAAGAGGAAAAGACCTTCTAATCTCGCTTCGCAGCACGAACATCCTTCAGTTACATGAGTCAGGCGAATTCCCACTGGTATACTCACACGGGATCTAATACCTTGCATGAAGCTCTATAAAGAGCCCTACAATAATATCGATACGCTCCAACCAATCTAAAGATCGGGGTCATGCCAATAACTTATCAGAAGAAAGGGGAAAACCCCGTAAGCTATCGCCAACTTACTTTGACTATCCAAAACCTCGGTTCACTCCTTTCTCCATGGCTAATGCTACCATCAATGAAAAGAGAAGTAGGGTAGGCACCACGGTCCTACCCGCCAAACCTAAAGAAGCTCCACCCATACCGCAACCGCATGAGCGGTCGGTAAACAAACCTCGGGCCGCACACCAGCAGCCCACGCAATACTCGTGGTCAAATCCGCACAAATCATCATCACCACAGAGATGCCTACAATCGTACATGAGCTCTGATAGGGAGGGGTAGGCACTATAGCCAAACTCATAGAGCCTGAGGAAACGACATCCGCACTGCAGTCGCCCAAGCGATTGCACGTAGAACCTCGAGCTGTACTCACACAGCCCCATAAATAGCCGCGGTTGTAACCGCACACTGTACCGTCTCATAGAGATGCCCGCGGTGGATCTCGTGCTTTACATGGAAAGTGGGGCCAAGTAATCACGGCTCAGCCATCAGCTAAGGCCCAGCAAATGCCATTGTCTAGATCCTCAATGTCAACATTTGTCCCGAGTGGTTTTACCTGGTGCACATCACCCTACCACTCGATGCCTGGTAATCTGCCCCCACTCCCAGAAGAAGCACAAGTCTGCACTACAACTGCGAAATAAACACGGGGTAACAAAATAACAATAAACCTCGAGTTAATAAAGCTCGACCAACTTACCGGGACTTAATCCCACAACCCCGTGCTCTCACGTACTTATAAGCCTTAGGTCTTCCTAGGGTCAACCTAACACATGGTTCAGTTAGATAGCCTGTGAATGTAGTTGTGATTGTTCATACTCTGATACCATCTTAATCTGTCACGCCCGGGGCTGGTTTAATAAAAGTCTTTATATCTTTTAAAAGTCAGAGTTGCAAAAAACGGGCCAAATTTTTTTTTTTTTTTTTGAAAAGCCTAGCCTGCGCGACGCATAGACCCGCCACAAATACATGCTCCTCTGTCTATGCGGACAGAATCTCCCCTATATTTGCACAGCGTACCATCGATATACAACAGGATCACAATCACACTTTCATTCACCAATCCACACATACAATCACATAATGTATTCTCATTCAGCTAGCCATCCTTAAGCATGATGCATGCCTCTAAGAACTCCTTAGGCGAAGGATGATGCAATGCACAGTACAACAGACATTCTATTAAAAGTGCTTCCCTCCTGGAAGCTTTGTTTTTGAACTCTAGTAAGCATTATGTGAAAACTACAAAAAACATTTAAAACTGTTCCCACACGGAACTCCTTTTTGGAAAACAACTACCACGAGGGGTAGAAAACCAACACAAGTGAATCCATCAATACAGATAGGTAAATCCGGGATCAATCTGATTTCATGCATAAAAAGATCATCATCACATATAGTTCATAATTAATCAAACCATAGCAGTAATCATCTAACTGAACCAATTTTGTATCTAACTACTAATGCAGATAAAGGAGACATAACCAGGGTGATGACCGCTAATGCAGTCTAGTTAGATCGTCCTCACGTCGTACCAAGAACCGAACTCCTCGCCCGAGCCACCTGGGGAAAAGAGGGGTAAGAAATCACAACGAGGTTTCCCAGTGGGTACCACAGAGCCACAAGGGCATGTCGTATTCACTGGAAAACAAAGGAGGTACAGTAAACAAGTATAATCAGAGAAAACTACAGTAGCTGCAACAGATATGAATAGGAGCAAATAATCAAACTGCTAATGTACAGGAAGACTAAGCTGTATATGCCTCAATGGGAGTCAAACCAACTGTATACCTAATCTGGTGTTGCCGTATTGGTCCGCAGACCTCATGCATTCCTGCCACTCATCCGCACCCGATCTAATTCATGCGCCCGCAGGTCGACTCATCCGAATAGTACACCCCTGGTTGGTGGCCAAACCAACCTGGTGTCATGAATACACGCTGTGCTGTGGCTAAATCATGCGACATGCTCAATATGAAAGCCGGCAAGAAGCTGGTACCTTGCCGAAGCCACATCTGAGGGCGGATGAACGCCGAATCCTAATCAAACAGATCGAAACACACGACAAGAGAGTCGATGTGTTGCCTGGATCGAGAGGTCCACAAATCGTCAATGCATAATCCTGCTCTACATGTCCATGACCACATATATACTATGAAAGTAAGGTAAGCATAAATGAACGAATGCTGTGAAGAAAAAATTGACATGTAGAGACATAATGAGAGAGATATCAAGCGAAAGATAGGGAGCAGTGATAGAGTCTAACCCCAAAAGCTCGAAGCACCCACCTATCGCACCAGCGGAGTCGTCGAAGGCGGCTCGGATCGCCGGAACGGCGATGCAACCCAAAACCAAGTCCAAACCGGGCAGAACCGGGAGCAGGGAGGTGCTCCGGCCGGCGACGGCCACGGCGGCGGATGCGCCGGCGGCAGGCAGATGCGGCCGGCAGGGGACGGCCGGGGCACGCACCAACCGGCGGCGGCGGCGGGCAATGATGCCCTAGCCGCAGGAAGAAAAAGAAGGGCGGCCCGGATCCGACCGACGGCGGCTGAGGCGACGGCAGGGTGATGCTGTCATGCCCCGGGCTAGTTTTAGACGCAGAAATACGTGCCAATTTTTTTTTTTTTGAAAGCCTAGCCCGCGCCTCGTACAGACCCGCCACAAATACAGGGTCCACTGTACACACGGACAGAGCCTCCCCTGTATTTGCACGGCGTACACAACATACAACAGGATCACAACCACCATTCATTCATCACAACAACACAACAGCTCAAAGTGATTCATACAGCTAATAGTCCTTAAACCTGTATGAATCTAAGCAAGTCCTTAGGCGATGGATGATGCGATGCACAAACAACAAATCATTCTAGAAAATTGCTCCTTACCCAGAAGTTTAATTTTGAAACCCTAATCTCAAACATTGAAGAATCATTTGAAAACCGTTCTCTACACGAGAACTCTCTTTTGAAAACCCAAAAGTCGATCGATCGGAAATCCATTTGAAAACTGTTTCCCACACCGAAACCTTTATTTGAAAACGCTACCACGAGGGGTAGAAATCCAAAATCATGCGATAAAAGGCCACCATGATAGATCTGAAAGCATCTATATCCACAAGTCTAAACATGCAATCTTCACCTGGATACTAAACCCAAAACCACGAGATCTAAGCATGCAAGACAATCATCCAACATAAAGCTGTGCCAAAACAAATCATGCTAGATAAAACAATCACAGTGTAACTGAACCATATCCATAACTAACTGAAAGAGGATAGGGGTAATAACCAAATCTGGAGAAGATAGCCTCACAGGTCGGGACCTCTAGTACCACTAACTAGGCGTGCCTCGCTGCGTCCCGACTCTCACCACCCAGCTCACCTGAAAACAACAACGAGGGCGGGGGGTGAGAACATGTAAACATGTCTCCCCTCCCAGTGGGTACCGCAAGCCGACGAAGGCGAGGTGTACACACCGGCACGAGGGTCAACAAAAGATAGATAAGGTATACAGTAGCACAAGTAAGTATGAGGTTGACATACAACTGAAACAACTATGCTACTGTAAGCAACTAGTATATGCATCAAAGGAGATAACCACAAAGTAAATCCAATTCATAGCCACCGGGACGTATCCCTGGCACTGTCACACTGCTCAACTCTCGGCACATAAACCTTCTGGACGCACGGCATCAAGGCTCACGGGTCGGAACAGCTCAACGACCCTTTTCCGGAAAAGAACACCCCCAGGCGGTGGATCAGACCGCTGGTGTACGTGAAGTGCTAGAAGAGCTGTGACGATCGATGCGAATGCTCAATCCACAGAACGGCAACGAGCCGTGAAGCAACTGATAAACCACAACGAGGATCGCTCGGAACAATAGGCGATCACAACCGACCAACCGGGTAGTCTCAATAATCATGCAAACCACAACTACTCTACTATCCAAGCACACATGAGTAGAGTCAACGGGAGTCAAGTGAACTAATAACTGAAATACAAGAGAAGGGATAGAAAGGTATCACCGTAGTCCACTGAACCGACTCCGGATCGAAGTACCCACCTGTCGAAGGATCAAAACTAACACCGACGGCTCTCGGGAACCGCGACAGGACCTACGAAAGACTCACAGGGTCAAGGTCCACCAAGTCGACGCTAAACACAAAGCTCTCACATTCCCGAAACCGACGGATCGCCCGGAAAACCCACCGGGACGATCCCGAAACCACACTAAGCCCCACAGGGGTACCAACAACCAAACCAGGTCCCACGCTGTTCCCGAACACACAAAACCAAGTGATGGGACAGCGAGCACAAGCTCGGGGTACCACGAACACCAAACGCACCCGAAAAGGCTTCCCGGGTTCTCGAAAAATGCCGAATTGGCACCGGAACCCCCCGTCACTCATCCGCTGTCCTCGGAACTTTGGGACAGCGATGAGGAACAGCCAACGAGGCTAAACGGCGAAGCCAAGTCACTTGCGAAAATAGCGAGTGTGTCGCACAACTAAAAACACACGTTTCGCCGATTAATTAATCAAAAAACGCGTCGGAAAAAAAATCCGGATCTCCGCGAAGGGCGAAGGGGTTGGACAACCAGTCCACAGGGCCTCATGGATCATACCCTTGCCGCCCACAGCGTCGCAACGCTGCCACAAACGTCAAAGTCCACAAACAAGCGACAAAGTACAAACATACAAGCAATAAACTAGGCCGCTAGAGCAAACCGTACATCCTCACGACCTTCCGCAAGCACCAGCGAATAGGCAACGACGTCACGGAGGCCGTGCTCACAGCCCCACTACGACAGGACTAGTCGCAAGCACAGTAAACCCATAAAAATAGTGAACACATGCAATAAGCAAGCATAATTAAGGCCGTTCGAGCGCTCCGTTCGTCCGCACGACCTTCCGCAAGCACCAGCGGATAGGTAACGACGTAACGGAGGCCGTGCTCACAGCCCCACTGCGACAAGACCAGTCGCAAGCCGGGAAATCCCATAAAAATAGTGAACCAAGGTGCAAAGATAGCTTGACAAAGGCCGAACGGCAAAACGGCTCAACCAAAACAGAATCTAAGGTGAGCATGATGATCAGCGCGTCGCCGCGATCATCGTGCTCACCTTCCCGAACTTCGGGAAGCAACAGGGAGCTCAAACAACTCAACGCGGCCAAAATCCATCAAAACAAGACCCCGGCCGGAGCAACCAGCTCCGGCCGGCTGCCGGCCGGCATGCACGGCCAGCGGCGGCCAGGGTCGGCAGAGGAGGTGGCAAGGAAAAGGGGGCTCACCTCAGCCAGCGGCGGGAAGCGGCGGCGGCGGCGCAGGGAAACTGGTAGCCCTCGGGTTGGCTAGGGCACGGCGGCGCGGCAACGGACGGTGACAGTGGCCGGCGGCGACGCGAGCACCGGCAAGAGGGGGTCGCCGGACGTCATCCTGCCGGTGACCGCGACAAAAACAACGGCGGGCGGCGGCGGCGGCGCAAGCTCGGCCGCAGCTGCCCTAGCTGCCAAGCCGAAGCTTACGGCGGCTGCGGCGGCGCTCCGGCGGCACGGCGACGGCCGGGGAGGCAGGGGGCGGCGCTGGAGGTCACGGGGGTGGCGGCGCTGACCCTCCCAGTGGTCGGGAGGCGGCGGCGGAACGGGCCCACAGGCCTCGGCCAGCTGCTGCCCTAGCCGCAGCTGGCAGCAGACTGGCGGTGCTCGGCGGCGGCTCCCGGCGGCACGGCGGGTCACCGACGGTCGTGCCACCTCAGGGGAAGCCCATGCATGGGTTCCCCCTGGGTGCACACCGCAGGGAAGGAGGAGGAGAAGAAGAAGAAGAAGAAAGAGAAGAAAAGGGAGAGAAAAGGCTTGGCCGAAGTTGCGCCGGCCAGGGGATGGCCGGCGGCGCAAGGGGGAGCTGGCAGGGGAGCAGGGGGAGCTCGGGCTCACAGTTGGGGGCTGAGGGGAAGAGAAGAATGGGGGGAAACACTCTCTCTCTCTCACACACACACACAAATACACAAACACACATGTACAAATGCAATTACACCCCTCAAACCTTGCAAATTGCTCCTGGGCCCTTCACAGCAGGAACAAAATGCCCAGACACCCATCCACAAGCAACCTCATGCGAAACGGTGCGAGAACATGGTCCAAATCACGAAACTGCAAAATGTACCATTCGACCTCTCGGCGAAGAAGATGGAAGATCTCTCAATCCGTTCGTCGCATGTCAAAACGGATCGCGCCATCGCGTTCAGCACTGCCGAGACATCGAATCTACCATTTTGGATCGTCAGATTCAAACTCCGGATCGCGCCGTTAAGCCGTTCACTCTCCGCGACAAAACTCAAAACAACTAAAATACATATAAAAACAACTTATATACATATATATATATATATATACCTGTATATATATACGTATACAGATCGAAAACACAGTAACAGGGGAGAGGAACACATAATCCAATTTCCAAAATTCGAATTCTCACATCACTCCCACCTAACAAGAAGTTTCGTCCCCGAAACTTACTCACACACCATCCGCGAACAACAGCGGATACCTCTCACGCAAGGCAGACTCCAGCTCCCAAGTGGTCTCGCTCTCCACGCGACTCGTCCACTGCACTCTCACAAACAGAAAGCTCCGGTTCCTCAACTGCTTCACCTTGCTAGCCAAAAACCTCAAAGGCACCTCACCGCAGCTGAGATCCTCCCTCAGCTGAACCATTGTCATGCCGATCACACGACGCTCACCCACGTCAACCCAACAGACCAGTGATCGACAACGACTTCCAAACAACGCCTCGCACGGTGCCCATCCAACGCTCGCTTGGAAGCTGTCGTTGAAGGCAAACTCCACCAAGGAAAGGTACCTGAACCAACCCTCACCAAAATCCAAAACGCATGCCCGGAGCATATCCTCAAGGGTCTGGATAACATGCTCCGACTGCCCAACACTCTGAGGGTGGTAAGCTGAGCTAAAGTCGAGCCTCGTTCCCAGTGCCTGCTGCAAGCTCCTCCAGAACTGGAAAACGAAGCGAAAATCCCAATCCAAAACGATCGACACTGGCACTCCAAGCAGCCTGACGGTCTCATCCAAGTAGCGCTGCGCCAGTCGATCCCGAGACTAAGTCGAGTGTACCGGTAGGAAGTGAGCTGCTTTCGTCAATCAGTCCACAAAAACCCAGATCGCAACATGACCTCGCTGAGAATGAGGGAACCCGCTGACGAAATCCAAGGTGATCTGCTCCCACCTCCCTACGGGTACAGGCAACGGTCGAAGCTTCTCTGCTGATCGCTGATGTTTAGCCTTCACCTGCTGACAAACCAGGCACAATGCCACATGCTGAGCTACATCCAGAAACTCTGCCCCAAGTCGCGGTACATCTTCGTCCCTCCAGGATGAACGGTGTACGGCGACCGGTGTGCCTCAGTCAAAAACTCTCGCCTCAAATCCCGATCACTGGGCACACACCTCCGTCCTCGAAGGAAACCATCAGCATGTAACATGAAGTCACCATCTCTACCCTGATCGGCCTCTACTCGCACTCTCTGCAAGTGCGGATCCATCAGCTGCCCACCGAAAATCCGATCCGACAAAGTGGGCTGCACTCCAAAGTCGACAGCTGTGCGATAGCTCCATAAGGTAAAGTCCACAACTCCAGTCGACGAAACTCCACCACCAAACACTCCGTACAGGTAGTGTCTCCAAAGCTTGAGAGAGAACACCACTGCTGCTAACTCGTGATCGAGCGCCAGATAGATCTCCTCATAGTCCATCAACTGGCGGGAAGCATTCGCGACGACCTTCTCTTGTAGCAAGAGCACGCACCCCAATCCTATCCAAGATGCATCGCAGTAGACCACAAAGATCCACACCAGACTGCGACAATGCTACGATAGGGGCACGAGTCAAACTATCCTTCAGCTCCTAGAAGCTCATCTAACCAGCGGGAGTCTACAGAAACCTCACGCCCTTCCTCGTCAACTTGCTCAAAGGGGCGGCGATCTTGAGAAACCCTCAACAAATTGCCGGTAACAACTCGCCAAGCCGAGGAAGCTCCTAATCTCTGTCACAGAAGTCGGAACAGGCCAATCCACTACAGAGTCCACCTTTCTTGGGTCCACCGCAATACCAGATTGCGTCACGATGTGACCCAAGAAGAAAATTTCTCGAATAGATCAGTATGTCGTCAAAGAAGACCACGACAAATTGATCCATGAACTGCCGAAAACCCAGTTCATCAAATCCAAAAAGAAACTGCCGGGGCGTTCGCCAAACCGAACGGCATAACCGTGACCTCGTAAAGCCCGTAACGGGCCCGGATGGTCGTCAACGCAACGTCCTCGGCCTTAATCCTCAGCTAAAGATAACCTGGCTGCAGAACACACTACGAGAAGAACGAGGCTTCCTGGAGCCGGTCGAAGAGATCGTAGATCTGCGGTAGAGGGTACTAAAACATCACCGTCATCTCGAAAAACTCGAACTCACAAACAAACCGACGAAAACCTTGTGAGTCCATCACTCGGGTGCACAGGGTTGCCAATCGCAACAAGCGATAAAATCACCAGTGATGCCAAACATCAGATCCAAAAGATCGGACACGCGCTCCAAAGCAAGACTACACGGGAGTCGCGACGAAAACCTTGTACGCACACACAAGCACAGAGACCTCGGAGCCAACAACCAGGCTCCCGTCATCCCGAAACTGAGCTAAAAGGCAACCTGACTCAACCGGAGTCAAACCAACGGCAGTGATGGCAAATCAACTGCGCAAAGACCATGCCAGGATTAGCTCAAGGCTCACTACAAGATCAGGGATGACCACCACACAGCTTTCCCACAAGACGACGCAGAGAGATTGTCTTGCAAGAGAAAGCACCAACCCAATCCAGAAGGTCCCAAAAGGGATAGGGTATTTCGTCCTAACTTTTGACACTGCGTTGTCTGCAGCCAACGTACTTATCAAAAGAAAGCGAAATATCCCAAGATCAAACGCCAACAACCAGTTGGCAACACCACAACGGTAACAGGTCAACCAACTCCAAAGCTGGACCAAGTCACGAAAGAATCACCGAATTAACGGGAAACAGCAAACCGACCCACAAAACAAAGTCTACCCTGAGCCAACTCCCTAGGAGTCTTCGGCTTCCAACAACAAACCAACGGCTATAGGCGACAAAGGGTCGTCAACCACACGAACCAAAGCGAAGGAAGAACAAATCCAGCGTCGACTAACCAACGTCGAACGCGGTGAGACCTCCAACAAGAACCTAGAAGATCTCGCGGTAACACGAAAGCCTACAAATACCACCGAAAATCCCAAAACACACCAATTTAGGCGTTAGGATAGCCGCAAACCAAGTAGGCACCAACAAAAACCCGACACCAAACAGTGTCCACTCAGTCTAGTACACGTCAGTTTGACGCAAGAACTAGCTAATGGTTGAAAGACCAACACTGACGATTCTACCAGCAATACGTCAGAGGGGTAGGCTTCACCGCCCTACCCAACAAAACAGAGAAGGTAACACCAAAGCTGCGGTCGAAACCGCTCAAAGCACCGTCTCCGTAGAGACGCTCGCAGGGGCCCTCGTGCTCAACACGAGAAGTGGGGACAGGGCAAGAACAGCCCAAACAACAACACAGATCCATCAAGTGACGTCACCTAGCCCACAAGGGCCACCACCTGCCAACGAGTGGTTACGCAAAGGGGAAAAATACACCCTGCCACTTGGTATCTGTCTGGTACTCCACCACCACTACCAGAAGGAGCACGAGCCTGCGAACAAGGGCAGATCAAAACTCAGGAAATCTGCCAAGCGCGCTCGGATGCGGCCACCACCCCCAAACACGGGGTCGGCGTCCACACGCGTAACAGCCGACGAAATCGCTGTCATCGTCGTAGTCGTGGCCACAACGGCGTGGGTGCCACAGGAGGGTCTGCAGTCAGCGGGGCACTCGGCGAAGAAGGAGGAGGGGCTGGAGCGGCAGTCGCCGTAGCCTGCTGCTGCAAAAACTGCCGGAACAAGCCGGAACATGCCGGAGAGGGTCGCCAGCTGACCCCTCGCCTCGGCCTCAAGCACACAGGGTACGGTCCACAACAGGCTGTCCGCCTCCTGCCAGCTCCTCACTCGAACTAGCCACAATAGCCCGAATCAGAACACCAGCAGACAGCTCCGCAGGCGCATGTCTACCACCACGACCCGGACGAGGAGGTCTACCACGACCACAAGCCAACAGCAAAACACAGAAACCAGCGCAAGAGAAAAGGGGTCGGCAACTCCCACAAAACACAAGCCGAAAACAAACCCCTCGAACTCGCGCACCTATACATCTTAGGTCTTCCTATGGGTCAGCCTAACCAGTGGTTCAGTTACAAGTTTATGAATGAATGAGTGTTTGTACCCTTTACGCTCTGATACCATCTTAATCTGTCACGCCCCGGGCTAGTTTTAGATGCGAAAATACGTGCCAATTTTTTTTTTTTGAAAGCCTAGCCCGCGCCACGTACAGACCCGCCACAAATACAGGGTCCACTGTACACATGGACAGAGCCTCCTCTGTATTTGCACGGCGTACACAACATACAACAGGATCACAACCACCATTCATTCATCACAACAACACAACAGCTCAAAGTGATTCATACAGCTAACAGTCCTTAAACCTGTATGAATCTAAGCAAGTCCTTAGGCGATGGATGATGCGATGCACAAACAACAGATCATTCTAGAAAATTGCTACTTACCCAGAAGCTTTATTTTGAAACCCTAATCTCAAACATTGAAGAATCATTTGAAAACCGTTCTCTACACGAGAACTCTCTTTTGAAAATCCAAAAGTCGATCGATCGGAAATCCATTTGAAAATTATTTCCCACACGGAAATCTTTATTTGAAAACGCTACCACGAGGGGTAGAAATCCAAAATCATGCGATAAAAGGCCACCATGATAGATCTGAAAGCATCTATATCCACAAGTCTAAACATGCAATCTTCACCTGGATACTAAACCCAAAACCACGAGATCTAAGCATGCAAGACAATCATCCAACATAAAGCTGTGCCAAAACAAATCATGCTAGATAAAACAACCACATTGTAACTGAACCATATCCATAACTAACTGAAAGAGGATAGGGGTAATAACCAAATCTGGAGAAGATAGCCTCACAGGTCGGGACCTCTAGTACCACAAACTAGGCGTGCCTCGCTGCGTCCCGACTCTCACCACCCTGCTCACCTGAAAACAACAACGAGGGCGGGGGGTGAGAACATGTAAACATGTCTCCCCTCCCAGTGGGTACCGCAAGCCGACGAAGGCGAGGTGTACACACCGGCACGAGGGTCAACAAAAGATAGATAAGGTATACAGTAGCGCAAGTAAGTATGAGGCTGACATACAACTGAAACAACTATGCTACTATAAGCAACTAGTATATGAATCAAAGGAGATAACCACAAAGTAAACTCAATCCATAGCCACCGGGACGTATCCCTGGCACTGTCACACTGCTCAACTCTCGGCACATAAACCTTCTGGACGCACGGCATCAAGGCTCACGGGTCGGAACAGCTCAACGACCCTTTTCCGGAAAAGAACACCCCTAGGAGGTGGATCAGACCGCTGGTGTACGTGAAGTGCTAGAAGAGCTGTGACGATCGATGCGAATGCTCAATCCACAGAACGGCAACGAGTCGTGAAGCAACTGATAAACCACAACGAGGATCGCTCGGAACAACAGGCGATCACAACTGACCAACCGGGTCGTCTCAATAATCATGCAAACCACAACTACTCTACTATCCAAGCACACATGAGTAGAGTCAACGGGAGTCAAGTGAACTAATAACTGAAATGCAAGAGAAGGGATAGAAAGGTATCACCGTAGTCCACTGAACCGACTCCGGATCGAAGTACCCACCTGTCGAAGGATCAAAACTAACACCGACGGCTCTTGAGAACCGCGACAGGACCTACGAAAGACTCACAGGGTCAAGGTACACTAAGTCGACGCTAAACACAAAGCTCTCACATTCCCGAAACCGACGGATCGCCCGGAAAACCCACCGGGACGATCCCGAAACCACACTAAGCCCCACAGGGGTACCAACAACCAAACCAGGTCCCACGCTGTCCCCGAACACACAAAACCAAGTGATGGGACAGCGAGCACAAGCTCGGGGTACCACGAACACCAAACGCACCCGAAAAGGCTTCCCGGGTTCCCGAAAAATGCCGAATTGGCACCGGAACCCCCCGTCACTCATCCGCTGTCCTCGAAACTTCGGGACAGCGATGAGGAACAGCCAACGAGGCTAAACGGCGAAGCCAAGTCACTTGCGAAAATAGCGAGTGAGTCGCACAACTAAAAACACACGTTTCGCCGATTAATTTATCGAAAAATGCGTCGAAAAAAGAATCCGGATCTCCGCGAAGGGCGAAGGGGTTGGACAACCAGTCCACAGGGCCTCAAGGATCATACCCTTGCCGCCCACAGCGTCGCAACGCTGCCACAAACGTCAAAGTCCACAAACAAGCGACAAAGTACAAACATACAAGCAATAAACTAGGCCGCTAGAGCAAACCGTACATCCGCATGACCTTCCGCAAGCACCAGCGGATAGGTAACGACGTCACGGAGGCCGTGCTCACAGCCCCACTGTGACAGGACTAGTTTCAAGCACAGTAAACCCATAAAAACAGTGAACACATGCAATAAGCAAGCATAATTAAGGCCGTTCGAGCGCTCTGTTCGTCCGCATGACCTTCCGCAAGCACCATCAGATAGGTAACGACGTAACGGAGGCCGTGCTCACAGCCCCACTGCGACAGGACCAGTCGCAAGCCGGGAAATCCCATAAAAACAGTGAACCAAGGTGCAAAGATAGCTTGACAAAGGCCGAACGGCAAAAAGGCTCAACCAAAACAAAATCTAAGGTGAGCATGATGATCAGCGCGTTGCCGCGATCATCGTGCTCACCTTCCCGGACTTCGGGAAGCAACAGGGAGCTCAAACAACTCAACGCGGCCAAAATCCATCAAAACAAGACCCCGGCCGGAGCAACCAGCTCCGGCCGGCTGCCGGCGGGCATGCACGGCCAGCAGCGGCCAGGGTCTGCATAGGAGGTGGCAAGGAAGAGGGGGCTCACCTCATCCGGCGGCGGGAAGCGGCGGCGGCGGCGCGGGGAAACCGGTAGCCCTCGGGTTGGCTAGGGCACGGCGGCGCGGCAACGGACGGTGACAGCGCCGGCGGCGACGCGAGCACCGGCAAGAAGGGGTCGCCGGACGTCGTCCTGCCGGTTACCGCGACAAAAAAAACGGCGGGCAGCGGTGGCGGAGCAAGCTCGGCCACAGCTGCCCTAGCTGCCAAGCCGAAGCTTGCGGCGGCTGCGGCGGCGCTCCGGCGGCACGGCGACGGCCGGGGAGGCAGGGGGCGGCCGCCGCCGGAGGTCACGGGGGGGGTGGCGGCGCTCACCCTCCCAGTGGTCGGGAGGCGGCGGCGGCACGGGCCCACAGGCCTCGGCCAGCTGTTGCCCTAGCCGCAGCTGGCAGCAGACTGGCGGCGCACGGCGGCGGCTCCCGGCGGCACGGCAGGTCACCGGCAGTCGTGCCACCTCAGGGGAAGCCCATGCATGGGTTCCCCCTGGGTGCACACCGCAGGGAAGGAGGAGGAGAAGAAGAAGAAGAAGAAGAAAGAGAAGAAAAGGGAGAGAAAAGGCTTGGCCGGAGTTGCGCCGGCCAGGGGATGGCCGGCGGCGCAAGGGGGAGCTGGCAGGGGAGCAGGGGGAGCTCGGGCTCACAGTTGGGGGCTGACGGGACGAGAAGAAGGGGGAAACACTCTCTCTCTCACACACACACACACACAAATACACAAACACACATGTACAAATGCAATTACACCCCTCAAACCTTGCAAATTGCTCCTGGGCCCTTCACAGCAGGAACAAAATGCCCAAACACCCCTCCACAAGCAACCTCACGCGAAACGGTGCGAGAACAGGGTCCAAATCGCGAAACTGCAAAATGTACCATTCGACCTCTCGGCGAAGAAGATGGAAGATCTCTCAATCCGTTCGTCGCATGTCAACACGGATTGCGCCATCGCGTTCAGCACTGCCGAGACATCGAATCTACCATTTTGGATCGTCAGAATCAAACTCCGGATCGCGCCGTTAAGCCGTTCACTCTCCGCGACAAACTCAAAACAACTAAAATAAAGTATAAATACCACTTATATACGTATATATACATATATATACCTGTATATATATACGTATACAGATCGAAAACACAGTAACAGGGGAGAGGAACACAGAATCCAATTTCCAAAATTTGAATTCTCACAGATGCGGCCGACGGGGGAACTCCGGCGAGGGCGCGGCTACCGGCGGGAGGCGGCAGCGGCGGAGCTGGAGCAACACGAGCCCGCACAAGCCCGGCTCGGCCCAAAGATGGTCGCGGCGGCGTCCTATGCAAACGGCGATGGCGACGACCACCCCAGGCGGGTGCGGGGACGCCGGAGAGCCGAGAGGGAGGTGGGTCACGCCTCAGCAAGGCGGCGACGAGGGCGGCGCAACCCAGTAGTCCGCATGTGCCCTAGCTGCAGCCTGCGGTCACAGAGCAGCGGCGGTGCGGCGGCCGGGGGTCACCGCAGAGATCGGGGCAAGGCCGGCGGCGACGCGAGGAGGCAAGGTGGTCTCGGGCTCCCTTCTCCAGCCCGAGAGGAAGAAGGGAGATGGAGATGGTGAGGGAGGAGAGGAGAAAGAGCTGCGGCGGCGGTTGGCCGGCCGGAGTAGGCCGACGGCAGTGGCGGCTGCGTGCAGAGAGTGCAGGGGAGAGAGGAGGGTCGGCTAGGGCTCAACTAAGGTGAGGGGGCTTAGGGTTAGGGTTTCATGAAACAAACCCTAAAATTCCATCTTATAGTAAGCCGACATCGCGCATAACTCCGTCGATTTCCATGATTTCTTGCCGAGGTCCTACCCCTGTGAGTGTGACGACTTCGCGCAGCCACCCGTCAAGTTTCACGGAATTCCGCGCATAAAATATAGGGGGTTTTGCGCGATTTACGAAAATAATCAATTTGACCCTTCTTTGGTAAACACACGATATCTAGCGATCCGTCTGTCGGATTTCCAAACGATTGCGCCAGTGCGTTCAGCACTGCCGAAATATCGAACTCACAATTTTTGTTCATTCGATTTGGTGACGAAATCACGACAAACTCATTCTCTCTCCGATTCGCCAACACATCACATGTATAAAACCAATAATCGCCTTGCAATCTCCTCGATTAACGAAAATGCGACCAAAGTCCATCCGCAAAGACTTTATCTCGCAGAAAGGTCCCTGTCCGAGGGTCCACACGCAAAACGGAGCCGCGGTAATTTTTACAAAGCAAAAACAATGAAGAATAAAGGTCCGCTTTGCGATAAAGTCCAGTTTTCTCAAAAAACGTGCGTCGAATCCAAAATCCGTCCACGCCATCGAGTCCAGAATAGTTGAACAGTTGAAAATGAGCTATTGGATCACTATGAACGGAGTCCTCTACACTCCAGAAGCCATCTCTATTCATTGGTCTCTCCGGAAAACCCGAGTTACTATTCACTTTAAGTGATTAGTAAAGATCACGTAACTTCTTCATTCTAACTTGTTTTCTTCCGAAACTTGACGAGTGGTTATGTAATTAAAATACACACAAAAACATCATCAACGGAGAGTTTAGTTACATAGCAAAAATCTCAATCCTTACATTAGTACTATGTTCTCTACATTTACTTGATAAGTTCTCTAATGACCCTAGAGAAATCAATCACCTATTTAGTCCATAACATAGGTATACCAAATAATCATGCATGCATTCATTCATTCATGAGCCATATATACATACGCAAAGAATCATGCATGATATCATTTATTCATGAGCTATATCATAAATATGAAGAATAGTCAAATATGCATACATTCATTCATGAGAGGTAGCATCCCTAAACTCATATATATCACATGCATGCACTTCTCTTTATACAAGATAACAAAATTAACGAGTCCAACTAGCATTTGCTTCTAACATGCATACCTAGCATTTGGATTAACATGCAACCATAAATAACATAATTTAGTTATTTCACCCTAGACATGAAAGTGACCTAATCACTTTGGTGCAACACAACCCACCTCAAAAGCTCATAATTGCTTGTAGTCACTTGCAATTAGGCCTCTTTTCCTTGTGCTACAAGCTTAGCCCTAAGCTTCTTTGCCCTAACACAAGAAAAAATAATTCGTTACCATCTTCGAACCCTTATACTATTTTATTTCATGAAATCAATTTATCCCACATGATTTTCTACCCTTCAATTAGGGTTTTAAAGAGTCAAATAATTTTTAGACTTAACCAAAACAAAGGCCTTCTTTCAAACTAGGGTTTTCCAAAACAATGACAAAACCCTCATATCTCATGACAAATCTCCACCATTTGTGGTCTAGATTTGCCTAGGGTTGGCTAAAACCTCAAAACAAAGGATCAAACCCAAAATCCTAACTCAAAACACCAAGAACTCACCTTTAATCCAACCTCCTCAAGCTTCTTCTTGCTCTAAGAAGCTTGCTTGTCACTTCCAAAGCCTTTTCCAAGATCAATCCCTCACTTCTCCAAGGATTGGAGGAGTTTCTAGAGAGAGAAGGAGGAGGAGAGAGTGAGAGAGAGGTGTTCTTGTGCTCTTACAAATGGGGAAGAAAGAGGCTGAGGTCCCTTTTAAGTGGGTTCAGCTAAAATGACAGAAATACTCTTAAACTGGGCATTCTGCGTGCGGGTTCGAACCTCGAAGCAAGGTCCGGAACCCGTAAGCAGTTTCAAAATTTTCTCAGCCAAGGTCCCGACCCTCCCTCAAGGTCCGGACTTTGATACTTCGAAAAATTTCAAAGTCCGGACCCTGAAGTCAAGGTCCGGACCCTGAGGGTCCAGCATCTCAAAATTAAAATTTTCAAAAATTCTCATTTTTGCTCCTTGGAGTTCTAATTCACTTATAATCATCCCGAAACCCTCGGAATTCATTTCCAAACATGTTTAAATTATCTCTCAACTGTACTTCGCCCAATTTGGCCAAAGTTCAGTATAGCATACCGAAACTTGGTACACTATACTCACGAGCTGTGGCAATTGATGCAATATGCTCAATGGCCAACAATGGCAAATAGCCGAAAGAGTAATTCACAACAATGTCCAACCAAATCCAATCTACCATTCCCAAAGGAAAAGTCACCATGTCACTGACCTATCAGGTCCATGTAACCAAATCAATACATACGAGATATCACCAATCACAAAGTCATACCATGACAACTAATCAGAGATATGCTACTCTACCACTAGGTCAATCATGATACTACGAGATGAAACAACCGTAGAGTAGATCAATGAGAATCCAGTAGTGTCAAGCTACTCAATATATATAATCATGATATATTATGCAATCACAGAGGAGAAGAAAAGGAAAAAGTCACCAAGCAGGCATCGCTAAACCGACTTCGGATCGAAGTATCCACCTGTAATCCGGTGAAGCACCTAACTCCAATAGCACTCCAACAAGTCGCCTGGACCTGCGAAAGATCCTACAGAGTCACCATCCGATAGAAAAGACTAATCCTTATTGACTCAAAATCACCTAACATACACCCCGAGAACAAACCGGGCATTTGTGCCTTTTACCGATGCTCGAAACCCGTCAGAAATACCCGGCAACCCACCGGAACACTTCCAAAACCCACGAAGTGTCCGGATGATACCAATACTCAACGAACCTCTCCCACTACCCCAGGACGCACCAGTCTAGATGTCCGGGCAGCAACACACGAAAACGATGCAAACAATGTGTTTTCAATGTAAACCGAACAATGCCGGGTTTTCGAAAATACCAATTCGGTTCCGGAACCCGCCGTCACCTCTCCCACTGCCTTCGAACACACGAGGCAACGAGGGTAACCAGCAACTGAGACTCGACAACATACACTGGGCATCCACACAGATTGAACGTGAATTCCGGATTAAAACGTTACTAAAGGAAAAGGTGCTCGTAGAGGCGATTTTTAGTTATCGTAGAGGCGGTTTAAACCGCCTCTACGAACTGTAGAGGCAGTTCCAATGACCGCCTCTAGACCGCCTCTAGACCGCCGACGTAGACAGATCCTCTACAACGAAGAGGCGGTTTGAACAACCGCCGGAAAACATTAGAGGCGATCTGGTAGAAGCAGTTTTGAGCACCTCAACAAAAAAATTTATTTAATTTTTTATAATTTTTTTTTTTCATTTCCTAATAACATAGCGCCTCTATGAATGTCATACCATAGAGGCGGTGTAAACCGCCTTTACCTATATTATTTTTTAGTGTTGGTTTAAACCGCCTCTATGAAAAATCGCCTCTACTAATCTATTTTTGTAGAAACGATTTGCTCTTTAGAGGCGATTTAAACCGCCTCTACAGATAAGCAAACTCTTACTTAGAGGCGGTTTGAACCGCCTCTACGTAAAAAACAGCATGAAAAATTATATTTTAAATAATAATTTTGTGCACATAATATTATAATTTCATTGACAAATATACTACCTCAAATATTAATGCACATCAAATTTAACATTTAATTTACAACATACGCTAACAACACAAGAAGCAAAATAATTTTCAATACAAAGTAAAGATGACATCCTCAAAAATTCATAATTCAAGATAATATATAATCCAAAACATATAACCTTATTCAATATCTACCATAGAAAGTAGCAATATAGTTAATAAAAAAATTTAAACACTTTCAAAACTAGTCATCACTTGAGTTGTCAATTGCTTACAAAAATTTAAATAGTTTTTTGATGTCCTCTATTTGTGGGCTTGTGACTTGCATTCGATGAATGATTGTTTGGAGAAAATGCGTCAATCAGATTATTATTGCCCACAACAGCCTAAAAAAAAAATCAAACAATATAGAAATTATTAGTTATACGAAAGTCAATAAAAATTTTCATATATATATATATATATATATATATATATATATATATATATATATACAGTCCGGCTGGTATACTATCGGTAGCACGAAGGCCTCCGTGCTACCAAGTTGTTTGCGATGATGCAGCTTCCAAATCGATGATCGGCTCCGCTAGACTTGATCTACACTATTGAAAGTGTTTGGAAACTAAATTTCATAATTTTTCGATATCATTTACCTATCAAACGAGTAGTCGAAAAATGAATGGCTGAAAATAAAAATTTCATAAAAAATGATGATAAAAGGCTTAAATTTAAGATCAGAGATACTGATCTTACTCTAAATAGTTCAAAGAATTTTCTATAAAAATTTTATCAGATTTGGATTGTTTTACACCGTTAAACTTACAAACGCATCTCATCTACCGTTGAAATTGTCAATTTTGAGACCCTTTGATCACTAGCCAAATAATGTCAAAAAATTATGAAATTTAGTTTCCAAACACTTTCAATAGTGTAGATCAAGTCTAGCGGAGCCGATCGTCGTTTTGGAAGCCGCATCATCGTAAAAAACTTGGTAGCACGGAGGCCTCCGTGCTACCGATAGTATACCAGCCTAGCTCATATATATATATATATATATATATATATATATATATATATATATATATATATATATATATATATATATATATATATAGTGTAGAGTTACTATGCTATTGAAAACATAAGGGAATTGGTGCTTCCGACTTTTTGGCCCTGGATCGAGAATTGCACGGTTAGGATGATAGTGGTCCCCCTTAGGGTTGAGTGGTCCCCCTAGGGTTGAGTAGTCCTCATTGGGTAATAATATTAATTCAATAGTTAAAAATGATCAAAGGGGTTGATCCAAGGGCCAAAAAATCGGAAGCACCAACTTCTTTATGCTTCCGATAGCATAGTAGCTCTACTCTCTCTCTCTCTCTCTCTCTCTCTCTCTCTCTCTCTCTATATATATATATATATATGTAATAACTTGCGATTAATTTATTATATTTCAGAATTGAGGAATGTATCTTATAATAGTGTTTTTAGGTGACTCATTTCCTCTCGCATCTCTCCCATCTCTTCTTTGAGCTTGTCTACTTCCGCTGGTTGGCCTTCTCTTGATTCGCTTGTTATAGATAAATTCATATGCTTCACGCTATAATATGATCTTAGCGTAGGTCCTAAATCCTAAGCTTTTCATACATCCATTATGTTCAGGACCCATGATATTTAGAAAGGCTTTATCAATTAGCTTGTTCGTGTCAGATTCGAAACTTTGTGAAAGTGTAACAAACTTTGTACGCGCAGCATCCTATTAGCAATTTGAGAAAAAAATGTTACTATTCCACAATTATATGAATATTAGATATGACTATGCGATAGAAAATTATACTTACTAAACTTTTCTCTGCATTTTCATTCACAAAATTTTCATTCTTTTTCTTATGAGTTACCTTCCAAAAAGTTAGCTGATCCGATTCTTTGCCAAGAACAATTTTCTATAATTGTAAATAATGATTTGTAAATGATAAAGATAATGACACATTATTTAAGATAAAATGAATTTAAATGTCAAACTATTACCATTTCCTTTCGCTTCCTTACATAACTTTTTCTGCCCGATGTGTGGGCCATCTTCACCAATTTTGCGAAGTTAAATTAACTCAACAAAGTTTCTATGATAAATTTTTTTTTTTTTAAACACTATAAGCAATATTGCTATAAACGTAAAGCTTCTATATCTTACTTTCCTCGATGGACCAATGTGTTATTAGACTAGTCCATTGATCTCTAATCACACCGAGTGGCATATTGTTAATTAATTCTTGGATAGGTTTGTCATTTGAAAAGTATTCATATTTTAATTCACTTTTATAATATCTCCACTTTTTGTTCAATGATGCCAACATCCAATGTATCGTTCCCTTGGGATATCTAAACTTTGCCTACTTATAAAATAAAAAGCTTATTGTTAAAAGTCTATTCTAATAAAAGTTTACAAATATACCAAAAAAAAGTAAAGTAATAAGCAAAGATGTAAGAACCTCAATATACTTTAGCATTTTTTTCTTGAATGGATTAAAAGTTTGATTATCCCATAGCAAAATATTTAAAGGAGCAAATGTTCCATTCTTCGCGATTACTCCTAAAAATGATCGAAGGACCGATCCTGCATAGGTACATGGAACCCCGTATTTATCAACTTCCACGTCAATCCTTCTCCTTCAAGAAGGTTCCACACATCTGCCAGTGTTGTTCTTCTCGCTTCTTACGTCAATTTTTATCTGCACCTAAAAATAAATTTAAATATGTTAATTTCAATAGAAGATCAAGCTTATACACAACATAATTAAAAAAATCTAAATTTTGCTTATCAATGATCCAAAGAAACAACTCATTTTGATTATTATTTTCAATCTCGGTGTTACTTGAATTTGTAGGAGTTTCTGAGTAAGATGGTAATTGCTCCTCTCCTACTAGTTCTTGATGAACTTGTAAGTCATCTTGAGAGGCAGAAGTGATTATATTACAACTGCGCAATCTTCGAGAGCTCGAGGCCATTTATTTAATTTCGTATATATGATAAATAAATAATGTAAATCAAGCATATCTAAAATAATAAAACTCAGTTAACCAAATATAGAGTGAGAGCATATTCATCAACCAAACCTGAGAAGAAAATTTATCACATGCATGAGAAGTGACCATATTTCAATAATGCTAAGAAAAATTATGCTTCATCATTGTCATCTTCATTTTACATTAACTCTGATCCAATTTGGATGTTCATTCTCATCTAAATTTTGAATATGTGAGGAAATTACAAAGTGTCATCCGTTGAATCTCTACCTATATCAAACAAATCTCTCGGTTTAATTCTCACAACTGAAAACCAATTCTCATCTTTCGGTATTTGCACATAAAATACTTGTTCTACTTATGATGAAAATATATAAGGATCATCTTTCAACTCTGCACCTGTATGTATTAAGCGAGAAAAGTTTACAAGGGTAAAACCAAATTCATCATGCTTAATGCCCATACTATAGTGAACATTAACCCAATCACATTTGAATAAGACAACCTTGGAACGACCATAATAATTTAATTCAATATTGTCCTTCAATCGACCATAATAGTGAGCCCTGAGCAAGGGAGGCCAGAGAATAGTAACCTTAGGACATAATTGATCCCACGATGAAAATGGTGTAACACCCCAATAGTCCCACATCGGATGAGAAACTAATTTTGATTGGAATATGAGGTCTCACACGCTAGTAATAATAACTAGGGGTTAAGCATTTTGGGCCGGTGGTTCGGGCCCAACGAGTTATTATTGCTAGCGAGTCGGGTCGTGACAATTGGTATCAGAGACGAATACCAGCCGGAAGTGTGAGAGCTAAGTGCTATACGGGACAAAGTGCTACACCAACGGATTTGGTGGGAGCCACCTCTTGAACCCGTAGGAGCCACCTCTAGAATCTCACATCGCCTGGTAATCCTGGTCCTGGTCTGTCTGTTATCGGGTTCGAACCTGACGAGGACGTCAGGGTCTAAACAGTGGGAGTTTGTAACGCCCCAATAGTCCCACATCGGATGGAAAACTGATTCTGATTAGAATATATGAGGCCTCACACGTTAGTAATAATAATTGGGCTTAAGCATTTTGGGCCGGTGGTTCGGGCCCAACGAGTTATTATTGCTAGCGGGTTGAGTCGTGACAAATGCTAAGAGCGGATGCAAGCCAAATAGGTTGCAAGGGCTCTCGGCTACAAAATGGAGAAGCCAAAAGAAAGAAAAACATCTAGAGCCAAACAATAAAGATAAATTCACATATCACGAAATGTTAAATGTTACAAAATTCAGCCAAATGCCTACACAGACTGATATAAAAGGAGTACAAAGCGATGTGAAGAAAGAAAAAAAATTCCCAACTTAATCACCCTCAGCACAATCACGGAGGTCTTTCGACATCTCCATGTAATGTACATGGAAATCTTTCGATTGCCTAGTGGATAGAAATCTAGAAGAGCATGAAAAATCAAAAAAGAGATTAAGTGGGTGCCACTCCATTAAATCTGTCACGCCCCGCCGGGTCCTTAAACACCAACTAAGTGGAAAGGATAACCGCACGAGCGCATGCACCAGACCCGCCGAACGGATAGAGTCTTTCCTATCCGCCCAAGGCGTCACAACACAAGCTTATCCACAATGTTCCAACTTGGAACGGAGTATAAGAGTTGCACAAGGAAAGCATCAACATAAAGAAGTTCTACTTCTATTACATCACATGGCACAATATACATGTCCCAATTTTTTTCTTTTCCATTCCATACATTATGTTCCAAAACTATAGAATATACAACATTCATACAAGAATGTAAATCCCCTATACTATCATATTCCAAAAATAGGGGTACAACTCTACATACAACCAAAATGGAAGGGCCGCTATCTAAAGAGCCAAACCCTTGCCTCGCTCCGCCACCTCACTCGCGGATGGACCTGGAAAATGTGGGGTGAGAACTATAAACATAGTTCCCAGTGGGTAAGGCCACCCAAGAGAGGAGCTCGACCCACCAGGTCCAAAGAAACACCATATGCATAAGTTAGATTATATATAACTATACAACAATTATTTACATGCTTGTAAATAAACATAAAGGATGCAACCAAATGAAATATAATTTATCATTCTCTCCTAGGTTCATCCTATATCTCACAATGACTAAGTTCATTTACTTGTCATTTACTTATGGTTTCGGAATCGCCGTCTCACCATAATTATTCCAACATTCGAGGAGTGAACTCGTCACCTCCTAGTTCGAGTAGCGAACTCGTCGCATACTCGGGATAGCAAAATCGTCGCATACCCCGTCTCAACACGGCCACCGCATGGCATGGGTAGCGAACTCGTCGCATACCCGGGATAGCAACCTCGTCGCACATCCCCCTCTCGACACCGCCAACTCAAGGCGAGGTAGCGAAATCGTCGCCTACCCGGGATTGCAAACTCGTCGCACATCCCGTGTCGGTACGGCCAACTCATGGCATGGTAGCGAAATCGTCGCCTACCCGGGATAGCAAAATCGTCGCACATCCCGTCTCAATACGGCCAACTCATGGCATGGTAGCGAAATCGTCGCCTACCCGGGATTGCAAACTCGTCGCACATCCCGTCGTTCACGTTTTTCACTTGCCAACCTAAGTCTCATGACCTTAGGTTCAAGTCACTAAGTCTCGCCTATGTTCAATAACACTAGGCTTACTTTCTCATTATCAACCTAGGTTCCATAACTCTAGGTTCCAATCACATGTCCAACCTATGTTCAATGACACTAGGTTTCAATCTCACATGTTCCAACCTATGTTCAATAACACTAGGTTTCAATCTCACATGTTCAACCTATGTTCCATAACACTAGGTTCAATCATCATGTTCAACCTATGTTCAATGACACTAGGTTTAACCTCATGTTTAACCTATGTTCAATAACACTAGGTTTAACCATACATGCAACCATGCAACAAGTATTAATAACTGAATTATACTTGATATGTACATCATGCAATAGGATCTCATTGTTCAACCTATCATGATTTTTACCTTTGCCAACATGCAAATTCTAGGGTTCACAACACATACTATTTTATCTTTAAATGGATATTTACCCTAGACATGGAAGTGACCTAATCACTTCGGTAAACACAAACCCACCTCAAGAGCTTTCAAATCCTTGTATTCTTCAAGCTCCTAAGTGTCCAAGCTTTGAGTTCTTGCTTCAACCCAAGCTTCTACAATAAAACGGTTCGTTACTCGTTACGAACCCTAAATTCAACTCAACATGTGAAATCAAGTATTCTAACATGATTTCCTATGCCTCAATTGTAATTCCCGAAGGTCCAAATATTTTTAGAACCTCTCATTGCAAAAGCCCCAAATCTACCTAGGGTTTGCATGCATGCAAGCCAAACTCTAGATTTCATGGCCAATCTCTCACATTTTGTGCTTTAGATTGCCAAGGGTTCCCAAAAACCTCATTTCAAAGGATTAAATCCAAGGTTTGAACCCAAAACGTGAGGTACTAACCTTAATCACGAAATCCCCAAGCTCCTTCTTACACCAAGAAGCTTCCTTTCTCCTTTGGAAGCCTTTTCCAAGCTCCAATCCACCACTTCTCCAAGCTTTGGAGAGATCTCTAGAGAGAGAAAGTGAGGGAGAGGGAGAGGAGAAGTAGAGAGGAAAAACAAATGAGAAGGGGAGAAGGTCTCAGCCATTCATACACCCCTAAATCATGTGAAAAGACTATTTTGCCCCTCTCCACAAACAACACAACAACCAGCCTAAATCTGGACATTGTATACCGGTATGCGCATGTGCATACCGGTATGCCTCAGAAATCCCGCAGAATCCCGAGAGCTGGATTTACTGTTTCGGCCATCGCGTACCGGTATCCTATTTCACATACCGGTATACTGTGACATTCCGGTATTTCCCGGAGAATTCCGCAAAACCCGAGAGCTGGGTTTTCGGTTCAACCGCGGCATTCCGGTATCCTTATGCACATACCGGTACTATTCACTTCAGTACCGGTATGAGCTCCGCATACCGGAATCCAATGCAGAGCTTACAATTTCTGCAGTTTTCAACTTGTCGAAGTCCTTTTCGCGCCTCGTTTGCGCCGAAAACACTTCGCACAAGTCCCAAACTTGGCTGAAGCCTCACACATAGCCTCACATGCTATTTTCCCACCGGAACTCCACAATTTGTAGAAGTTCGGTACGGTGCACTGAAATTCAGTGTACTACATTCCACCCCCCTTAAAGAGAGTTTCGGCCGCGAAACTAAAATCATACCTCAGCTGGACTCAGCGAAGAGGTAAGAAAACCGCTCACTCATTGAGCTTTCCAATTCCCACGTAGCTTCGCGCTCACCGTGATTCGTCCATTGTACCTTTACATAAGGAATTTCACGGTTCCTCAAGCTTTTCACCTCGCGATCCATGATACACAAGGGAAATTCCTCATAAGTCATATCCTCATGAAGTTCCATAGGCACATACTCAAGGACGTGCGCCGGATCATACATATACTTGCGGAGGGTCGATACATGGAACACATTGTGTATCCCCGCAAGTTTTGGCGGCAAAGCTAGCCGATATGCCACGGATCCCACACGCTCCAAAACTTCATAAGGTCCAATGTAACGGGGACTCAACTTACCCCGAACACCAAATCGCTTCACCCCTCTCATGGGTGACACTTTCAAGAAGACGCGGTCTCCTACCGCGAATTCCAAATCTCGTCGACGTCGATCCGCATAACTCTTTTGTCTAGATTGCGCCGTCGATAAGCGTTCGCGTGCCAAGCGGACCATTTCCTCCGCTTCACGCAACACGTCCGGTCCTAAGACCCTTTTCTCGCCGACTTCGCTCCAATGAATAGGAGAGCGGCATTTCCTTCCATACAAGGCCTCAAAA
This sequence comes from Puya raimondii, assembly GCA_016920855.1. Classification (NCBI taxonomy): domain Eukaryota; kingdom Viridiplantae; phylum Streptophyta; class Magnoliopsida; order Poales; family Bromeliaceae; genus Puya; species Puya raimondii. The sequence continues at coordinate 72,349,639 of JABWPP010000050.1, read as the reverse complement.
GGTGCCATACCGATGCTAGCTTGATATTTATTATTGTAAGCAAATTCAGCCATCGGTAAGTGAGTAGGCCACGCACCCTTGAAGTCCAACACACACACTCGTAGCATATCCTCCAAAATCTGAATTGTCCTTTCCGATTGACCGTCAGTTTGAGGATGAAATGCTGAACTGAAATCGAGCCGTGTACCCAAAGCTTCTTGCAAGCTTTTCCAAAAATGCGATGTGAAACGGGGATCTCGATCTGAAACTATCGAGGTCGGGACCCCGTGCAACCGCACAATCTCGTCCAGGTAGACTTGCGCTAACTTGTCTCATGACCAAGTGGTGTGGATTGGCAAAAAGTGTGTCGACTTTGACAAACGATCCACCACCACCCAAATCGCGTCGTGGCCACCTAACGATCGAGGTAAGCCCACAACAAAATCCATCGCGATATTTTCCCACTTCCAAACCGGAATGGGCAATCCTTGCAATTTCCTCGCCGAAAAGCGACGCTCGGCCTTCACTTGTTGGCATACTAAGCATCGTGCCACAAAGTGTCCAACATCAAGTTTCATCCCAGGCCACCAATAATGCAATTTGAGATCCTTATACATTTTGGTGCCGCCCGGGTGAATCGCATAGGGAGAAGTGTGAGCTTCTTTCAAGATCTCCTCATGAATATTCTCGACTTTTGGCACGCACAATCGATTTCGGAATCGAATTGCGCCCTTCGAGTCTACATGAAAATCACCGGCGCGCCCGCTCTCGATAGCACCCCGCACCTTTTGGAGTTCCGGATCACCGGATTGCTTTTCTTTTATTCGCTCCAACAAGGTCGGCCACACCTCGAGACTCATAAGTCTAGTGGGGACGCCCGGGGCCACGATCTCCAAGTCAAATCGGCACATTTCTTTGATCAACGGCATTTGTCCCGTCATCTCAATTGCGAAGTTCTCCACGAATTTTCTACTGAGCGCATCGGCCACCACATTGGCTCTACCGGGGTGGTACAAGATGGTCAAGTCGTAATCTTTTATCAACTCCAACCACCTCCGCTGCCTCAAGTTCAACTCCTTTTGAGTGAATAAGTACTTTAAACTTTTGTGATCCGTGTAAACCTCACAATGCTCCCCGTACAAGTAGTGTCTCCACAACTTGAGTGCGAAAACCACCGCCGCAAGCTCTAAGTCGTGGGTGGGGTAGTTCTGCTCATAGCTCTTCAGCTGTCGAGAGGCATATGCTATTACTTGTCCTCTTTGCATAAGCACACACCCAAGACCACGTCGTGATGCATCACTATACACCACAAAGCCCTCCCCTGCAATCGGCAAGGCGAGTACCGGAGCCGAATTCAACCTTTCCTTTAGCTCCTTAAAGCTTTGGTCGCATTCCTTGCTCCAAACATATTTGGCTTCCTTGCGGGTAAGACGCGTTAGTGGACCGGAGATTTTTGAAAATCCCTCCACGAACCGCCGATAATACCCCGCAAGACCCATAAAGCTTCGTATTTCCGTGACATTGGTCGGGCGAGGCCAATCCTTGACTGCCTCTACTTTCATAGGGTCCACAGATACTCCTCCTGCGGAAATTACGTGACCCAAGAAAGCGACCTCACGGATCCAAAATTCGTACTTTTTCAATTTGGCGAATAACTTGTTCTCTCGAAGAACTTGAAGCACAATCCTTAGGTGCTCTTTATGTTCCTCTTCACTCCGAAAGTAGACAAGAATATCATCTATGAACACAACCACAAATTGATCCAATAGTGGTTTGAACACACGGTTCATTAAATCCATGAACGCTGCCGGGGCATTGGTAAGCCCGAAAGGCATAACCGTGAATTCATAATGTCCATACCGCGTTCTAAACGCGGTCTTATGCACATCCTCCGGTTTGATCTTCAATTGGTGATAACCGGATTGCAAATCAATCTTTGAATACACCTGAGACACCTTGCAATTGATCGAATAAGTCATCAATTCGGGGTAACGGGTACTTATTCTTGACGGTCACTTTATTCAACTCGCGGTAATCTACACATAACCGCAGCAACCGTCCTTTTTCCGCACAAATAGAACAGGGGCTCCCCAAGGTGACACACTTGGCTTCACGAAACCCTTGTCCATCAAATCTTGCAATTGTGCTTTCAATTCTTTCAGTTCCGCGGGTGCCATCCTGTACGGGGCCTTAGAGATCGGCGCCGTACCCGGGAGCAAATCGATCACAAATTCTATTTCCCGGTCCGGTGGCATTCCGGGCAACTCCGTCGGAAATACATCCGGGAACTCTTGGACTATAGGAACGTCCTCAAGTCCCAGCACTTCCTTCCGGTCATCCACTACCGTCGCCAAGTAGGCAATGCATCCCCTAGCAATAAGCTTCCTTGCTTGCGACGTGGACACCATCGACGCAAAGAGCGAACTCTTACTCCCACGGTACACAAATTCCTTGTGCCCGGGTTCTCTAAACCTCACTATCCGGCTCTCACAATCAATAGTGGCGTGATACTTCGAGAGCCAATCCATTCCTAGGATCAAATCATATTCATTCATTCGATTTAATACCAGCAAATCGGCTGGCATGATCCAGTTTTCAACCCTCACGGGGCAATCCATACACACTGATGTATACAAAAAGTGTGTTCAGGTACTTGTACCGTTCTTGTGTGCGTGGCATCTATAATTTCTATTCCGTGTGCAATAGCAAATGATCGAGCAATGAATGAATGTGATGCACCGGTATCAAACAAAGCTCTACATCGAATGCCTTTAATTAACACAATACCTGCCACGACGTCTTCCTGGGCAGAAGGCTCCTCCACCTGAGAGGCGAATATCCGCCCACTGGGCGCTGGCCGCTGGCCCTCCACTGGTCTCGGCGGCTGTGCACGGCCTGCCGACATCGCCGCGGGTGGAATGCCCGCAAGCTGCCTCGGTGGCGCAAACGCCGATGCCGACGATGGTGCTCGGCCATCATCCATCGGGCAGTTGTACCGCATATGCCCTTGCTGTCCGCATTTGTAGCACCGGCCCTCACGATAGTCACATTGCTGAGGGTGGTGGGGGCCGCTACAAATCGGGCACTGGGTCGCGGATCGATTCCGTCGGAACCCTCGGGACTGATTCTGTGACTGCGAGTGCTTTGGGGGCCGATTAGAGCTAGACTGCCCACCCGAGCCACCCGCCGGTCGCTTCTTCCCCTTTTCTTTTTCTCTCTCTTTTTCCTAAGACTCGCGCTCCTCACGCGCACATGCATTCCCGTGCTCCACCCAAAGAGCACAGTCCAAGACCTCCGGAAAGGTCTTAAGCTTAAGGGCGTGCACCGCCCTAAAGATTTCCGGTCGAAGTCCGCGCACGAAACAATCGACCTTGTCCATTTCCCCGCGAACAATGTGCGGTACGCAATTTATAATGTACGAGAACTCCCTCTCGTACTCGCGCACAGTACGGTTCCCTTGCTTCAACTTGCGGAACCTTTCTTGAAGTTTCCTTTTCTCGCTATCGGGGAAATAGGTGGCGAACACCATACCCCGAAACTCTTCCCACGTCGGTGGCGGAAGGCTAGGGAGTCGGTCACGCTGATTTCCCTTCCACCACACCTTCGCCGATCGCTCCAAGCAATGAACGGCGAGATGCACTTTGTCCCTCTCCAAGGTATATAGATCCTCGAAGAGTGTCTCCATGGCATCGATCCATGTCTCTACATCCCATGGATCCACGTTCTCCCCGTTGAAGATAGGCGGGTTGAACTTCTTGAACCTCATGAGAGCCGCAAGTGCGCGCTCTCGCTCCGCATCCTCCATCTCGAAATCGGGTATAGGAGTACCCGACCCCTCGGCCACAGTCGGTGGTGCATGTGGCGCCACGGCCGGCACCGGTGCCATCCCCTCGGCCGGTATCGAAGCAGAGGCCGGAGGTACTCCCGACCTCTCCTCCCGAACCGCAGCCACTTGCCGCGCCATCTCGTCTTGGAGCTTTTTAATCTGCTCCTCTTGTCATTGCATGGCTTCGGCCTGTCGCCGAACCACGCCCATCAACTCGGTCATCTCATTACGAAGACCCGAGTTCTCGCCCTCCCCGAGTTGTTCGGGAGCCGCGCTCGCTCTCCCGAGCCCAGCCCTCAAAGGAGGCCGTCCACGTACCATTATCCTGAAAACACAATGACTTTGGTCATTTCGTGACATTCAAAGTCATTTGTAACATAACGTTTCACGAAAATAAACGTGAACCCAATCTAGGCGAAAGTCACACAAGGGTCCTTATTCCCCTCACTTGGTTTTCATGTTGTCGGCCGCCAACATGAACACACTTGGTGAAGAATAAGACACACCTCGAATCTACCTCTATTTCCAACTAGAGGCATAAGGACATAACCCAATCTCTTATCTTTCGCCACATCAAAGATCTCGTCACTCACGAGCCTACACTCCTAGGGTCATTTCCATCCTAGGTTTCTTAGGTCAACCTAGACCGTTTCTATGCTCTGATACCACCTCAATCTGTCACGCCCCGCCGGGTCCTTAAACACCAACTAGGTGGAAAGGATAACCGCACGAGCGCATGCACCAGACCCGCCGAACGGATAGAGTCTTTTCTATCCGCCCAAGGCGTCACAACACAAGCTTATCCACAATGTTCCAACTTGGAACGGAGTATAAGAGTTGCACAAGGAAAGCATCAACATAAAGAAGTTCTACTTCTATTACATCACATGGCACAATATACATGTCCCAAATTTTTTCTTTTCCATTCCATACATTATGTTCCAAAACTATGGAATATACAACATTCATACAAGAATGTAAATCCCCTATACTATCATATTCCAAAAATAGGGGTACAACTCTACATACAACCAAAATGGAAGGGCCGCTATCTAAAGAGCCAAACCCTTGCCTCGCTCCGCCGCCTCACTCGCGGATGGACCTGAAAAATGTGGGGTGAGAACTATAAACATAGTTCCCAGTGGGTAAGGCCACCCAAGAGAGGAGCTCGACCCACCAGGTCCAAAGAAACATCATATGCATAAGTTAGATTATATATAACTATGCAACAATTATTTACATGCTTGTAAATAAACATAAAGGATGCAACCAAATGAAATATAATTTATCATTCTCTCCTAGGTTCATCCTATATCTCACAATGACTAAGTCATTTACTTGTCATTTACTTATGGTTTCGGAATCGCCGTCTCACCATAATTATTCCAACATTCGAGGAGTGAACTCGTCACCTCCTAGTTCGAGTAGCGAACTCGTCGCATACTCGGGATAGCAAAATCGTCGCATACCCCGTCTCAACACGGCCACCGCATGGCATGGGTAGCGAACTCGTCGCATACCCGGGATAGCAACCTCGTCGCACATCCCCCTCTCGACACCGCCAACTCAAGGCGAGGTAGCGAAATCGTCGCCTACCCGGGATTGCAAACTCGTCGCACATCCCGTGTCGGTACGGCCAACTCATGGCATGGTAGCGAAATCGTCGCCTACCCGGGATAGCAAAATCGTCGCACATCCCGTCTCAATACGGCCAACTCATGGCATGGTAGCGAAATCGTCGCCTACCCGGGATTGCAAACTCGTCGCACATCCCGTCGTTCACGTTTTTTCACTTGCCAACCTAAGTCTCATGACCTTAGGTTCAAGTCACTAAGTCTCGCCTATGTTCAATAACACTAGGCTTACTTTCTCATTATCAACCTAGGTTCCATAACTCTAGATTCCAATCACATGTCCAACCTATGTTCAATGACACTAGGTTTCAATCTCACATGTTCCAAGCTATGTTCAATAACACTAGGTTTCAATCTCACATGTTCAACCTATGTTCCATAACACTAGGTTCAATCATCATGTTCAACCTATGTTCAATGACACTAGGTTTAACCTCATGTTTAACCTATGTTCAATAACACTAGGTTTAACCATACATGCAACCATGCAACAAGTATTAATAACTGAATTATACTTGATATGTACATCATGCAATAGGATCTCATTGTTCAACCTATCATGATTTTTACCTTTGCCAACATGCAAATTCTAGGGTTCACAACACATACCATTTTATCTTTAAATGGATATTTACCCTAGACATGGAAGTGACCATTAATCACTTCGGTAAACACAAACCCAGCTCAAGAGCTTTCAAATCCTTGTATTCTTCAAGCTCCTAAGTGTCCAAACTTTGAGTTCTTACTTCAACCCAAGCTTCTACAAGAAAACGGTTCGTTACTCGTTACGAACCCTAAATTCAACTCAACATGTGAAATCAAGTATTCTAACATGATTTCTTATGCCTCAATTGCAATTCCCGAAGGTCCAAATATTTTTAGAACCTCTCATTGCAAAAGCCCCAAATCTACCTAGGGTTTGCATGCATGCAAGCCAAACCCTAGATTTCATGGCCAATCTCTCACATTTTGTGCTTTAGATTGCCAAGGGTTCCCAAAAACCTCATTTCAAAGGATTAAATCCAAGGTTTGAACCCAAAACGTGAGGTACTAACCTTAATCACGAAATCCCCAAGCTCCTTCTTACACCAAGAAGCTTCCTTTCTCCTTTGGAAGCCTTTTCCAAGCTCCAATCCACCACTTCTCCAAGCTTTGGAGAGATCTCTAGAGAGAGAAAGTGAGGGAGAGGGAGAGGAGAAGTAGAGAGGAAAATAAATGAGAAGGGGAGAAGGTCTCAGCCATTCATACACCCCTAAATCATGTGAAAAGACTATTTTGCCCCTCTCCACAAACAACACAACAACCAGCCTAAATCTGGACATTGTATACCGGTATGCGCATGTGCATACCGGTATGCCTCAGAAATCCCGCAGAATCCCGAGAGCTGGATTTACTGTTTCGGCCATCGCGTACCGGTATCCTATTTCACATACCGGTATACTGTGACATTCCGGTATTTCCCGGAGAATTCCGCAAAACCCGAGAGCTGGGTTTTCGGTTCAACCACGGCATTCCGGTATTCCTTATGCACATACCGGTATTATTCACTTCAGTACCGGTATGAGCTCCGCATACCGGAATCCAATGCAGAGCTTACAATTTCTGCAGTTTTCAACTTGTCGAAGTCCTTTTCGCGCCTCGTTTGCGCCGAAAACACTTCGCACAAGTCCCAAACTTGGCTGAAGCCTCACACATAGCCTCACATGCTATTTCCCACCGAAACTCCACAATTTGTAGAAGTTCGGTACGGTGCACTGAAATTCAGTGTACTACAAAATCACTGCCGCTGAGGGATGCCAATAGAAGTGGGGAAAAGAAAGAAAAGGACTCACTATACCCTTAAGAAGAAATGGCGGGAATATTTATAGCGGGCCGAACAGCACTTATGAAACGACGAGGCATGCCATGTCATAATGATGCGGCAATTAATGCGCATCCATAGGTGGGTACATCGAGGGTGAACGAAGAGTACTGCAAATCTCACAAAGCAATGCTTCAGATCGAGAGAATCGAAATGATGAATCCCAATTAATGTGCGTGCGGAAACTCAAAAAAGTGGAATGTTGTGTGACAGATCAAAATTCGAAGTGACAGAAACAGAAGATTCAGCAATCACCTGTCTCCTATAAGTAACCGCCAAGGGGAGCAATTCTTTTTTTTTTTTTGAGAGAGAAAGGTAGCACGCTACCAACTTCATTCATTGAATTGATGAATTAGGCTACAGGGGTGAGGCAACTTTAGGCCTACAAAGTGGCGACGACGAAAAAAAAAAGAAAAAAAAAGAGGAGAGAGAGAGAGAGAGAGAGAGTCTAATGCTGATTGGCTGGTAGGATTTGGTTCCATAATCTTCTGAGCTGCTTGGTTTTACAGACTGCTCTGAGTGGATCCGATAGACCCTTCCTAAAGATGGCGTCATTTCTCGTCTCCCAAGTTATCCACCAGCAGGCTATTAGGTTGATAAGATTACATCGCAATGGTTGCAATCTACTCCTTGTCGTCCATTTATCCCAGACCAAAGTCACCTCTTTTTCCAGGTCCCTGAGTTGGACATCCTCCAGGGTCTTCACCACCAAGAATCTAGAAAAGATGCACTGTGCGAATAAGTGGTCGACCGTCTCCTCGTCGACATAACATACAAGTTGTGTTTCCGGTCCATCCTCTCATCTTCAAGTTATCAACTGTAGGGGTCCTCTTCTTGAGTACGAGCCAACAAAATACTTTTACTTTTAAGGGTATAGCGAGTTTCCATATTCTGTTAGCTCTGTAGTCCCTCACACCCTCGTCGATCAGCATCGAGTAAGTCGATTTCACTAAAAGCGATTATCCAGGCTCCATCGCCAAAGCGCAATGTCTGGACCTGACTCCAATTTAAATTCGGAAAGCTTTGCTTTGAAAGCTGAGTTCGTGTGAGATTTCGAATTTTGGAAATTTGAAATCTGTGTTCCTCTCCCCTGTGACTGTGTTTTAGATCTGTATACGTATATATATACAGGCATATATATATATATACAGGCATATATATATATACATATATATACATATATATATACATATATATACATATATATATATATATATATACATATATATATATATATATATACATATATATATACATATATATATACATATATATATACATATATATACATATATATATATATATATATATACATATATATATACATATATATACATATATATATATACATATATATACATATATATATATATATATATACATATATATATATATATATATATATATACATATATACATATATATATATATACATATATATATACATATATATACATATATATATACATATATATACATATATATATACATATATATACATATATATATACATATATATACATATATATATATATATATATACATATATATATATATATATATATATATATATATACATATATATATACATATATATATACATATATATATATATATATATACATATATATATACATATATATATATACATATATATATACATATATATACATATATATATATATATATATATACATATATATATACATATATATATACATATATATATACATATATATATACATATATATATATATATATATATATATATGTGTATATAAGTTGTATTTATATGTGTTTTAGTATTTTTGAGTTTTGTCGTGGAGAGTGAACGGCTTAACAGCGCAATTCGGAGTCCGAATCTGATGATCCAAAATGGTAGATTCGATGTCTCGGCAGTGCTGAACGCAATGGCGTGATCCGTTTCGACATGCGACGGACGGATTGAGAGATCTTCCATCTTCTTCGCCGAGAGGTTGAATTGCACATTTTTGGTTTCGCGATCTGGATCCTGTTTCTCGCACCGTTTTGCGTGAGGCTGCTTGTGGAGGGGTGTCTGGGCATTTTGTGCTTGCTGTGAGGGACCCAGGGGTATTTTGCTGTGTTTGAGGAACTTTTGTGCAATTGTGCATTTGTATTAGTGTGAGTGTGTGTGTGTGTGAGTGGTTGTTGGAAAACCTCACTCCCTCTCTCTCCCTCAGACACCCCAGCAGCGAGCCCCAGCTCCCCCAGCTCCCCTGCCAGCTCCTCCTTGCACCGCCGGCCGCCGCCGGCCATCCCCTGGCCGGCGCAACCCCGGCCACCTTCTCCCTCTCCTTTTCTTCTTCTTCTCCTTCTTCTTCTTCTTCTTCTTCTCCTTCCCTGCGGTGTGCACCCAGGGGGAACCCATGCATGAGCTCTCCCTGAGGTGGCACGACTGCCGGAGTCGTGCGCCGCCGCCGGGAGCCGCCGGGAACTGCAGCCGAGCTGCTGCAGCTGCTGCAAGGGCAGCAGCTGGCCGAGGCTGGTGGGCCCGAGCTGCCGCCGCCTCCCGACGCCTGAGAGGGTGAGCGCCGTCACCCTCAGGTCCTCCGGCGCCGCCCCCTTCCTCCCTGGCAGTCGCCGTGCCGCCGGAGTGCCGCCGCGCCGCAGCTGGCTGCTGCTGGGAGGTGAGTGGCAGTGCGTTGGGTTCTGAGCCGCCGCCGCCTCCCGCCGCCGCAGCGACCTCCCGCCGGCATCAGGAGGACCGCCGCAGCCGTCGCCTCTTTCCCCGGCCATCCCCGTGCCGCCGGTGAGCCGCCTGCGGCTCTTGCTTACTGCATGCGGGCAGGGGCAGCTGGAGGCTGAGCCGCCGCCGCCTCCCCGCCGCCTCGGAGGGTGCGCGCCGCCACTCTCGGGACCGCCGCAACCGGTCCATCCCTCCCCGGCCGTCGCCGTGCCGCCGGAGCGCCGCCGCGGGCTCGGCATGGGCACCTTGGGCAGCCGCGGCCGAGCTCTCTCCGCTGCCGCCGCCCGCCGGTCTTTTTGTCGCGGTCACCGGCAGGCCGACGTCCGGCGACCCCCTCTTGCCGATGCTCGCGTCGCCGCCGGCCGCCATCGCCGTTCGTTGCCGGCGCCGCCGTGCCCTACCCACCCAAGAGTGGGCTTCCTCCCTGCGCCGCCATCGCCGCCGCTTCCCGCCGCCGGCTGAGGTGAGCCCCCTCTTCCTTGCCTCCCCCGCAGTCGACCCTGGCCGCCGCTGGCCGTGCATGCCGGCCGGCAGCCGGCCAGAGCTTGTTGCTCCGGCCGGGGTCTCTTTTTGGGCTGTTTTGGCCGCATGTGAGAGTTTAAGCTCCTTGTTGCCTCCCGAAGCTCGGGAAGGTGAGCACGATGATCGCCAGCGATGCGCTGATCATCATGCTCACCTTGGTTTGCTGTTTGGTTGAGTCGTTTCGCCGTTCGGCCGATGTCGAGCTATGTCATCACTTGTTGCCTCTGTTTTTATGCAATTTCTGAGCTTGCGACTGGTCCTGTCGCAGTGAGGCTGTGAGCACGGCCTCCGTTACATCGTTACCTATCCGCTGGTACTTGCGCAAGGTCGTGCGGATGTACGGTTTGCTCTAACGGCCTAGTTTATTGCTCTTTTGTATATATATGTTGCTTGTTTTGGGTTTTTGTTGATTGTGGCAGTGTTGCGACGCTGCGGGCAGCAAGGGCTTGACCCTTGAGACCCTGTGGACTGGTTGTCCAACCTCTTCGCCCTTCACGGAGTTTCGGATTCATTTCCGATGCATTTTTCGATGATTAATCGGCGAAACGCGTGTTTTTAGTTGTGCGACTCACTCGCTATTTTCGTGAGTGACTTGGCTTCGTCGTTTAGCCTCGTTGGCTGTTCCTCATCGCTGTCCCGAAGTTCCGAGGACAGCGGATGAGTAACGAAGGGTTCCGGTGTCAAATCGGCGCTTTTCGGGAACCCGGGAAGCCGTTTCGGGTGCGTTTGGTGTTCGTGGCACCCCGAGCTTATGCTCGCTGTCCCGTCACTTGGTTTTGTGTGTTCGGGGACAGCGAGGGACTTGGTTGGCTGTTCGGTACCCCTCTGGGGCTTAGTGTGGTTTCGGGATCGTCCCGGTGGGTTTCCGGGCGATATGTTGGTTCCGGGATGTGAGAGCTTTGTGTTTTGCGTCGACTTGGTGGACCTTGACCCTGTGAGTCTCTCGTAGGTCCTGTCGCGGTTCCCGAGAGCCGTCGGTGTTAGGCTTGATCTTACCTGCAGGTGGGTACTTCGATCCGGAGTCGGTTCAGTGGACTACGGTGATACCTTTCTATCCCTTCTCTTGCATTTCAGTTATTAGTTCACTTGACTCCCGTTGACTCTACTTATGTGTGCTTGGATAGTAGAGTAGTTGTGGTTTGCATGATTATTGAGACGACCCAGTTGGTCGGTAGTGATCGCCTGTTGTTCCGAGCGATCCTCGTTGTGGTTTATCAGTTGCTTCACGGCTCATTTGCGTTCTGTGGATTGAGCATTCGCATCGATTGTCACAGCTCTTCTAGCACATCACGTACACCGCGGTCTGATCCACCGCCTGGGGGTGTTCTTTTTCGAAAAAGGGTCGTTGAGTTTGGTTCCGACCCGTGAGCCTTTTTGTGTTGCGTGCAGAAGGTTGAGGTGCCGAGAGATGAGCAGTGTGACAGTGCCAGGGATACGTCCCGGTGGCTATGGATTGGGTTTACTTTGTGGTTATCTCTATTGATGCATATACTAGTTGCTTACAGTAGCATAGTTGTTCAGTTGTATGTCAGCCTCATACTTACTTGTGCTACTGTTTACCTTATCTATCCTTTTGTTGACCCTCGTGCCGGTGTGTACACCTCGCCATCGTCGGCTTGCGGTACCCACTGGAAGGGGAGACATGTTTACATGTTCTCACCCCCCACCCTCGTTGTTGTTTTCAGGTGAGCAGGGTGGTGGGAGTCGGGACGTTGCGAGGCACGCCTAGATAGTAGCTCTAGAGGTTCCGACTTGTGAGGCTACTTCCCCAGATTTGGTTATTACCCTTATCCTCTATCAGTTAGTTATGGATATGGTTCAGTTACACTGTGGTTGTTTTATCTAGCATGTTATATTTTGGATGATGGTTTTGCATGCTTAGATCTCGTGGTTTTGGTTTAGTTTCCATGTGAGGATGTCGATGCTTTTAGATCTCTAATCGTAGCTTTATATCGTGCATCTTGGTTTTCTACCCCTCGTGGTAGCATTTTCAAATGAAGGTTTCCGTGTGGGAAACAGTTTTCAAATGAATTTTCGATCGATCGACTTTTGAGATTTCAAAAGAGAGTTCTCGTGTGGAGAACGATTTTCAAATGATTCTTGAATGTTTGCTATTAGGGTTTCAAAATAAAGCTTCTGGGTAATGAGCAATTTTTTAGAATGATCTGTTGTTGTGCATCGCATCATCCTTCGCCTAAGGACTTGCTTAGATTCATACAAGTTTAAGGACTGTTAGCTGTATGAATCTCTTGAGCTGTTGTGTTGTTGTGATGAATGAATGGTGGTTGTGATCCTGTTGTATGTTGTGTACGCCGTACAAATACAGGGGAGGCTCTGTCCGTGTGTACAGTGGACCCTGTATTTGTGGCGGGTCTGTACGTGGCGCGAGCTAGGCTTTCAAAAAAAAAAATTGGTACGTTTTTCACATCTAAAACTAGCCCGGGGCGTGACAGTTTGGCTCCTCTCCATCGCCGTTAACGCTGTTACTTCTTAAGATCATGTTCCACTTCCAGCCGTCAGTCGTCAAACAGTCAAAAATTTTGATGTTTTTAATTGCTACCATCTCGTACAATTCCGGAAATAGTGTTTGTAGTGTGACTTCCCCACACCATCGATCCGACCACAAATCGATGTTCCGACCGTTTCCTAGTTTATACGAAGCTCCCCATCTGTAGATTTTCCGGATACTTAGGATACCCTTCCACCAGTTTGAGGTGGGTATAAAGAAACGCCCCTCCCTCAACGGTATTCTTCTACGATAGAATAAGGCGTGAATGATCTTGTTCCACTGTAACTGCGGCCCTGTAAAAAATTTCCACCACCATTTCGCAAGTAGAGCTTGGTTCATAATGGCTAAATCCAAGATGCCAAGTCCGCCTTCAATCTTACGCCTACATACATTCTTTCATGCTACCAGACATCCTCTTCCAATGGTATATGTATGTCCCTTCCAGAAAAAAATCCCTGCGTAGTGCCTCGATGCGCTTGATCACCCATTTGGGTGCCTTGAATACTGACCAAAAGTATAAAGGGAGGTTGGTTAGCACTGAATTCACCAGTATTAGTCTACCACCTCTCGAGAGGAGTTTAGCCTGCCATCCGTCAAATTTTCTTTGGATTTTAAGTATAATCCCTCTCTAGTCCTCCTTAGAGGGCGGTATGACAGATAAAGGTAGACCTAAGTACTTGGTAGGAAGAGTGCCGACTCTGCAAGCAAGTAGATTAGCAAGTCTCGATGCTTTACTTGCCACCTGACCTATATAGAAAAGTTCAGACTTCTCTCTATTGACCTTCAGTCCCGATGCCCATTCAAATAGATTCCAAATATGCTTTAGATTTCTCATTAAACTTTTCTTAGCCTACAGAACACGAACGTGTCATCTGCGAATTGGATTAGAGCAATCTTGCTTTCGTCGGAGGGTCCAAGACCTTTAATAAAGTTATTTACAACTGCTTCGTTTGTCATACGGGCGAGGCACTCTGCCACTAAAAGGAATAGAAAAGGGGATAGAGGGTTACCCTGTCTTACCCCCTGTTTAGTTTTTATCCATTTGGTAGGCTCACCGTTGACTAAAATAGCCACTTTTTCATAACACACACAAAGTTTTATCCAGTCGCACCACTTTTTGTCGAACCCCCACCAATCCAGGACTCTAAAGAGGAACGGCCAGTAAATCCTATCGTAAGCTTTTTCAAAATCTAATTTTACGCCGACACCTTCGATCCCCCTCTTACATCCCCATGCAAATACCTCCCGGGCTGCGACGTAAGCATCGGTGATATTTCTCCCTTTTAAGAAAGCCGTTTGAGAGGGGGAGATCAATTCATTCATGACCGACTCTAGTCGGTTGGCCAAAATCTTTGCGATAATCTTTTGGATCCCATTTAGGAGGCTTATAGGTCGAAAATCGTTAGCCTTTGAAGCCCCTTCTTTCTTGTGAACGAGGCAGATGTAAGCATAGTCGATAGGGCCAGTCGACAATTTACCCTCAAACATCTCGTGAAATAAGTTCATTATGTCCACCTTGAGGGTCTCCCAAAAAGTTTGGTAAAAGCTCAAGGGGAATCCATCTGGGCCTGGAGCCTTATCTCTCCCAAGTTGGAATACCGCTAGCTTAATTTCATGTACACTAAAAGGAGTGGACAGTTGAGCAACGTTTTGCGCGGTTAAGCGTCTTGCGTTGAATAATCCCCTCCAGTCACCAAAGTCCGCTGGTGCCGTCTCACCGGGGGAGAACAGCTCCGTAAATTTACGATAGAAATAGTACTTTTTATCTTCTTCACTATGGAAGATGCCATTATCGTCCACAATAGTTCTAATCCCATTATCTCGTTTTCGTCCGTTTGCTACAGAGTGAAAGAATTTAGTATTTTCATCCCCCTCTCTTAACCAGTGTTGCTTGGCCCTGGTTCGCCAGATGACTTCTTCATCGTTCAGAACCCTTCTGAGCTTATCTTTTAACTCCTCTCTTTTGGTAATTGCTTCTTGGTTGCACTTATTGATATCGAAATGAAACAACGAAGGTCAAGCGAGTATAGTGAGGACACATGGGGCCAAAAAGAGTTTTGATGTGGAGAGCATACTTCGACAAGATGCTATGCTAAAGGACGCTTTAGCAACGCGCCCTGCAATCCCATTTTGGCTAGTAAGAGGTAGGCCCATTTGAATTAGAATATTCAAAATTCAAAATTTGAAAGGATGCCCCCGAAAAGGGCACCTACAAAAAAAAGTGGCACAACTACAGTAAAAGAATTTGAACATCGACCCACACACCAATCTACCAGAGGCACGGCCCGTCTTATCATAGGAGTAGGCGTAACCTAACCTAACTTCCACCGCCCTTCAACCACTGGCGACATCAATCTCGACGACCATTCCGATCATCGTCGAACCACCTCATCCTCATTATTGAACGCATTTCCCCAACGCCATGCATCTCCATTAGGGTGGACTTTTCATTTTGTGGACCGCTCTTGCACTGCGGCACCCGCATCGGCACTTCAACCTGAACAGCAGCTGAAGCTCGAGAGCCGAAGCACCAGGCCATCGGCTCGTTCATACAAAGACGTCGAGGCCTTTCCTCGAGCTCGAACCAGACCTCCGGTCTGTGCCTAAGACCACGTCAGGTTGCTACTTTCGCATAGAAGGACCTTACCCGTCAGCTGACAACCAGAATTGCCCACGTGGGCGGCCGCAATTTTCCTCCGCCAACAACAACCAAATACTAGAAGATCAAGTTCTTTACTATAAGACTAACTTTTGGCGTCAAAACAAACATCTTCTATTTTCGAGGCTATTTCCTCTATCGTTTCTTGACTTTTAAACTATTATTAGTCACTGTATATTGACGGATTGTAAAGCTATATATGGTTAATTAAAAGTTCTCGCGGAAAATATAAAATCTTGTAAAATTTAAATGACCATATGCCCATGCAAAAGGGCAGACGTTCATACGGTTCTGCCACATCTACTAGCGCTTATAACAGACTGGTGATCCATCTGGATTGGCTGCTGTACGGAGGATTTGCAATGTGCTCCATGAAGGGTGAGCTCGGCCGCGCCAACCAGAAACGATGATGGTAGCCGCAACAACCTGGCGGAGCCGCGAACGGACGAGGCTGACCAGAAGGTCCAAGCCTCCAAAGGTCATCGAGCACCAGAAGACCCCCTCTGATTTTTTTCGGAAAATAAAATGATGTACAAGTTCCTTTAGTTTTGGGGTGGTGGTGGGGGTGGGGGTGGGGGTGGGGGGTAGGATAGTACTCAACGATTATTATAACAGATAATAATGAGTTCATCAACGTATGTGTGGTTTCATTTGCATGTGTGATACTTTAAGCGCTAAAGAAAAACGTAAAAGGGAAAAAAGAAAGAATAATAAACTAATGCTGCAGAAATTGTTCTCCAAGGTTTCACAAAGCATAACTAACTTCGATATAAGCATGTCCAAGGTATTAACGCTTGTCACTCGCCGAGAAAAAGACGGCAATTCTTAAATTCCGTTGAACTAAGTGAATATGGCGGGAACTTATAAAGATCAACTCATTATTCAAATGGAGGTACATCTAAGCATTATTGGTACGCTAGAGATTTGAAGGGCCCGAGTTCAGTAAGCAGCACAGTGCAGCAGAGCATTTCTAAGCACTTAGTGATGAATCAAGAAAAGTTCATAATTTATGCAGGATTTGGACACCGTCGAAGACTGAATCCTTGGCACTCTTCAAGGATCGACTGACCGGTGCCCGAAAAACTCTTGACTAGCCTAGCAAGAATCCAAGCAATCATCCTGCAAAAAACTTTGAATAACAATGAAAAATCAGATATTGGAAAGTGAATAGATTATTAATCAACGTGGGAAGAATTAAAAAAGCAAGCTGTAGGCATGATAGCAAGAAGTGTGCAACTTGAACCCTCGATTTAAATCGTCTTTGAAGAAGGTTTTAGGAGTTGTGAAACAATCCTATCTACTGAGAGCTGAAGCCTCAAGACAGCTATAACAAGTAGCGACTCAAGAAAGGAGGGGGAGAAAAAACAAAACTCTCCGAGTATTCTGTGTGTACCAGAAGTTGTGTGGATTTCTTGATATCATTGTGTAACTCCTTTCTAGTTTAGTTTCTTTAACTTCTGACCCCGTAAGCCATTCCAAAAATCACGAGCAGTCATAACCTTCTTTCCTGGAAGCTGCAGCTCGAGGACCTAGCGTAGTTAATAGCATCAGAATCACTAAGTAAATCAAAAAGAAAATCTCCAGAAAATAAATTGAAAATAAATACAAGTTAAAATGGAAAGAGCCACCTCAAGCCAAGACTCCCCAGCACATGGAATCAGCAATGCACTCCCAGAAAAGAGGATCTCATTTCCATCACTTGCTTTATTGCAAGCATTACACACGCTTGAGGTAATTATCTTAATCTCCAGCTCATTATGATAGCCAACACTATTCACGACTTCTACCCTTGCCCGAGTTCCGGGCCAACCTGCAAATGCTCGTACCTACACGAGTTGGTTTGTAATTTTCTTTTGGAAATATGCTAACCAGCTTGAAATTTACCTTGTTATGTATCCGTTTAGCTTCTTCATCGAATGAGAGCCATGACTCCTCAGAGGTCAACTGAAATATTAAAGAGGGTTCGTTTAAGTGAAATCTGGCCATTAGAAATATCCAACACTGAAACAGCATGGAACTTGTAAAAGAATATATATATTTTGACTAGTCAACACTTGCCCAACTACAAGGTCTTCCTTTTTACTAAAGACTTTCTTTAACAGCATCGTGTCAGGTTTTCCATCCGCATAAGAGTTGTAAGCTATATTAAAGTTCTATGTGAGACTTTCAATCTATTAATGAGTCTGAAATAGTATCATAACATCAAAGGTCCAATAAAGCTCGGCACTTCAACTCTACCAAGGCCCAGTTTCCCGATACATTTTCAAAAGCACCCAATTTTATACTTCGAAAGGCACAAAAAGTCCAAAAGCGCTTTCCAACTTAACTCTGATTATTTCATAAAACTGTGGTGGCAACCGCCACCGGAGAAGCAGTGGCGGTTGCCACCACAAGTTTATAGCACAAATGGAGGGAAGATTGAAAACGCTTTTGGAAACTTTTTTTTTTTTTTTTTTCACCTTCCAAAGTATAAAATTAAGTGCTTGCAGAAGTGCATTATCAAACTAGGCCTAATGCTGTCTGAAGATTAATCCTGCAGTGCCTTTCAAGGTAAATATATTTCTAACTTTGCCATACACTGTTATTAGAGTAGCATCTTTCATCAAACGTGCAATACCTTAAAAGAAAGTGTCTAGCATTGGCATCTAGGGTTTTCGGTTCTGCAAAAGGAACTTAGAAGGCACTGAAGAGGGGGAAAATCAAATTATAATCAATTTAACCCGAGGTTTTATAATACCACATTTAGCATAGTTCTATAAGAAAGACTAGTCAGATATCTAAATTTATATCAATTTCATCATGTTTAAGTTGAGAAGATATTTTTTTTCATTTTAACTTTTAATTATTTTGTCAAAGAATTGACGCACATAGAGAAGTATAATTGGTGCGCATCAAAATGTGGACTAGAGGCACGTCGGATCATCACTAGAGGTGATCACTATTCAGTTTAAACCAAATTACCTATCCAAACCGACAAGTTTGGTCAGTTCGGTTTCGATTTTATAAGTAATTTGGTTCAGTTCGCAATTGAAAAATGAAAACTAGGAAAAGCGAATCAACCTAATTTGTAATAATTTTGATAAATATTAGTCTCCAACATTTTACGAAATATACATCAGTCTTAGATAATAATCAAATAATTAGAAAGTCTAACCATCATATCTTACGATTAAAGATTTTATGATAAACTAATCACATTTATATCCTTTTTTCAGTAGTTCAATATATATTTATCCAAAATTCTATGGGAAACGAATCAACTGAACCAAACAAACCAAACATTTTGGTTTGGTTCGATTTGGTTCACTTTTTGAGGGTTTTCTCTATTTTGTATTTCATAGAGAGATCCATCATTTCACTAGACAACCAACAAATCCAACTTAAAAAAGGTAAATGTCGGCCTAGGATGTTTTAATCCCAGGGCATTGTTGTAGAATGTAATATTGTTTGATGAAGAGCTGTCTGAGTTTCACTATTAGAACAAGGACTAAAATACTCCCAACAGCTTCTTTCTATGACAGAACCAGAAGAGCAGAACAGAAGCATATGCTTTGCTGCTCAAAATCTCATTTCTTCTTCATGATGCAGTAGAAGCTCCAAATTTTTCTCCTTTTCAAATGATCTAATAGATGTTGCTGCTTACAAAGGAGAAGAAAAAGTAGACCCAAACAGACACCTAGTACAATTGAGCACAAAACTAAAGAAACAATAACCAATGATTTTGCATAAAAACAGTTAATGTCACAAGCTCAAATCTACCTACCCCTAATATTTTTGGCCTAAGCAACGCCTAGCTGATCAAACTGATGTCCATGCATGGCACTGAAATTACAAACACAGTGAATGCAGAACTTTACTATCTAAAAGGCTACCTAATACATTTATTTATTAATGCATTAAATTGGAATAGAATTCTCTATCTGTGTAATGAAGAGAATTGAAGTAGAATTGTCTATCTATAAAAGAGATCGCGGCCCCGTACACGTAAGAAAGAGATTGGGCCCTAAGTTATTACCGGCCATACAAAACCATAAGGCCGATTCTCTTCTCTCTCTTCTGGATATTTCTCTCCTTCCTGCATATTTCTCAGGTGATTCCTCTGCAATTTTCTCCGCCAATTTCTCCAACCATCTCCAATTGACTACATCAGCTCTTCATCAACTACTGGACCTAAAAAGGACAGCTAGCACTATCTAAAAGGTTGATAACTCATCTGTTCTGTACAACAAAGAGTGATCAAATATGCACCAACTCTGTGTGGACACGTGTAGAGGTCTGGCATAGGCGTCGCTACACTGCAACCACGCATTAAGATCAGCAAGCTCGGTACCAACCATACAATAGATCAAGAGCATTAGCTAGTCTATTGCAAAATATCTAAACACAAAATTCTCAGTTTGGATTAGGGTCAAGGATTTAAGTGCCCATCGGCACGGGCCGTATTTACCGTGCCGTATCATACCAACAAGATAACGGCACGATACAGCCCCCGTGCCAATGGCACAATTTAAACTCTATATTCTTTAAATTAGTCAGAAATTTTCTCAATAAAATTCAAAAGATTTAATAAAGATACATAATAAGCAATTAGAGTATGTAGTTGCTAAAGAAAATAAATATTTCATGCCATTATGTGTCAGCACATATGTATTTTTTGTGACCGGCACGCATCGGCACTGTCGAGCATGCACCGTGCCATACCATGCCGGAAAATTTACGGCACGACCCCGTGCCACGGCACTTAAATCCTTGATTAGGGTTTTACGAAGTCCATGAGAATGATCCCCTAACATTGTGTAAGGCCCTGTAAGGATGCATGGACATCGTATTTGGCGTATCTCTTTGATTTACCCAGGAAGTATGTCATATTTAAGAGATGAGGAGTGTGACCAAATGTCTAGAATGAATGTCATATTCAGCCTTCAAATCATCTTTTTCGGAATAAGATAGATCATCCCGTAGGTGCAATCTACGATCCTACCAAATCATGGATGCTAAGATCTTTTAAGAAGCAAAAAAATCAAACTTATAGTTTAAAAACACAGAAAAAAATGTTCATACCAAATAAGTTATCATCGGATATCTTATTCGAACATCCAAACAGGGCCTTAGTTTTCCGACCACTTCTAGTACTCATTATGAACAACTGAAATTACAATTGATATAAAATTTCAGCTTCTATTACGACATAAATAATCAATTTGTTCAATCAATCAGCCAATTTGAACTTTCCATTATGTTCTACAACTGCTAGCAACACATGACTTTCAAGTGAAGAAAAGGTATATACATTTTCAAGTTTCTAATAGCACCAAAATAACTTATTTAGACGCTGATCTAGAATTATGCTAAAGTTCAAGTGGGAGTCAGCAGAGTGCATTTCTTATGGTCAGGTGGCAGTACATACGCCGACTGAAGTTCAGGTGGGATTTGGAATATTTTTCATTGTCAAGTGACAATGACGTTCTAATGACATTTATGAGAACCCAACGAGATTTTGGGCTGGGTGGTCGGCTAAAACAAATCGATTGTTCATCCAGAAAATTTCAACCTTTTGAACTTCATGGTGGGTGTTCTCCTACCAAAAATTAGGCCATTTCTAACCTTTAATCAATTATACTTTATAAATTATGTGCAACAGAACATATGAACTATTAAAAGCAGAAAGCTAAAACCATGAGTAGCTGAAGTGCGAGTATCATTTAAGTGAACAACTTCCAAATGAGACATAAGATACCTTGGGCGCAAAAGTAGCTTTAGTGTCATCTTGTGGTCGTGCTTTCAATTTTGCGGATCCATCGAGAATGGAAGGAAGCTCACGAAGAAGAAGTTCAGCTCCTGCTGATCAAAGTCACGAGCAATTAGCAAAAAGACGAAAGTAAATTTTTATGAGCAAAGTACTGTTTGATCTAGTTTATTTTTATTCTTGCTGATTACAAAGGCATATTTTATAAATTATGAGCACAATACTATTTGATCTAGGTGATTTTCACCATTAGTAATTAGCAAGATTATAAAGGATCGGAACTTTTGGGCTACTAAGCCTACGAAAACTTTTTACTGTAAAAGTAGGCATCCAAAACTTTTATTTATAAAATTAGGCATAATTAGAAAGCGGTGAATCATCCACCACTTTCAAAAAGTGGTAAACCATTCACTGCTTTCACGTAACTTAGATGTTTTCCACATCCGAACTTTGAAAAATGTATAGTATTAAACTCTAAAAATAATTTAAATATTTTGAAGGAAGCATGAATGATTTACCGCATTTAGAAAACACTAATTCATTCACTGCATAGGACTAGTATCGTAAATAATTTTTTTGCTGAACTATTTTTATAATTATAATATTTTTTAAGCCTATTAATAAAAAAAAAAAATCTAAAAGGTCAGTGTTACAACAAACAAGCTCAAATTATTACATGCAAATAATATGATTAAGAATTCTGTGGCAGAAGAAATCTTGCCAATATTGTTGTTATAACGGTGTGGCATAGAAATATAAAGGCCTATAGGCATCAAGAAATGTCACAACATTAACTTGGTCTGCAAGCATTTTGTACAGTATGTAACACCTTTTGGAACTTTTCAGAAAGATCCTATCACATGAAGGCAGCTCATCTATAACCTGACTAGCCACTTTGAAGAGGAGAGGATAATACATTCATTTTCCAGTTTGTACTTTCTAGCACATTTTCTAGTAACTCAAAAGGTAGAAAGTAGTTCCACATATTTTCCTTCATTCACATGATTATCTTGTTGTTATTTTTATTTGCAAACAATACAATATGAATTTGATATGCCAACTGAGATCAATGAACGACGATAGTTGTCCTTCATGTTTCTCATGAAATGATGCAGAAAGCTTAGACTTTGTTTGGTATTGTTGCCATTTTTCCTTTTAAGTATAAATTTTATGCCATATGTTTGCAGTCAAGGGGTTTGTTTAGTAACAAACACAAAAGTTTAGCAGAACCTGTAGCGTGGCAACATTAGAACCCGCACTACCAAGATCCAACCACACGAATGAACCAACAGGTTGGATCTAAACCACCTGCAACTAGGATGTGCAAGAAAATGGAGTAAAGTGAAGCAAAAGAGAAAACTCAAGCACAATCACAACACGAGAATTTACGTGGTTCACCCACTATTAATAAGCTATGTCGACAGGCACGGAATATATCAAATCCACTACCAAAATGAGGAGATCACAAAAGTACAGTTAGAGATTACTGATCTATTATAATGGGCATACAATCATTCAAATAATGCCACAGCTTCCTTGAAGCATCTTCCGATATAGCAAAAACCATTTCGGAAGATTATAGAAATGCCTCTAATCAAACTCTATACTAAAGGAGAAACCAAACGCGTTCCGTCGTTAAGCCGCGTCGCCTCCTTCAGCATAGATGTTTTATGCATAAGTTTTTTTCCTTTCTCTCTCTCACAATCATGAAATTTAAATTAATATGATAAAAAATGCATTCACATGGGTTCACATGGGTTCAGTTACTGTGCCTCTCCATCCTCTCTCTCTTTCTTTCGACCCATCTTCATCTCTACCTACCCCTTCCCCTGTTTCAGCTTGATCGAAGGGGTAATGGGTAGTAGAGATCCGGCACGAAAAAAAAAAAAAGGAAAAAAGAAGAGAGAAAAAAAAGTAAAGGGAGAAACCCATCTTCATCTCTGCCTACCCCTCCCCCCTGTTTCATCTTGATCGAAGGGGCAATGGGGTAGTAGAGATCCGGCACAAGGAAAAAAAAAAAATCCTTGGCTCCTCTTCCTTCCTCCCTTTTCTAATTGACAAATTTTTAATGTAGATTTTCACTCTCTTTTTTTCCGCATATTTTCATATTTTTTACGTGAAAATATTATGGAGAATGGCAACAAACCCATCGTTGGCGGCGATGGCGAGGACGGCGACCTGTGGTACAAAAGGGGTCAATGTGGTGGCAGCGCGGGGTAGAGACCCAACATACAGAGGATAAAAAGAGAAAGGTAAAAAAGAAAAGGGAAAAAAAAGAGAAAAACACATAAAAAGAGGGTGTTGGGATTTGAAGATTTGTGTTTTGTTGGTAGGAAGGAGAAATATCTAATTTTGGACAATTTTTCTTTTTCTTATTTTTTAAGCTGCTTTTAGTATTTAGTTGTTGTTAAAGTTGGTAATTTTTTGAAGCGATTTCTCTCGCCAAATTTGTTTTTATTTTGGTGAAAAAAAAGTATGTTCAAATCTTCTCTTTTGATTTTTGCCCTGTTTTATACAATACATGAAAGGGAACCCAAAAAATGTACAATGAGCTCTCCAGGCTTGGGGTGGATTGGTGGGGCCCACTTTCTCCATTTCCCTCACTCTCTCAATACTCCTATTTTTTTTTTGCCTACACCAAGTCTAAAAATTCATTGCATGAACCTAACATATTTTGTAATAATTAATATAACAAAATTAAAATATAATATGATAAAATACAATCTGTAATATATAAAAAGTCCAGATACAAAAATTACTGAATTTCTACTTTTATAATAAAATTTTATAAATACGGTGCAAAAGATAGTCATACACCACCATAAGACAATTACCCCCTTAGGTACTCGTTTTTTTAAAAATTTATTTACATTATTATAATAATTTTTTTCTCTATTTCTTTTTAACATATACCCTTAATAAATAATTTTAACTACGAACAGCTCTTATATTTTTTTATATTATTTTGCTTTTTTTATTTTTCAGCCAACTTTGTTTAATTTTTAAAATTTTGTTATTTTGTTATTTTTTATATTTATAGTCCTATAAAATTATCTAATTATCAATTAGGCTTCACAAAATTGTTGTCATATATATATATATATATATATATATATATATATATATATGTAGAATGAGGCTACTATACTATCTATAGTCCCGGAGCTCCGGTACTATAGTTGCTTTTTCAATCTTAGGGTGTTCAAATCAACGATCCACACCGTTGAAACTGATCTAGGGTATGTGAAGTTCTTAGGAATAAAATTTTAATTTTTTTCGATGTCGTTTACTTAGTAAATAAATCATGTCAAAATGAACGGTGAAAATTGAATAATCTTTAAAATTTGAGTATAGGAGTTTCGAATTCAAGATCAAGGATGTTGACATTCATCTATGTAGTTTAAAGTATTTTCTATCAAAATTTGAATAAATTTAGATTCTTCTCCACCGTTAAACTACAAACTCGCCATAATAACCATTGAAATTTGATAATTTTGAAACGGTTTGATCACAAAGTAAACTACGTCGAAAAATTATAAAATTTTATTCCTAAGAACTTCAAATATCCTAGATCAGTTTCAACGGTGTGGATCGTTGATTTGAACACCCTAAGATCGAAAAAGCGACTATAGTACCGGAGTCCCGGTACTATAGATAGTATAGGAGACTAGCTCTATATATATATATATATATATATATTGTGTGTATATATATATTGATATAGAGAGAGAGAAAGAGAGAGAGAGGAGCTAGAATACTATTAATAATATGGGAACAGTGTTTACTATCAACTTTTTGACCATTGGATGCTATGAGTGCATCCTATTAAACATTCTTTGTACGGTGTATATATACACATACACCACATGCTTAAATCTCTTTAATAAAGATTTTAAAATGAATTCATTAAACATAATTTAAATTATTAGACTTTGTAAATCAAATATATTTAATTAAGTTTTGATATTAAAATATTAGTCATCCAATATAAATTACGGTGTATAGAGTATTAATATACACAAGGTGCATGTAATAGTTTTTTCTTTCTCCAGTCAATTTTAACAAGATAAAAACATCCTCACCTATTCTTCAATTTGAAATAAGTCCTTCAATTTTAACTTTTTAGTTAAAAAAATTTATTTATACAATAGTTATCAAAACTATTAGGTTTAATTGAATTTTTAATTAAAGTTATTAGAATAATTTAACTCTACAAATATTGGAAGTTAAAAAAATATTAAGGCTAATTACAGAAAACCTCCTTATAAATACATGTTTTTTCACTCTCTCCCTAACTTTCAAAAACCTACATTTTACCCCCTCAACATTTCAAGTTGTTGCATTAGCCCCCCCCCCTCGTCAGGGTTCCATCACTATTTCGTCCATTTCTTATAATTTATATCGAAAATGCCCTTCAAAATGAGATAAATGCATGAAAATTTTATTTTTTTCCTTATAGAAGAAGTAAGGGCAATTTGGTTATTTTGCCTCCCCATTAACGTCGTACCCCCTGAAAACATTTCTAATATTTTAAGGGTGCAAAATGTAGGTTTTCGAAAGTCAGAAAGGGAAAATAAAAAAACGGGTATTTCCAAGGGAGTTTTCTATATTTTAGCCAATTATTAATAAAAAAGTTATTTTGTATAATGTACATAAGACTGCTTTATAGATTTTTTTTTTCTTTAGCTATAATTTTTTCAATTTTAAAATTTAATAAATATGTACATTGAAATACTACCTACCGCGAAGCGCGGGCCCTACACTAGTAAACAATAGAAGGCTTAAACCAAACAAGAATAAGAGAGCACCTTCCCCAACCCTCTCATCACCACTCTAAA
The DNA here is from genome assembly GCA_016920855.1 of Puya raimondii. Classification (NCBI taxonomy): domain Eukaryota; kingdom Viridiplantae; phylum Streptophyta; class Magnoliopsida; order Poales; family Bromeliaceae; genus Puya; species Puya raimondii. The sequence goes on along the minus strand of JABWPP010000050.1, from coordinate 72,323,358 downwards.
GAAAAAAGACCTAAGAAAGATAAGAACTCTCTACTAGAAGAGAAACATCCTAATAACCCACTAAGCCCAAACTTGCTAATGGGCTAACTAAAGCTGATAACCAACTAGTCAACTACCAACTATCCCACTTCATGAGTTTATTAAACGAAACACAAAGTGTTAGGATATATTTGGCATGTTGTTAGGATATATTTATCATGCATATATTACATTACATGTATTATATATATAGCGGGACCTATATTGTATATACCAAATATACTATAAGGTTATATGATAATGATGATTACCATGTATCCACCTCTTGTAATTATATATATTCACATTAATGGAACCCTAAGGGGATAAGCTCTTTTGCCCCTCTTTCATGGTATCAAAGCCACCAACCCTAAACAGGGAATATCGATCCACTACCACCAACCACCAAAAGAAAAAAAAAAACATCGCCTTCTTCCATAGGTGTTATTACTTCTCGTCGGTTTCTCCTGTGTCGCTCGATCTCCCTGCCTGTTTTTCTAGTGCTGCTTGGTTCATCTTGGGCCGCTCGACTTCTCTGCTGCTTCCTTGGTGCCGCTCGACCTCTCTGCTGGTTCCTTGGTGTCGATCGACTCTGCCTGCTGTTTCCTTGCTGCTGCTTGATCTCTTTGCAGTTTCTTTGGTGTCGGTCGGTTCCTCTTGTGCCGATCAATTCATCTTGGTCCTGCTTGACTCTGGTGATATTATTTTCAACTGTTGGTGACTTCTGATCTTTTCCTTTCTCTTGTGGTGGTATTCTCTTCTGGTGGCAAACATGTCTTCATCAACCTCTACTCTCCCAGTTGTTAACATCAAAACTCTTGTGTCATTTGAACTCACTGAATCCACACATTTAGCGTGGAAACAAGTTTTTTTAAGGTTTTAGAAGTTTTGATGTTGTCTTACATGTGATCGGGACCAGTATTATTCCTCTCAAGTTATTGAAGCTGCTGATAAAAAAATAATTATGAATCCTGAATATTTAACCTGGAAGAAGACTGACACCACTATACTAGTCCTAGATTAATGCTACTCTGTCCCTTACTATTCTATAGATGGTCATATCCAGCTCACCCAAAACAGCTCGTGATGCGTGAAAAATAATTAAGGCATACTTTCTTAACAAGACTACCTCTACAGCCTTTTCTCTGAAATATGAGTTACGAAGTATCAAAAAGGGATCAATGAGGATGACCGACTATATACAAAAACGTCAAGTCGATTGGTGATGCCCTTCAAGCAATTGGTGAACCTGAGTCTGGTCATAATTTGGTCATGACTGTTCTTCTGGGGCTACCAGAGGACTATAGAGGTTTTGTAAGCGCTCTTAAGACAAAACCCACCTTCGAATAGCTTCGCCCATGCCTTATGCAAGAAAAAACTGAGGTTTAACGTCGTGCTATCTTGACGACACCACCTATTCCTTCCACCACTGACGGTAAAGCCTTCTATGCAAATCGTGGTGGAGGAAACCGCGAAGGCCGTGTGGATAGATATCGCGAAGGCCGAGGACATCGTGGTTAGACATAACTCTAATTCTGGTCGTGGATCTTGTGGAGCATATCCACATCCTCAACCTTATCCTCAACCAAGTCATAACCAATTTAACCAACAGTCTACTATTTTCGATCTGGATATGTGAAAAATTTAATCATTCAGTCCTTCAATACAGGCATCGTTTCAATCATTCCTTCGTTGCAAATCATATTCCACAGAATTTCGCTGTCGTGAGCCTCTATGAGCCTGGTAAGAAAGTTTGGTACCCAGACACTAGAGCATCCAATCCTATGACTGCTGATCCTGATATTCTTTCATCTTCTAAACCTTATACCGGGCAAGATAAGATTCTAGTTGGAAATGAAAATTTGCTGAATATTACTCAAACAGCTGAAACGCATTTGAAAACTTCTTCCACTTCCTTTGCTCTCAAGAATGTTCTTGATGTTCCTTCTATTAAACGAAATCTACTTTTTGTTCGTCAATTTTGCCATGATAACAATTCTCTTTTTGAATTTGACTCATCTGATTTTGCTGTGAAGGACAAGGAAACAGGGAAAGAGCTTCTCAGATGCCATAGTTCGAAAACTTCACTCAATTCTATTTCTTCTCAAGTTGCAAGTTTAGGGAATAAGCAACAGTTAGATTTTGTTGCATCTAGATATAGTGGAGATATTTGGCATAGGCATTTAGGTCACCCTACTTTACACGTTCTTCCAAAGTTTATTAAAGCAAATAATGTTATTTTTTATAGTAGTTCTGAAATAAATTTGTCTATTTACAATGCCTGTCACATGAGAAAACATATCAAACTGTCTTTTACTGATTATGAATCAAAATCTACTTTTCCTTTTCAACTTGTTCATTCTGATGTATGGCAATCTCGTGTCCCTTCGATCTCTAGCTATAAATATTATGTAACTTTTGTGGATGATTACTTTCGATATTCTTGTCTTTATCTTTTAAAATTTAAACATGAGGTTTTTGAAAAAAATTTAGAGTTCAAGACAATGGTCGAAAATATTTTTCATCGAAAAATCAAAACTTTTCACTTTGACAATGGTACGGAATAAGTGAATGAAAAATTTTCTACTTTATTCTCTCAACATGGGATTATTCATAGGTTTTCTTGTCCTCATACACCACAACAAAATGGTGTCGCAGAGAGGAAACATAGACATAAGCTAACATCATCAGAAGTATGTTTCTTCAAGCTTCCATGCCTCCCCATTTTTGGGTTGACGCTCTTCAAACTGTTGTTTTTCTTGTCAACCGCACTCCTTCTGTAACGCCCCAATAGCCCCACATCGGATGGGAAAGGGGTTCTGATTTAGAATATAAGAGCCTCCACGCTAATAATAATAACTGGGCTTAAACATTTTGGGCCGATGGTTTAGGCCCCACGAGTTATTATTGCTAGCGGGCCAGGTCATTATAATTGGTATCAGAGCCGTATACCAGCCGGAAGTGTGAGCTAAGTGCTATGCGGGGCAAAGTGCTACACCAACGGGTTTGGTAGGAGCCACCTCTTGAACCCGTAGGAGCCACCTCTAGAATCTCACATCGCCTGGTAATTCTGGTCTGTCTGTAATCTGGGTTTGGACCTGACGAGGACGTCAGGTCTAAACATGGGGAGTCTGTAACGCCCCAATAGCCCTACATCGGATGGGAAAGGGGTTCTGATTTGAAATATAAGAGGCCTCCACGCTAATAATAATAACTGGGCTTAAGCATTTTGGGCCGGTGGTTTAGGCCCAACGAGTTATTATTGCTAGCGGGTCGGATCGTTATAATTGGTATCAGAGCCGTATACCAGCCGAAAGTGTGAGAGCTAAGTGCTATGCGGGACAAAGTGCTACACCAACGGGTTTGCTGGGAGCCACCTCTTGAACCCGTAGGAGCCACCTCTAGAATCTTACATTGGTGGTAATTCTGATCTATATATCTGTGATCTGGATTTGGACAGTCTGTATGATAACTGGGCTTAAGCATTTTGGGCTGGTGGTTTGGGCCCAACAGTTATTATTGCTAGCGGGTAGGATCGTTACAATTGATATCAGAGCCGAATACCAGCTGGAAGTGTGAGAGCTACGTGCTATGCGGGGCAAAGTGCTACACCAACGGGTTTGGTGGGAGCCACCTCTTGAACCCGTAGGAGCCACCTCTAGAATCTTACATTGCTGGTAATTCTGATCTATATATCTGTGATCTGGATTTGGACAGTTTGTATAATAACTGGGCTTAAGCATTTTGGGCCAGTGGTTTGGGCCCAACGAGTTATTATTGCTAGCGGGTCGGGTTGTTACACATTCACTTACTGTTTTTGAAAGGAAAATCATCCTATAATATTTTGCATGGTTGTTCCCTTTAACTTGCAACTTGTTATGGTGTTTGGATCTTTGTGTTATCCCAACCTGCAGGATATTGCTGATCATAAGCTCTCTCCCCGATCCCTTCCTTGTGTATACTTGGGACTGTCTAATAGGCAGAAAGGTTTTCGCGGCCTCTACCCGAGCACTAGTAAAATCTTTATTTCTCGACATGTTAGCTTTGTTGAAATAGTTTTTCTTTTTCCTGTCTTTCAAAATTTTCTAACTCTTTAGTGTCTGTGAATTCAAACTTTCAATTGTTTCAAAACTCTCTCTAATCCTCCCTTACTTGGTTGGGAATCTGTCTCTCATTGACGCCGTCTCTGGCTTCAGTTTCACGCATTCCATTACTACCAATGGTTCTAGTGCTTTTGGTATCGATCACCTTCCCCAGCCAGTTTCACCACAATCTGTGTATTTACTACTTATCTCAATTTCCTACCAACTTGAATTCTGATGATACACAAATTAGAGAAGAGAATGCTACCTCTGCTATTGGTCACCAGGAGCTCCGTGTCTATACCCGACGACACCTCTCTAGGACTGTTGCAGCCAATTCTCCTACCGAACTTGCTTCACCACCATATGACCCTTCCGCCTCCACTTATACAGATACAACGCCACCAGCATCCTCCTCTACTTTACCTAATTCACCTATAGCTCCACCTATCCCTTCTCGCACACACCCTATGCTCACTCGATCCATGACAAAGGATTTGCTTGCGTCTACCTCATTCCTGACTTTTAAACAATCTTTACTTCCTAACAAGCCTAATTTTTTGGTGAGGCTTTTCTAAATGCAAGTTGGTGTGCAGCCAAGGATTTGTGCCGCGGCACGCGGTCGTGCCGAAAACTTGCCGGCACGGTACGGCACGATGTGTGTCGGGCCATGTCGATGCGTGTCAATAAAAAAAAATACATATGTGCTGATACATAATAGGATGGAATATTTAATTTCTTTAGCAACTAAATATTCCAATTGCTTGTTATGTATCTTTATCAAATCTTTTGAACTTAATTGAGAAAATTATTTACTATTTAAAGAAAAAATGGTTTTGAGCTGTGCTATCCGCACGGGGCTGTATCGTGCCGATATCTTGTTGGCACGATACGGCACGATAGATACGGCTCGTGCCGATAGGCACTTAAATCCTTGCGTGCAGCTATGATCGAGGAATATAATGCCTTATTGGAAAATTCTACTTGGGATTTTGTTCCTTCTCCACCTTCAAGCAATCTTATTGGTTGCAAGTGGGTATATAAGGTCAAACAGAAGGCGGATGGCTCCCTTGAGTGTCTCAAAGGTCGTCTGGTAGCTCGTGGCTATAAGCAACGACAAGGTGTTGAGTATGATGAAATGTTTGCTCCAGTTGTTAAGCCGACTACTATTTGTACGGTTCTTTCCGTTGCTTTCTCTTCTGGGTGGACCCTTCGACAGCTTGATGTGGAGAATGCATTCCTTCATGGCTCTCTCTCTGAGAAGGTTTATATAAACCAACTGCTTGGCTTTGTACATCCTTCTTGTCCTAATCATGTATGTCGACTGAAGAAGACAATCTATGGACTCAAGCAGGCACCTCGGGCTTGGTTTCAGCACTTAACCTCATTTCTTTCGAAGATTGCCTTTATTGGAAGCACTACAAATCCCTCGATGTTCACTTGCCACTCACCTTCTGGGACACTCATTCAACAAGACCAAATCAGGCCTTAATTTGTGATATTTAATGCAATTATTTTCTTCAATATTTTCTAAGCACTATATTTCTATTTCTCCTTGAAGCATTGACCTACGTTGCATGGTGTGAATACCAGATGAGACAAGACGATTTGGATGAACGCTGCAATGACAAATCTTCAAACGAAAGGACAGAGAATTGGTAACAACACGACAATGGATATACATACACTCAGACATACATACACTAGATATTTGCCCACATTTAGCTTGATCTTTAAGTAATGTCTTTAATATATCAGGACTACTTGAAACTTAAGAATTTTTAGCGGCTCCAGAAGACCATACCCACACACTCATGTGCACAAAGTGGTCTTTTAACTATCTTCTCTTCTTCTTTTTTTCTTGGGACTTCTTGCACTTTGAACATGACAGAAGAAAAGGTCCATTTTTATCAATTAGATAAAATTCAGGAAATTTCATCTTTCTTTATAGAACAGCCTATGCAAGCAGGTTGATATTCTTTCATTTGATAGGGGCCCGCAGTGGGGACTTTTTTACAAAATAACCTTCTAAAATTTGGTAATTTGCAAAATAACCCTGCCCAAATTATATTTGAAAAACTAACCCTCCTTTCGCCATGTAGGCGCCAGGGTGGAGATTTCCTCTAAAGACGGTGAATCGTTCACCGCCTTTAGTAAGGCGGTGAATCATTCACCGCCTTCTTAATTTTCCACAATAGCGGTGAATCATTCACCGTATTTCACTTATTTACTGTTTCTTTCTATATCCCATATGTAATCCTAACAACCACATAAAAATTCAATAAATCACATATAATCTTAACAACCTGAAAATCCTAATAATCTATCCATACAATTTCATATAATATTAACAGCCTGAAAATCCTAATAATCTATCCATACAATTTCATATAATCTTAACAACCTAAAAATCTTAATAATCTACCCATAGAATTCCATATAATCTTAACAACCTGAAAATCCTAATAATCTATCCATACAATCCTAACAATCAAATAAAAATTCTAATAATCCACATATAATCCTAACAAACTCATTTTTTTTATGTTCTATATAATCTATGCACAATTTTAACTATAAATGCGGCGAACGATTCACCGCCTTTAAAAGATACGGGAGAATGCGGTGAACGATTCACCACCTTTAAAAGACATGGGAGAATGCGGTGACCGATTCACCGCGTTTCGAAAAAAATTCCACGTGACTCCTACGTGGCAAAGAGAGGGTTAGTTTGCCAAATATAAATTTGGCAGAGTTATTTCGCAAATTATAAAATTTTAAAACATTATTTTGTAAAAAAGTCCCCCAGTGGCATACCACACACTCATGTGCGCAAAGTGGCCTTTTAACTATCTTCTCTTCTTCTTCTTCTTTTTCCTGGGACTTCTTGCACTTTGAACATGACAGAAGAAAAGGTCCATTTTTAGCAATTTGATAAAATTCAGGAAATTTCATCTTTCTTTATAGAACAGCCTATGCAAGCAGGTTGATATTTTTTCATTTGATAGGGGCCCCAGTGGCATTTATTATAAGTGCAACTTTGTTCTAAGTAGCTATTACACAATGATGCTTCAACTAGTACTTGCATTACATTAGTGTTTATTACTTATGGTAAAAGCATGGTTTTTGTGGTAACAATTGTGTAGGAAACTCTAATGTTCTCTTTAGAAGAAAATTTACTAACCAATTCTAAAACCTGATTAGTATCTGTCCATTCTCTTTGTTTTAATAGAAAGAGAATGAACCAAATGAACTAATGGCATCTTGATTTTGCATCCCATCTATTCCTATAAAGAGAATCCATCACACACGATGGAACAACATGACTCTTAATTTGCTGCTTTGTTTAAAAAGCTAGAGCTAGGTTTAATATCATCAAAAAATTTCAAAGAGCAACGACCCTAAGGAGCTCTTTACGAAATCACGGAGCCACAATTTTGTAGGAATTTTGTATAAACAATAAGGGTTGTCATGTAGACCGTCATTATCTGTTATTAAGATATAGGGACATCGTCAATACATGGTGAGAGCAAACAGATGAACTGATGTTATCTTTAGATGCCCTAACCTTTGAATGGAACACATCATTTTGGGAGGCTTGATATAAGCCTTTGGCTTCAAAGGGCAGCATCTAGCATAGCAGAATGTGTTACCATGTACTGACATAATCGTCAGTACATGGTGAGAGCAAACAGATGAACTGGTGTTATTACAATGTGTCCTAATCTTTGAATGGCACACTTCATTTGGGAGGCTAGATATAGGCCTTTTGCTTCGAAGGGCGGGCATCTAGCCTAGCAGAACATGTTACATATGATACTATTTCAAAACCAGTGCAATATAATTGATGTGAAGATCAAAATTAAGCTTAATTGTACTAAAAAAAGAAAAAGAATATAATTGATGTGAAGATCAATCTGTGGCAAGATAAACGAGAGGAATAATGCACTGGATGCTAATTAAAGCAGTATGCATGTATCTCAATGTAGTTTATTTAATAATGGAAAATAGTGAGACATTGAATGACCATAACTACAATATCTACCATCTTAAAATTCAGTGCAACCTTAAAGAGCAAGAAGTGAGATAGACCATTTTCCATACCATGATTCAGCTTGAAAGGGGCAACATATAGGAGAGAGTGAGGCGTATAAAGAATAGAAGAAAAAGAATAGCAGTACTGTAATACCCTAAATTTTTTTAGCTCAAACTTTGAGGAGTTTCAGGCTCTATGTCAGGCTCTGAAACATGAAAAGGGGATCCAGTGTGGCAAGGTTTCTATCCCTACGAAACTTATGTAGAGGTTTCGAAACAAAAGCATTTTCCGAAAAGTGGAATGCCATGTTCTAGAACATAAACCCCAACACCTTCAAAGAACAATGGTTGCAATTGGAACATGGCATTTTCTGGAATGCCGTGTTCCAATTTGAAGGTGTTGGGGTCTATAAATACCAAATTGGAACATGGCATTTTCCGAACAATTGCAAACAATGGTTTCTGTGGTTTTTGTGGTTTTTGTGGTAACAATTGTGGGAACAAATTGTATGGTTTGGGGGTTGTGAACCAAATTGGAAAAAAGTGAGTGGTTTAGATGCAATTGTTTGCTTCCCTCTATAAATACCCCTTACGCTAAACCCTAGCCATTTTTCTCTTCTCCGCTCCCTTCAAAAAACCCTTCTTACCCTCTCACTCCCTTACACTCATCCATCACCTTCTTCATCTCCTTCATCTTCTTCTCAAATTTCCCCACTTGGAGATAGAGCTTGCGGGACCTTAGGCGTGGTGATCTCGATCTCATTGGGCTTTGTGGGAGAAACTTCAAGCTCTAGGTATTTTGTTGTTCGATATTTGATTTAGCTCGAGAGATTCTTGCCTTTACATGAAGATTTTATGGGTTCCGAGCACCTAGCGAGCTTCAAGATGTTTTTGGCTAGATTTCAAAGAATACGTTGGAAACCCTAGGATTTTCAAAACTATTTTGTGTGATTCCCCAAGCTCAATGAGCATTCAAGCATATTGTGGGGGTACATCTATGCGTCACGGACACGGACATAGACACTGGACACGACACGACTCGGACTCGGACACGGTGACACGGCTTCTCCCAAAAAATAAGGACACGGACATGGTAGAGACAGTTAATAAAATATAATATTTTTAATATAACAATACGTATTCGTTATGTATAATGTATTAATTTTGCGAAAATATTGCTATATTTCGCATACGAATAAAAGTTAACACGATATTTTAAGAAAAGAAGTCCGATACCATGCATGATTTATTTAGATCATTCAAAAAAGCCCATATGTATTTCCTAAAAAAACTACAAAGTTTACTATCAAATGTTGTTTATGCCCCAGAAAAGTGTATTCCTATCTATTTCATTGTGAAGAAACTTGAACAACATCTTCATTATCCTGATCTCCATCGGTAAGCATAAATTTCTCTAATTCTGATTCATCGAGTGAAAGATTCGCAATATACAAGAATACCGATGTCATCAAAAGAGTAAAAAAATATAATCCGCAATATACTACATCTTATCCTACATCTTAGTATATATGAGTATAAATGTGTACTATATATATAGGCTAAATTTCAGAAACCTCCCTATCAATGCCCGCTTTTTCACTTTCATTCCCCGACTTTTAAAAACCTACATTTTACCCCCTCAAAAATCAAGAAATGTTCACAGAGGGTTACGGTGTTAATTGTGATGACTAAATGACCAAACTCTTTGCAGGAGGCGGCGCGGCTGAGAAGAGGGGTCTAAGAGTATTTTGGGTATAAAAAATATATAATAATAGGATATAGACGGAATCCTGACGGAACACTGACGGCGGGGGCCGAAGTGAACATTTCTTAATTTTTTAGGGGGTAAAATGCAGGTTTTTAAAAGTCGGGGAGGGAAAGTGAACAGACGGGTATTGACAAGGGGGTTTTCTATAATTAGCCATATATATGTATATATGTGCGTGTATATCTAAATGTACATATGTACATACGTACATGTACGTATGTACATATGTACATGTGTAGACGGACGGCGGGGGCCGAAGTGAACATTTCTTAATTTTTGAGGGGGTAAAATGCAGGTTTTTAAAAGTCGGGGAGGGAAAGTGAACAGACGGGTATTGACAAGAGGGTTTTCTATAATTAGCCATATATATGTATATATCTGTGTATATCTAAATGTACGTATGTACATACGTACATGTGTAGACGGAACCCTGACAGAACACTGACGGCGGGGGCCGAAGTGAACATTTCTTAATTTTTGATGGGGTAAAATGCAGGTTTTTAAAAGTCGGAGAGGAAAAGTGAAAAAGCGGGTATTGACAAGAGGATTTTCTATAATTAGCCATATATATATGTATATATGTGTGTGTATATAGAAATGTACATGTGTACATGTGTAAATGTGTACATGTCTACATGCATATGTTACATGTGTACATGCATATGTACATATGTACATATGTACATTACATATGTACGTGCATACGTGCATATGTGCATATGCACATATGTTCATATGCACATATGCACGTGCATATGTGCGTACATATGTACATGTACATATGTATATATGTATATATATATAGAGAGAGAGAGCTAGGCTCTTATGCTTTCGAAATTACGGAGGCCTCCGTGCTTTCAAGTTGTTTTCGATGATGAGACATCCGATTCGGGGATCGGTTCCATTAGACATGATCTTCGCTATTGGAGCTATCTAAAAACCAAATTTCATAATTTTTTGACTACATTTGCCTAATAAACGAGTAGCCTCAAGATGAACGGCTGAAAATAAAAATCTCATAAAAATAGTGATAAAAGACTCAAATTTAAAATCAGAAGTAGATCTTACTATTGATGTTAAGTAGAATTTTCTATTAAAGTTTCATGTAATTTGGATTGTTCTACACCGTTGAACTTAAAAACGTGCCACATCGACCGTTAAAATAGTCATTTTTGAGACCTTTTGATCACTTGGTAAATGATGTCGAAAAATTATGAAATTTGGTTTCTAGATAGCTCCAATAGCGTAGATTATGCCTAACGGAGCCGATCGTCAAATCAGATGTCCTATCATCAAAAACAACTTACAAGCACGGAGGCCTCCGTACTTTCGAAAGCACAGAAGACGTATTCTCTCCTCTCTCTCTCTCTCTCTCTCTCTCTCTCTCTCTATATATATATATATATATATATATATATATATATATATATATATATATATATATATATATATATGTGACGACTCGGCATGGACACAAGTCCAACGTGGACGTGTGGGGATCCACCCTGCATCCGTGACGCAATGGGGTACATTGCCTTCTTGAGCATTTTGAGCGATTGATTGAGGTTTCTTAGCTGATTCCTTGAAAATCCATCAATTTCGATTTTAACTTGCAAACCCTAGAAATTGATCGAGTACTCTTGCTTTCCCATGGCAGTTTGCCTCTTTGGAGCTTTTCCATCATCTTGTATGATTCGGAGTTGATTCAACTCGAATCAATGGGCATGACTTCGTGAACTTTGCAAACCTAGCATTACTAGAAGCTCAGCCTAGGGCCTGGTTCTGAAACCTATAACCGATTTCGAAACCAGCCCATAGAACAGCGCAGTGCAGGTTGGCACTCGTTCAGGGAAACCTGACATAAGGTTTCGAAGCCTCGTGCCATGTTCCGGAACCTCAACATTATGTTTCACAAACTCAATATCAGGTTCCGGAACCTCAATCCCGAGAAACTCTAAACTTGAGTTTTTGTTGGATTCTTTAGTCAGGAATTGCGTTCTAGTGTCACGTATTACCTGATTGTATTCCCCTTAGGTGATAGTAACATATATACTATTCATTGCTTACTCGCTCATTGTAGATGTTAGTTGTAAGTAGCACGTTTTGACTTATTTACTTGTCATGGACTCTGCTTGCCGTGGTTAGTTGAATCTCGACATATTCATGATGACATTATGGACTAATAGTAACGGTAGTACTCGTATTGGCCAGAGTAGACGTCATTGTTGATTATAGTAATGGTACGTAGCTCTATTACTATTACTATTGTTGTTGACCATAGAGCATGATGACTTGCCACCGATGTTATGCTTTTCTTCGCTGCCCCGATGGTTTGGTCACCCCCGGGTCGCAATTCGATCGTCAGCCCGAGACTAAAAGATTAGGGTAACTGAGAAAACAGCCAGAAACTAGAAAACTAGGGCCTTACCTGGGATAGAAAAGTTAGGGCGGTGAATTGGGTTAAAAATTGACAATCACATGTGCGTTGATTGATGCACAGTTGTACATCACTTACATTACGTTAGACACGGTTTATCTTCATATTAGTAGTATAGGCTATTGCATGTTCACCCACAGTTTCCTTCAGTTTTACCTTGTTATCATTACTAGTTCCTCGTTGATCAGTCGGTGCAACTTTCCCTCAATGGCTTGTTGTACCCACTAGAAAACTGTATGGTTTTTCATTGTGAGATTATTTTTCAGGTACGTCGGGCTAGGTGGAGCGTGCTACGGGCGAGAACATGAGCTAGCTAGTTCCACCCAATATTAATACAATTTTTGGTTTTCTTTTGGGAAGAAAAAAAAATTTAATTAAACCTAAGTAGATGAATTTTTTGATCTATTTTGGAAACCATGAAACTAATTGTAATCAATCAAATATCTTTTGAAAATGAAATTCTTGGGTTTTGGTTTCTTTCTTATAGTGTTTACGGGTGCTTTGTAGTCCGATACCCTGCACATACAGAAAAAGTTTTGCCCGTATGGCGGGTCTCTGTTGTGCTCGTTTGAGCTTCCGTGCCAAAGCGTGACACGCACCCTTATCACGCTGCTGACCAATATGGATAATGATACCATGTGTGTGTTTGAGAAGGATAAATCAACATATGAAAAATGGCAAGCTGTGAAGAAAGCTTTACTCGAGATACTTCTGCTTCTAGACTGAGACAATTAACATGCAAATTTATTAAAGCACATTTTCTCGACAAAACCACATCCACTGCCTTTTCACTCAAGTCAAAACTAAGCATTAAAAAAAGAGTAATGACCATATGAGTCTACTATCATGGGAGCCGATTTAGCTAAGGATGGCTTCACTTCCTCTTGTCCTTTCTTCGAAATTCTAGTCTGAATACATATAGAAGAGAAAGTCAATTAGTGATGCAATCCAGGCAATTGGAGAAAAGTCGGACCATATCTTGTTATAACTATTCTACTCGAGCTACTTAAGGAATATAGAAGTTTTGTGAGCGCTCATAGGACGAAGCCTACTTTGAACACTTCGTCCACCTCTAATGCAAGAAGAGACTAAGATGTAGCACTGAGCGAGTCATACTGCACCATTAACCACATCTTGTATTGAAGCTAGAGCATTCTATGCTACCTGTGGCTAAAGAATTTGTGGAGGCTGCGGAAGTAGATCTCGAGGAGGCCAAAGATAGCTTGGACGTCGCAATCCTTATTCCGATTGTGAATTTTGTGATAGCTCAAACATCCGACCACCCACAACCACAATTTTATTCTCATTCTCAACCTCATTAACCTAACAATACTCAGCCGCCCTCACTTGCCCGATCTGGCATCCAGTGTCAAACTTGTGGTAAATTTAACAACTCTTCTTTTCAGTGCAAGCAAAGGTTCAACTATACTTTCATTCCAGATGAACTTCCTCAGACCTTTACTGCTATGAGCCTACACAAGCTACTGATGGCCGATTACTTGCGGCAAACCTATTCTTACTGCTCTCTCACCCAGTATTCAGCTCTGCTCTTGATGGCCGATTACTTGCGGATTCTTTACTAATGCCTCTAAAGAGCTACACATGCAAGTAGTAAAACGCATTCTTCGCTATGTTTTGAGAGACATATTTTCCGGTCTTTATTTTTCTTGCTGCTCTAGTTATTCCCTTGTTGCTTATTTTGTTGCTAATTGGGTAGGCCGTCCAAGTACATGACATTCTACTTCTGGCTTTAGTATCATTGTTGGGCACAATCTTATCTCATGGTCTACAAAGAAATAGGTCACCAAATCTAGATCCTGCTATACAGCAAACTATCATTCTATTGCCTTCACTCTTGCTGAGACTACTCGCATTTGCCAAATTCTTCGGATCTTTGCGTTCGACGACCAATTTACATTTACTGTGATAATCTTAGTACTATTTATCTTGCTGCAAATCTTATTTTACATGCACACATGAAACATATGAGCTTGATCATCACTTTCTGCGCTAGAAGGTTCAGTCTAGAGATTTGCATTAATCTCATATCTTTTTTTGACAAGCAGCTCGCTGACATCTTGACCAAACCCTTCTCTACTTCTTGTTTTGCCATTCTTTGTACCAATCTTCACTTCCGACCAAAGAGTGCTCATATTGCAAGAAGCTGTTAGCACACTACATGTACTATATATTAGTATGTAACATATTAGGTATAACATATATTAGCATCTAGCCGTCAGGATTAGCTCATTACTTGTATCTTGTATGTATATTTCAAAACAATCCCTAAATGGGGGCTCTTTTGCTATCTTCACACCTTTGAGGATCTAAGACGTCATCTAGAACTACAAGACGAACGCCATAAGTTAACGAAGTCTTCTTATCAACTATCAGGAGCAGTCTAGTGAAGTTCCCAAAAAACAAGCATAGAGAATATGGAAGCACGTAAGAAAGATAAGGAAACTAGTCAATGACCCAAGACAGCTAACAAGAATCTATGCAAAAGGGGCGAGCAAGCTAGCAAGAAGGATAAGAGCAAAATGAGATGTTATGCCTACGACAAGCTAGGCCATATCCCTCGTGAACACCAAGAAAAATAAATATTGGCTAATCTAGTAACTTATATTGTACTAATGTTTGTAGTTGTGTGTTGTCTGCATTGTCCTTCCTAGATCATAGAGTCAAGAGCTACAAAATAGCTTGGGAGTGTGGAGCTTCCATGAGGTATCATTGAACAAACCCAAATAAAAAATGGACACATGTCAAGAACAATTCTAGAGTGGAAGTCAAAGGTAGCGGCACTTGAAAATTAATTATACAAAGTGGAAAGTGGATGGACGTTATTCATGTGGTGTTCTCTACGCCCCACAAATTCTGTGAAACTTTTTTCAATAGCCATTCTTCCAAGTTTAGGTCTTAACTTGAACTTCCATAGCAATGTTATGGATGTTTATCTAGAAACTTATTAAGATTTTGGTAATATCCATACTAGATGTTGACGACAATAGCTATGTAATCATTTAGATGGTTTGTTTTTCTTCAATTACATCTTGGCTAATTTGCACAAAAAATCCACCAGTTTTGCATTTTTGCAAAAATAGGCCAGTTTTCTGGATTTTGCAGATTAGATCTGGATTTTTAGTAAACTGACCAAAGTACCTTTATTCCTCTCTCTCATTTCTCTCTCTCGTTCGTTTTTCTCCGCCCTCTTCGTCTCCCTCCTCCTAGCCGTTCCTTCCTCTTTCTTCTCCTGCTTCCTCTCCCTCCTCCTCAATCGACCCCATGTCGACGTCGCGCTTCTCTCTCCTATCTCACCCACACCTCTGCTGACACCTGATGGTGGCGACGCAGGCTCCGATATGGTACAAATCGTGGAGGTGAGGCTGCGGCGAAGGGCACGGTCGTGGACAACGACGGCGACAATGGTGCCGCAAGATTTGAGGACGACAGGAAGGGACAGCGCATAGGGGCGAGGGGCCGGCGACTGTGACAGAGGACGAGGGAGGGGGCATGGTAGCGAAAAAGGATGTAAAAGGTGAAAGGAAAAAAAAAAGGAAAGAAGAAAAAAAAAGGGAAAAGAAATTTCTCCTAGAAAGACCATCATGTACCATGACCGCTACAGAAAAGGCCAAGAAGCAGAGAAGAAAGAAGCAGTTGCACTATTTGAGATGAAGTTGCACTGTTTGAGACTAAGTTGCATCATTTAAAACTATTTGAGTCTAAGTTGCCTCACAGAAAATAAAAATTGCACTGTTTGAGACTAAGTTGCACTGTTTGAGAAGTTGCAACTTAGTCTCAAATAGTTTTTATTAATTCAATTTAAGTCTCGAACAATACAACTTCTTCTTTCTTCTCTGCTTGTTGGCCTTCCTTGTAGCGACCGCAGCACGTGGTAGCTTTCTAGAAGAAAGAAATATGTTTTTTCATTTTTTTTGTTTTCCCTTTTTTCTTCGTTCTTCTTCTTTTTCTTCTACCCTTTGAACCATTTTCCGCTACCGCACCCTCTCCCTCGCCCTCCACCGCAGCAGCTACCCCCCGGCCGACGCGCTTTCCCTCCCTGTCGTC
The DNA here is from genome assembly GCA_016920855.1 of Puya raimondii. Taxonomy (NCBI): domain Eukaryota; kingdom Viridiplantae; phylum Streptophyta; class Magnoliopsida; order Poales; family Bromeliaceae; genus Puya; species Puya raimondii. The sequence continues at coordinate 72,306,953 of JABWPP010000050.1, read as the reverse complement.
TTCAAATCCTCCAGCATCCTCGTCGCCGTTGTCATCCACGGTCACGCCTTCTGCCGCAACCTCACCTCCGCAATCTGTGCCATACTGAACCCGCATTGCTGCCGTCGGCATCGACGGAGGTGTGAGCGAGGTAGGAGAGAGAAACGCGGCATTGACATACGGCAGTGGAGTACGAGAAGGGAGAGAGCGGGAGAAAGAAAGGAAGAAACAACGAGAAGGAAGGAGACGAAGAGGTCGGAGAAAAACAAACAAGAAAGAGAAATGAGAGAGAAATCGAATAAGGGTATTTTGGTCAATTTACTAAGAATCCAAACCTAATCTGCAAAATCTAAAAAAGCAATCTATTTTTGCAAAAAAACAAAACTAGAGGATTTTTTATGCACATTGGCCTTACATCTTTTTAGCAATGTTGATGATGATGATGTAAATGCGTGGACTTCCAATTTAAGTGATAAAGTAACCAGAATCGAGAATGAACTGCAATTAGTATATTTCGATGCCCACAACCCAATGAAGCATTGGATTGCATCAAATGATACGTTAGTTTGGAAGAGAATCAGTTAGAACGATTAAACTTTAAGAATAGGAAGGCCGAGGACATAAATACGTCTCAAAAACGATTTAAGGTACTCCTATGCTAAAAAAAGAATAGATTGGCAACTAACCTTTTCAAGCACTACGCAACAAAATGATGATGTAGATAAAAGAAACATGACATTGTTATTTAATCAGCTCAATGGTGGAGCAGACCAATCTACTCATTTTGCACTAGGGAGTAGGGAGACGCATTCTTGACGGCAACCTGTATGTTGAATCATGCTCTTTCTCAATCAGTCACCTCAACCTCAGAGTTATGGACAGGTCGAAAACCAGACGTAACAAACTGCAACCTCAATAAATGTTTTTTTCCCCCCCCAACATTTATCACCTGAAAGCCTTTTGATCACTAGAGAATTTGAGAGAGATTTGGCTGTGAATTTCCTAAGCATGTTTTTTTTAAAGAATTCTATAAGATATCCATTGAAGTGCTGCAATCTAAGGGAGTGTATATGCACAAAATCATATGCATATACACACAAAAGTTTAATTCTATATGCTTGTAGTATTTAATTGGCAAAGAAAATCTGTATCATTCAGAGGGATGTTTATGCATGTAACAATCCTTCTTCGAAGCAGGAAGTTGAGAAAGTGATGTATAAAGGCCTGGAAAGAGATGTTCGTCTTGAAAACAACAATCAAGGAGCTATTACAGTGTTAAGGGACGCAACTATATCCAAGACCGCGTGGTATGCCCTCGTTGCGTTATGTTCATGATGTTACAATATATAAGAGCATAAAAACAAACGCATCTCCAACTTGTGAACGATCAAAAATTGGACATTTGTAATGATATCTTTAATTTGGAAAGAAATAAAATAAAAAAAACTTTCTAGTCTACTTATAAAAAATAACTATGCCTCCACTCAAAAATACGTAGCAAGTTTCCTATAGATTTGTTACCTTATATGTAACACAGTTTTAATTATCGAATACATAAAAGAGTATTGGAACACATCTGTTAACTATCAAATCTGACCCGTTATACATACACCCCACACCTACAATATAATTGGTATCATACATCTATTATATTTATCTCTATCTTCACAATGATCAGACAAATTTGGTATATATCTAAGTTTAGCTATTGAGAACAACGGAAGCAATAATGCATCTAATCATATGTTCTTTATTTGTGCACTAGCTTGAAGTATCTATATATCACTGAGTAACTCATAAGAGAGAAGCAAAATATCTTTTTAGTTTGTTAAGGAAATTACAATTGCATGGAACATTTTGTGTAGTTCTCCAAAAGCTTGATTAAGAGAAGCCTTATACGGAAGTACTGAGGTCAACATAAGAGAAGAACTAAGAAAGTATAAAAAGGAAAGAGTAATGGAACTTATTTTGGGTTCTAAACACTTTCGGCAAGAAGAAGGAGAAAAAGAAACACAGTGATTCCATTTTAATCTCTTAAAATTCCATTACTGCAAAATAGCACAAAGTAAAAGATACTCCAAAGAACCTAATCAGCTGGCTAACCCAATGTGAATCAAATAGGTTAGGCAATATGTTAATGTCCAACTTAAAACCCAGATGGTCACAAGACAATATAATGGCTTAAATAAAAAAGTAACTCAATCTTAATTCTAAATCAGGTGGCAAACATTCTTTATCCCCTACCCTAATAGCTTTTTGTGAAGCCAATAGAACAAGTGTACCCCTAGTATCAATAGTCATGGATGAAGATAAAGAAATAACCCTTGTATCAGTAGCATGGACGACCAATCATTTGGTTAATTCTAGAAACTACATAAAATCGAAAAGAAACACGTAGTTGCAATTTATACATGCTTTCTAAACTTTATTCGCACGATATAAATTACCAGTAGAACTCTACCTTACTAATCGTTGTTATTAACAAGAGAGAGTATTCTTACCGGAGTTGAAGAGAACTGCAAGTAATTCCGTTGCCTACACAAACATAATATACCAAAATTGTTAGAAACTCATCACTAAAGGTAGCCGTGCCACTGGCACAGGGTTTGCCACACTCCCAATGCCAATGTCAGCCTGGCCCTTTGTGCCAATGGCACACAACTACCACATTGGCAAGGATCACAGATTTCTTTTATCAATCTTTCATAGAAAACCCTTTGCTACAGTGTTTTAATGTCTCTAATAATGGGTGTAAAAATGATATAAGAGGCACTTCTCACATAGTAATAAATATACCGATAACTGAAAAGGTCATTTTAAGCATATTATAGAACGACATGTATGAAGACAAAAATTAAAGCCATAATTGAGTAAAAATTTATCGAGAGAATTTACTATGGGTAAATTCTAAAATGATACAAAAACTTGGGGGAAAATCTTCAAATTTTTTCTTTCCTTAAATGAAACAGTCGCATTATGCAATGAAATCTCTTGCTTGCTCCAAATGTTAGTAGTTCTACAAGATCAATATATCTTAGCAAACCCCTTTTCTTAACCTTTTCACTTCAATAAAACTCAAACTGAATCCATAAAACTCAGAAACACCCATTTTTTGGATACCATATCAGCTCAACAACGTGCCGGATGTTGAGATGGCCTCGACATGGTACAACACGGGCAACATAAGGCCGCATAGGCAATCCTTCCTCATCACCAATATTAACATATGTATGTCACTGGATAAGTCATTGAAGTATCGAGAAACCAAATTTCATTATTCCTTTACATCATTTACCCAGTGATCAAGTGGTGTTAGAATGACCAACCAAATTTGAAAACTCACAATGATACAACACTAAAATTTCATATAAGAGATATTGATCTTACTCTAGATAGTAGAAAAGATTTTCTATCAAAATTTCATCTGATTTGGATATTTCTACATCGTTAAACTTGCAAACGCCTCACATCGGCCACTTACTTCAATCGCTAGGTAAATGACATCAAAAATGACAAAATTTGGTTATGTCTGAAGGTGTCGATGGTCGAATCGGATGTCTCATCAATGAAAACAAAGGCATGAAGGCCTCCGTGCTTCTAGAAGCATTTCGGTTCAACTCTCTCTGTATAGAGAGAAACCCTTTCTATATACCAAAGAGAGATAGAATAAGAATACTCCTAGAAGTAAACGGAATTGTTTACTTCTACAGCATTTCCAGCGATGAGACATCATATCAACGATCAACCCTGTTAAACGTGATTTAGATTATTTGAACTTCATAGGAATCAAATTACGTGATTTTTTGACATCAGCTGTCTAGCATAAGTGGTTCCAAAATTTGAAAATTTCTAATGGCTAGTAGGTAAATTTAAGACCACTCGATCATTAGGTAAATGGTGTAAAATCATGAAATTTGGCTTCTGTGAAATTCACATAGGCTAGATCATGTTTAACGATGTTGATTGTCAATTTTGATGCCTCATCACTAGAACTGACGCAGAAGTAAACATCTCTATTTGCTTTCTAGAAGTATTCTAGCTTTATATATACACACACAAAACCTTTAAACAGGGTCGTTTTCTTCGGCATCATTTCTGGCAATGGGGCATCCAAATTAATGATTGTCACTGTTTAACACAATTTAGGCTATTTGAACTCCCTATGAATCGACTTTCAAGATTTCACAACATCATTTACCTAGGGATCAAGTACCTTAAATCATCTTTTATTAGCTGTTAAAAATTGTCAATTTTTAGATCACTTGAATACTAGACAAATGATGTCCAGAAATCACAAAATTCAATTCATAGAAAGCTCAAATAGCCAAATCATATTAAACGATGTCGACCATCAATTTGGATGACCCATAATCGAAACTTATTTGAGCTTTCTAGAAACCGAATTTCATCAGTTTCGAAATTATTCTAGTTCAACGCATGTCTCCAAAATGAAAGGTCAAAAACAAACAACCTTCTAAAAATGGAGAATAGGATTCTCACATTTAAAACTAGCGTTGTACCACTTACAAAAGCTTTTCAAAGAAAATAGTCAAAAATTCAATCTATTTGGTTTCTTCTACTCTGCTAAATGCGAAAATACCTCACATAGGCTGTTAAAAAAGTCCAATTTCGAGATAACTTTATCGCTAAGTAAATATAGTCGAAAATTTGTGAAATTTGATTCGTACAAACCTCACACGCTCTAGATCACTTTAATGATGTGGATAGTTGACTTGGCTGCCCTATCATTGAAAATGACTTGACGACAACGGAGAACACATACTCTTGAGAGAGAGAGAGGGGGGAGAGAGAGAGAGCAAAGCATTACTATTATACACAAGCCTTCACACTTAAAAGGTAATTTTCAATAATGGAGCTTCTGAGTAGACCATCGGCATCACTAAACGTGCCTTAGCATATATTTGGAAGTGCATTAGATCCGAATTTTAGACTTTTGAAATTACTTTTGAGTGCATCAAATGGCCAAGGAACGTACTGCCAAAATTGAACCGCCTTCTAAAAATAGAGAGTAGAACTCCTAAATATAAGATTAGGGGTATTATCTCGATCTACATAGTATTTTCAACAATATATTCAACTAATTCAAATTGTTCTAGACGATGAAACAAAGGCCCCACAGTGGCCATTAAAATTGTAAATTTTAAAACCAAAAATAAGGTAGATGTTGAAATATCATAAAACTTGGTCAATAGATACTTAAAGTACTCCAATTACAACAAATGGTGTGGATTGTCATTAGGAATGCCCTATCATCAAAACCAGCAAATTGAGCGACACTTGTAACATCTTTGAAACAACAAATCAGAGTAATGATTATAATGCAAAAAGAATACTCTTATTTTTGTTTCATTTTAGCGGGCATACTATGTGATGCAGGACAAATTAGGAAAACCCTAATCTATCTTACAAGTGATGAGCCCAAAATCAATTTAAAACCAAATTTAGAAGTTTCTAGAAATTTTAGATTAATTTTCAGATTTTTTTAATTTATAAAAGAATTAATGAATTTTTAAATCAATTTTCGTAATTAAAAAAAAGAAAATATCCAAAGTAGTACGGCTCTAAGAAGAAGGTTCCGACAATTTTTTTATTTTGTAATTTAAAAAAAAAAATAAGAGAAAATTGAAGAAAATAGCCGATAATAGGAAAAGCAAATTTAGAAGAAGAATAAGAGAGAAATAGAGGAAAGGAGAAAAGAAGAATAAGAGAAAGAGAAGATAGAACCTCTTAGAAGGAAGAATCTTGCCGGCGCACACGGCAAAGAAAGGGAGGGGTAGAAGATACTATGATCGCAGTCAAAACACAAACTCAAATTTTATTCCATCATAATTCGTCCCCAAATTACAAGGTATAGGCTATATTTATAACCTTCAAAATATAATCCTAATCTAATTCAAATTTCACGATTTTAGGGATCTTTTCTAATTCGAATATATCTATAAAAACCTAAAGCATATCTCTAATTTTTAGAGATTTATTTCCAAATGATAAATCCTAAAAAAATCTTTAAAAACAACTAAAACAAATTAACAATCATAATAATTCCGAAAATTAGAAAAGAAATTAAAACCTAAACGACTCAATCAACCCTAATGAAAAAATTGACTCAAATAAATAAAATATGACTCGACTGAACCCTCTTTGAATCTGGTTCTGCATCACTATGGTTTTAGAAGCTATATGTCCTTCAGGCTTCTAAGTTTTGAGCATCGGATCAACATTTGCACACACTAGCATAAAGATGCACGCCTATCAAGATTCCCGCTCAACTATGCTCCAAGATGTGCTCGTGCTGCTTTCCACATGGATTTGATGAATGAAAAATTAAGAAGCATCAAAGCACCATCACTTTAGAAGCATAATAGCCACATTTTATCTTTATAATACCTCAATTTTTTTAATGGTATTTATAGCTCCATGTTTTGGTGCTATAAACAATATCAATACCCCTGATATACTATGAAAAGTGCAATTTCAATTGTCAAGACTAAACATTACCAGATAAATATGTTGCCCACCTTTATGCACTCATCAACTTTCACTTTTTCATATGCAATCACTGGTCCGGCATCCAATGCACGAACTGTATAAGCAAGGGACACTCCTGTTTCTGTTACACCATCCTAACCATCAAAAAAAGTAATATTGTTCAATTGTTCAAATAAATAAATATATCATTGGTTTGAATGTAAAGAGGACGACAAAAACCTGTAATGCCCTTTGAACAGGAGCAGCACCACGATACTGAGGCAGCAAACTTGGGTGGATATTAACTGTACCTATCAAACGCATGCCGAAGAAACAAGCTTACGGTAGAAATATATTGATGTGGACATCAGTCATGAACGTGGTACGATTTGTTTATTTGCACTAATATGTGATTCGGGTTGTCTACATGTTATTTCATCCTCTCAATAGGGTAATTAAAGCAATCAAATACTATTAAACTGCGCTTGGCTCAGCCTATTATCCATAATAAACGATTGGTAGGAAAATCAACTCAAGACACAATTTCAGCCTATTAGCTTTCAGTCTTTGATATCATATAGCTGCCATTCATTTGATTTCAGAGAGAGAGTAGCAACTATTGATAAAAAGCAGGTAGCTTATTTTATTTCTGTAGTGGAGCGAATTAAAGAAGCACAGATATTATTTAAGAAAAAAATTGAGAAGAGATATGCAGGGTTTCAAGTGATAGCTTATCTAAATTTGCATATATCTTCTCTGAAAATGGCTAAATGAATGAAACAACTGACGACTTCATTATGTCTGTAGTCAACATATGAGAATGGTATGACGGAGCATGACAAATGCAACTCCCAATTAAATTAATTATTATGCGAATTATATTAGGATAAAAATGTAACTCCTCATATCAGACTAAAATGGCATATAAATCATCGAGTTGCCCTATAATTATTGTACTACTATCATGGTAACAACACTAAGATCATATTATATGATTTTCTAACAATTCCACAATGAAAAATGTGAGCGGGTACCTATCATCAGATGTAAGATTAAATAATAGGTCAGCTCGTTAACGTAGTACTTCTGTATAATATAAAACACAGAAAAAGGAAAACATCAAACTACAAGCAGGCATAACGCATCCAACAAAAAATTATTTTTTGTTATTTATTTTTGCGCAGAACTTTTTTCTTTTATTAACAATCTAACAAACATGCTTACCACATGATGGAATATCAAGAAACTTCTGAGGTAAAATATTTCCATAAGCCGCTGTGATACAAAGTTCTGGATTTAGGGCACTCAAATCAGACAGAAAAGCAACCTGCATAACAATGATGAAACTAACGAATATTATAGTTCTATCGTACAACAAACGATAGGTTCCATTTGCTCATAAATGAACATTTAGCACCAACATAAACAGTGGAAGATAATGCATTTAATCTACTACTGCAACATGTCATGATTAAAGAAGAAACAAGGAACCAACTCAAAAGAGTTAAGGACTTAATGTTTTTTTAAGACCAAGGATTGCTTGTGCCGCCTGTGTCATATCGTACCAAGGACGTGCCGCCATGTGGCATGATGTCGTGCCAACACAATATCAACAAAATGCTGTTTTTTTTAAGTTTTGGGGTCATTTTTCAGTTGTTACCGAGGTGAAGATTCTAGTGTTTGAAATGGCGAGCAAGAGGCGTGTGCGGCACTAAAGCGAGGTGCAAGCCTCTGAACCCCAAAGCACCTAAAATGCAGTGCCAATTTCTATAAGGCGAAAATGTTGTCCACTCAGTAACAAGGAAATTATAGTGTTCCGAAATAAATAGTATATATTTTTTTTTTCTTTTACTGCGGAATGATTACAGTCCATGATTTATTCGACACGTTGGAAAACTATCGAGATAAGTTGGATTTAAATTGGATGCAACTGTAGCTTGATTATGTTAGTATGCCTAACTTGTGTCTTGGGTGCATCATACCAATCCACCTACTACTTACCTACCCCCTCCACCTTTCCCTTTTCTCCTCTCCTTCACAGGAAAACCCTAGATTTGGCTTGTTAACCCCTACACTTCTCCATTCAAGAACTGCACCTTGGAGGCTCGGATTTCTGCAGGATTCCAGCGTCGAACTGTGGCGTTTCAGCTCGTGTGCAGTGTAGGAGTGTCCAAATTCTGTGAAACTTGGTTTGTTGGATTTTGGACTCGTAGAGGAAGGTGTGGGATCCTTCCAATCACGATTTGGACAGGTATGTACGCTGCAGTTGCCGTTTTACTGGACCCTTTGTGTTCTTGAGCTGAACTTGGGTTTTCTGGATCCAAATCTCTATGGAGCTGGATTTTTGAAGTGAGGATTGGTTTTCCCTCACCCCTTGCTGATTTGGAAGTTCTTCCCACCTGGGTTTGAGATTTCAAAGGTGAGTTTTAGCTCAGATGTAGAGATTTAAGCTTAAGTGCTGAATTTATGTATAGTTGATGGATTTCTTGGAATTTTGAATCCAGATTTTTGTTGGAAGCTTTGGGAAAGATTTGGATTGGTTTCCCCTGTATTTGGGAGGTTCGTAACCCGGTTTTCTGGTCTAGACATGTTGGAATTCCCGGAAAGCTAGAGGTGCTATCTAGCTAAGTTGCTGAAATTCTGGATGCAGTTTTGAGTGTCCTGGTGGATTCAAATCTGATTGGAGCCCTTTTTGGAGATCGATTCGAACTCACTTTTGACTGAGAATTGGTGGGATTGTTCTTGAGCCTCTCCTGGTGAGTTGGGTAAAATTTAATCGATTTTGGATGCAGGAATCAAGCTGAATTGCAAGTTGATCACCTATAGGTCGAAGCTGCCAGCCTGCTGTTCTGGGCGCCAGTAGCTTTTTGGTGATCAATTTGAGCTCCATTTTGGTGAGGAACCTGGGGATTTGTTCTTTAACCTTCTGAGGTGTGTTGGGTGAAGTTTCACTGCATTTGGACGTGGGATTGTGGTTGAATTCCATGTTGAACCCTTGTAGGCTGATGCTGCCAGCCTGCTGTTCTTGGCGCCCTGTAGTAGCCGCAGGAGGATCCAGAACCTAACAGCAGCCTGGTTTGGTTTGTTTTGAAGCTGTTTTGGTGCAGAGCCTTCTCTTTCGACTTCTTGCCCTTGTTGGGGTGGCGTTTGAGGTGGGTTAATGTCAACCAAAGTCTTCGGAATGCCTCCTAAGTATATGAAACCCCAGCATGTGTAGTTTTTCTTATAATCATCCCGTTGAATAGCTCAAACTGTAGATTTGCATGTTTAGATGAAATCTAAGTTTTGGAGCATGCTTTAGTTTATTTGTGATGATTATTTACTGCTGAACTGGAATTTGACTTAGGAGAAAAACTTATTAACCTACACCGTCACTTTTTGAAAAGTTATCAGATTTAGCTTCAGGAGCTTATTTATCTTTTGTATCACCGCTGTTAGTGCGTCGTGGATACTCGGAGTATTGTGGGTTGAGTTCACGCTCGTGCTGAGTGGCCAAGCTTGTTGTTACAGCAGAGTTAGGCTGTTTTGTGTTGTCGGGTGCCGTTGGGCTGACGGTGGACCCAGATTATACCTCTTGTATCAGATTGTGCTGAGGGCACGTGAGCCTTGGTTGTTAGACCAGTTTGACCCATTTGTAATGATCATAGCCTGTGTGAGCCTGTTTGAGCTCGACAGTGACACGCTTGCATACTCGGTTGGTTCGCGCCCACGAGTGCCGCTCCGGAGTGAGGCTTTTCTTGCGTAGTTGTCGCAATAGCCCTTTTTGGGCCTTTTACTTGTACCGGCCACCCCCGAGGGTGGTGCGGTGTAGTTTGGTGCACAGGCAGGACGGGTGTTATCACAGTCCCTGTGGATTGGGTCAGTGTTGGTTATCTTGTAACTAGTGATGCATATGTCTACTGAGAGTATGATATGGGTAGCTATAGTATAGTGGCATTTAGCTGTAGAGTTTCATCCAGCTTATTTATTATCCTCTTACCTATCAATTGTTACTCTTACCGTAGACTTAGTGGGTGGACCGTTGGGGTCGGTAGCGGTACCCACTGAGGACTACTTCTTTTGATAGTAGTTCTCACACACATTGTTGCCACCTTTTCTTGCAGTCTTCGACTGTTGCGGCTGCTGCTCCTGTTCCTGTTGATCGAGGTAAGGGAGTCGCGAGCTAGATCCCTGCCATTCCCAGTTTTTCCTAGAGGAGGACCCTACTAGAGATAGTTTTATTTTGGGCTGTGCCATGTACATATAGTGTAAACTTGTTGTTCCTGTGAGAGGTGGACTTGTACCTATTTTGGCTTTGGAGGAATTGCTATACTTTGGATCCTATATGTACAGGTGGCTTTCGTATTATTAGTATGATCTTATTTCAGCTCTATATCTCTTGTAGTTGCTTGTATGCATTGTTTACAGATTATCTATCGCTTCGCATATATGAAAAATTCTATGTATACGGCGGATCTGTTGGCGAGCCCGGGGAAACGAGTAATCCGGGGCGTGACAGAAATGTAATCAAGAATCGATGATAAAATATGCGCAATGCCTCAAGAAAGCTATGAACTTTCTAGAATTAGTTCTACAAGAACCTAACAAATTAGACTAGAGATAGACTATTCACTTGTATAGCATAAACTATCCAAACGTAGTCACTATGAGGCTTGAATCACCTTGAATTGCCTACACCCATCCTGCAGACCACACTCCTTAAAAAAAATATATATAACAATTTAAAAAAAAATCTTCTACCCCATTACACAACAATCAAATGCGAGGAATAACGAGTATAGCTTAGGTAATTAATTATCGATTGGACTTAATCCAAAAACCAAAGAGTAGGGGTAATGAAGATCACAAAATTCTGTAGCAGCAACTAAAAACCCAAAGTATGATTCAATAAAATAGAATGTAAAAATGTATAAACTTACTTAACCTGAATTTTGGTCTCTACCTTTTAACATTTTAATTTTGGTACCCAACTCGAGATTAACAAACAAAAGTTGTTAAGTCCAGGAAACCTCCACTCAGGATCTAACCACCTTAATAATGTAATCTTAGTTGGAGTACACTAGTCAAGTACGGTTCGAAGCTACTGACTTTCCCAACTTAAAATTACAATTGTGCTACAACAAATTATCAGTTCACTGCAGAAAAGTTCCTTTTGGCATGTAATAATAACGCAATCTTAGTCGGAATACAACAGTTAAGTACGGTAGAAGCTATCGACCTTCCCAACTCATGGTTGCAGCCGTCCTGCAACCATCAATAGGCTATTTTTGACTATGCCATAAAACCAATACAAAATTCAAGGGAATATTCTAGTCTTTGCTAGTGTTTTAAAAAGTACGAGGTGCGTCCCGGATCGTTAGCATAAAGCGCATTTGCTAGGCGTGCGGTGCGCCACAAGAAGGTGAAAGGTGAGGCACATATTCACACAAACTTTAAGAAAATAAAACACCCTTCATGTTTATCTAGTAATAATTTGACTACGTCAGTAGCTACACTTCAAAAATAAGTTGTCACAAATCATTCCTAAGAAAACAACATTCAGAAAGAAATAAGACAGAATTGCGAATAAAAATACTAAGTACTACTGCAAACTAGCAAAAATAATGTGACATAAGCAAATATTCCTCCTTTTTTTTCTTCTTTTATGTGCCGCCATTGCTAAAAGCTGCCGAAGCTACTGGCTCTACAGCCATTGCAGCTCCTAGCACTAAGGCGCCGCGTGCGAAAAGAAAGAAAGGTGGTGCCAAGAGAAAGAAGGAGAGGTTTGGGAAAGTTTGTGAGAGATAATGTTGAAAAAAGGTTTGTTTTTCATTCTAAATCCATTAAAGGTTACCAGATCCATTTAAAAAGAGAGACTGATTACATTAGGAGTACAGCCATTCAAAAAAAAAAAAAACATTAAGACCATAATCTACCAAGGCATGCGCATCAGCCTAGGCTTGTGCAGTGCGCCTCAAGGGCCTGTTTGCTTGGGTGCAAGTGGAGAGGGTTGAAGTCGTTTTCGGCTATAAATGGCCGCTTATGCTGTTTGGTTCGCCGTAATAAAGATACTGTCTAAACTCGATTTACCTAAAAAAACGTAGTTGACTTTGGCCCATCCTGGGCCGAAGTCAATTACGCTAGATAGAGGTGAAAAAAAAAAAAAAAAAAAAAAAAAAAAAAAAAACCTTGGCCGAAGTCAATTACGCTAGAGAGAGGTGAAGGAAAAAAAAATAATGAAACACTACAATGATAGGTAATGCTAGCAAAATTTAAATATATTCGTATGGTACTAATTACTCTTTTATTTAGTTTACATGTTTAAAATGTGATGGGAATTGATTAGTTAAGTTTTAGTATCTCCTTCATTTAGTTTGCACATTTAAATATGATGAAAATCGATTAGTTGAGTATTACTATTTCGTTTACTCTATGATTTTATTGTTGTATTATTATAATCTATGTATAAAAAAAATTAATTTAATTTTGTATTATTATAATCTATGATTTAGTTTGCACATTTAAATATGATGAAAATCGATTAGTTGAGTATTACTATTTCGTTTACTCTATGATTTTTATTGTTGTATTATTATAATCTATGTATAAAAAAAAATTAATTTAATTTTGTATTATTATAATCTATGATTTTATTGTTGTAGACACAGTTTATAATAATATAGGGATAAAATTATTTTTTTAGTACATTATAACTTATTATTTATCAAATTATTATTATTTATGTATAAATTATACCATTCACTTCCTACCAAACAAACAACAGAACAAGAGAAACTTCACTTCCATAGCCATGGAAACAAACAACGGGGAGAAGTAATTTTCACATAAACTTTACTTCAACCCAAAGTTCACTTTCGGTAAGACAAACAGGCCCTAAGTGGTCTAAAGAGTAAAAGCTTGTGCCTCGCACCGAGGTGTGCACCTCATGCACCTTTTCAAACACAAGTCTCCATATTCTTCGGTGCCATTGAAAGTAATGAAGTACTATATATAGAATCTATAAACTTGTAGGGTTATGCACGATAAAAATGAGTCATCCACTATTTATTTTGATTTGTTTAGCTCTTAATATTTGTTTAAAAATTTAAGATTTAATTTGAATTGTTTAATCGATGGTTTGTGGTGTGACGTCTTGATGCTCGTGGAACTAGAGAAGATTTCTATCTTCCCCGGAGTTCCTTCAATTTATTCGCTGTCTTTTGATGGTTTGGAGAAGCAGTTTGAATCCAGTTCAAGTCTAACATTTAATTGCCCGTCAGTTTCTTTCTACTTGGGTTTATTCTTTTCTTGTGGGATTTTTGGATCAAATCTGATTAGCTTGGCTTTTATTTCAGTTTAGGTTCAATTAGCACATATGCTTTATTAAACCCTTGGTAGTCTAATATCTTTTTCCAATTGTCGAACCTATTTCCTATGTTGATTTTAGTCAAATTATTCTTTTAGAGATTGTATAAATATTCCTCTTAATTGTTTTTGCTATATACATACGAATATATGATATCATGACTTCTCGTTCAGGTATCCTTCACCTCTTTGTGTTGTCCTTGTCTTCGGTAATTTCCTCCAATCTTCTGGCCTTGGATTAATGTCCTTCTCTTCTTCTTCCTTCTGCTCCAGAATTGAGCACTTCCTCCTCTTCTGCCACCACCCTAGATTGGGCTTACATATCCTCTACGCCTTTATCTCACTATCGTCATCTTGCTGTTGTTTTTCCCAATTTAACTGTTGTTGGATGCTAATTGCCAGTAGTTTTGGGTTGAAATTAGTCCAAACTAAACCGTTAGCCATCACGACTTCAATATCATTATTTTCCGACAGTTTTGTGAAGATAAAAGCACTGAGAGCTCCACAACAATAGGTTCTTTTGTTTTCTTAATTCATGGGATTCTTTTTTCCAATTTTTTTCAGCTTTCCGTCTAAACATTTAATTCTGGAATAATATAAATTTTTTTATTCAAGTTATTCTATTCCTGACTACATTGGAGTTAGAGCATCAAGAGCTAACCTAATTGAATTTATGTCTGCATCATAGGCATGATGCACTTGTAGCAGGTAGACAATTAAAGAATTTGATAATACATCTGCTATCTTAAACAAGGAAAATTAAACAAGAAGACATAAGCAAGAACAGCATCTAGGCATTAGAAACATAAACCTGTACCTCCGCAGCTCGTTCGGGAGTGAATATGAGTTCACGAGGAAATCCCCTTTCCAGGGCAAGTTGCGCGACTGCCGAAGGCATCAACTTTCTTCCTCTATCCCGTGCAGCAGGCGGTTGAGTAACAATTGCTGCAAGCTAAACCAAATCATTCTCAGTTTTCAACCAAGTCAACCAAACGCACGATTGGATACATTCATGTTTGCCACATTTTAATTTCTAAACAACAAAAATTCTTGTCGTCGTTTGTAAACCAAATCAATCTTGTAAGCTGTAATCGAATACCAGAAGGCATCCTTAAAAACCAAAGCAACAAAAAAAAAAAGCAACTAAAATATTTTTCTGCAAAACAAACCCTACAAATGTATAGGCTGCAAGTACTCTGCCATCCATTCACAAACTTCGTCACATAGAAATTGTGTTTGATAACAAGAAAAAAAAACAGCAAAAATACCAACGATCGTACCAGTACTCAGCGTCAAACGACATATCAAGAAAGACTTTAACCCAATTAAATACAAAAAGAATGTGGATCAGGTAAAGGCACTAGATTTCCATTAACAACCCTACAAACCACACCCTACATTCATGAGGAGTCCTACAATCATTAGAGTTTTCGGAATTAAACCAATATTAGTACGAAGTACCTGAAAAATGGAGTCGGGGGCCTCAGACGCAGCAAATAATTTGTGCAGAACGGAGGCGGAGACCTGAAATGGCACACAGAGCTAAGAAGGTGCACAAAGAATAGGTGAGGAAAAGGACTGGAGGGGGAGAGAGAGAGAAACCTGGGGAGAGCCCAAGAAGACAAGGTTCTTCTTTCGCGCGGCCGCTGCATCGAGCGCGGAGGCAGCTCCATTGCCGGAGCAGAGGAAGCGGCGCAGCGCAAGAGTGGAATGCGGCGCCATCATCCTTCTTCTATTCTATCTACGGATTGGATTCGTACAAACCCGATTTGAAGGGTTCGTCTTATCTCCTTTCGCGAGCATAGTTAGTTAATTCGGATTCGGCAAAATTTCGGCACGGGTATAATACGAATTAAATTCATATTCTAATTTTAAAATTCATTGAAAAATACAGGTAAAAAACGGATTCGCCAATTATTCGAATACGTGATTTATACGGATATTATACGTTCACCAATTAAAAATTCGGGATCAAAAATTCGGCTATTAAATTAAGTTTTTTCCCTCTAGATTTATGCTATTAGCATAAATACTCATAATTCTTAAGAATATAAAAATAAAGAGCTACAAAATTAAGAAGATTAATTAAAAAAAATAATAGCAAACTATGTTATGCCCCACAATTTGTAAATAATCAAGCAAGTAAGAGATTAAGATAGTCCATATTTAAATATAAAACATACAAGGTTCACATACAAGCATAGTTGGAAATTAGATACAAGATAAAGCTTGCAATCTGCATAGTGCATACTAACATATCTAAAGTCTAAACAGTAAACAAATAAAAGATAATTAACCCCACTCCATTGGTTCTGAGTCTTCAGACAACAGCAAACAAACAGCAAACAAATTAATGGATGTAAGTATGTAACAACAACTTAATTAGGACTAATATGGAAATCTGGAGTTTAGAAGAAGAGAAGGATGTTTTGGGTGAAAGAAAAACACAACAGCAACAATATCAACCATATATACAAGAGAAAACTGTTATAAATAGAAATCAAAAATAACTAGGGAGAAAAAAACAATATTGTTAGGATTCTAAAAATTTGGCACTTAACATGCAGATAATAGCAAATATTAACTCCACTCATAGTCATGGAAAATATGAATTTGTAGTTTTGTACCAGATGAAGTGGGCGTGCGGCAGCGGAACAGCGGAACTCAGAAGCAGATTGCGAGTGGTGCGCGGCCACGCGGGGGGTTCCGATGGCGAGCGGCGCGCGGCCGGGGTGGTTCCAAACTTCCGATGGTGAGCAGCGCTCGGCCTCGCGGAGGGTTCCGGTGGCGAGCGGCGCGCGGCCGTGGTGGTTCCGAACTTCCGATGCTCGGCCTCGCGGGGCGTCCCGATGGCGAGCGGTGCGCGGCCCGGGGCGAGGAGGGTTCTAAAGAACCCGATCTTCGATGTCGAGCGGCGTGTGGCCCTGCGGGGGCTTCCGATGGCGATCGGCGAGCGGCCGGAAGGGAAGGGGGGAGGGGAAGGGGGGAGTGGTGGTTTTTTTTTTTTTTTTTTTTCCGTTTTGAGCGAGCGTGCGAAGAGGCGCGTACGGACATTCCAGGATAAGCCCCTTTGTTTGAGCGGAAAATTTGGTGGCCGCGAATTATTCACGAATAATAATCTTAAACTTCAAAAAAACGCATATTTTTTTAAAATTTTAAAAAAAATACGTATACGTGCTATTTTATTTATTTATTTAATAATTCGTGAATTAACTAATAAATAGTTTAGAATTTAGAGTTTAGAATAATATAATTTTTTTATTCAAATTATTCTATTCCTGACTATATTGGAGTTAGAGCATCAAGAGCTAACCTAATTGAATTTATATCTGCATCATAGGCATGATACACTTGTAGCAGATAGACAAATAAAGAATTTTATACTACATCTGCTATCTTAAACAAGAAAAATTAAACAAGAAGATATAAATATGAACAATATCTGGGCATTAGAAACATAAACATGTACTTCCGCAGCTCGTTCCGGAGTGAATATGAGTTCACGAGGAAATTCCCTTTCCAGGGCAAGTTGCCGACTGTTGAAGGCATCAACTTTCTTCCTCTTTCGCGTGCAGGAGGCGGTTGAGTAACAATTGTTGCAAGCTAAACCAAATCATTCTCAGTTTTCAACCAAGTCAACCGGACGCACGATTGGATACATTAATGTTTGCCACATTTTAATTGCTAAACAACAAAAATTCTTGTCGTCGTTTGTAAATCAAATCAATCTTGTCATCATTGCATACCTTGCAACATAACCTGTAATCGAATACCAGAAGGCATCCTTAAAAATCAAAACAATAAAACAAAACAACTAAAATATTTTTCTGCGAAACAAATCCTACAAATGTATAGGCTGCAAGTACTCAGCCATCCATTCACAAACTTCGTCGCATAGAAATTGTGTTTGATAACAAGAAAAAAATATAGCAAAAATACCAACGATCTTACCAGTAGTCAGCGTCGAAAGACATATCAAGAAAGACTTTAACCCGATTAAATACAAAAAGAATGTGGATCAGGTAAAGGCACTAGATTTCCGTTAACAACCCTACAAACCACACTCCGCATTCATGAGAAGTCCTACAATCATTAGAGTTTTCGGAATTAAACAAATATTAGGTCGAAGTACCTGAAAAATGGAGTCGGGGGCCTCAAACATGGCAAATAATTTGTGCAGAATGAAGGCGGAGATCTGAAATAGCACATAGAGCTAAGAAGGTGCACAAAGAATAGGTGAGGAAAAGGACGGGAGGGAGAGAGAGAGAAACCCGCGGAAGGCCCAAGAAGACAAGGTTCTTCTTTCGCGCGGCCGCTGCATCGAACGCGGAGGAAGCTCCATTGCCGGAGCAGAGGAAGCGGCACAGCGCAAGAGTGGAATGCGGCGCCATCATCCTTCTTCTATTCTGTCTATGGATTGGATTTATACAAACCCGATGTGAATGGCTCTTCTTAGAGAAACCTGCGGAAGGCCCAAGAAGACAAGGTTCTTCTTTCGCACGGCCGCTGCATCGAACGCGGAGGAAGCTCCATTGCCGGAGCAGAGGAAGCGGCACAGCGCAAGAGTGGAATGCGGCGCCATCATCCTTCTTCTATTATGTCTATGGATTGGATTTATACAAACCCGATGTGAATGGCTCTTCTTATTTTCTTTTACAAGTCGAAAATTGCACCTCTTTTGGACAATATTTTTAGACAGAAACACTACTTGTACATACATCCAAAAATAAAATGTAAATCTTAAGCAATGCTAAATGTTGATTATAGATAGGGGTTGAAAAAGAATCGGATACATACAGATATTTTTCAAAATCATATCAATATTCATTTTTAATTTGGATATATGTAGTACACCGAACTTCTACAAATTATGAAATTCCAGTGGAAAAATAGCATGAGAGGCTATATGTGAGGCTTCGGCCAAGTCTGGGACTTGTGCGAAGTGTTTTCGGCGCAAATGAGGCGCGAAAACGGACTTCGAAAAGTTAAAACTGCCGAACTTGTGAAGTCTGCAGTGGGATTCCGGTATGAGGATCTCCATACTGGTACTGAAGTGATTAGTACAAGTATGCGATATGGTATACCGGAATGCAATGGCAGAATCCGAAAATCCAGCTCTCGGGTTCTGCGGAATTCTTCGTGGTATACCGGTACGCCAACCCGTATACCGGTACGCCAACCCGTATACCGGAATACAGTGAGCAGAATGCTGATTTCGAAGGGTAATTTGGTAATTTCACTGAGGAGGGGCTTACATAAAGGGGAACCCTTCCCCTTTCTCCTCTGAAAACATACCAACACACACAGGGAGAGAGGGAGGGAGAAACTCCTCTCCCTCACTACTACTTCTTCTTCTTCTCCTCCAAATTGGAGATCTTGGTGGAGATCAAGCTTGGGAAGCTTGGAGGAGTGATGAATCGAGCTCGTGCATGCATGGTGGCTTGGTGAGCTCACGGATCCGAGGTGAGTCCTTGGATTTGGTAGTTAGGATTTCGAATTTGGGACTAAGGAATGAGATTTTGGAGACCCTTGGCTAATCTAAACTACAAATGGTAGAGATTAGCAAGAGATTTTGAGTTTTGCCATGAATTTAGGAAACCCTAGGTTGAAAGAGGGATTCTCTTGTGGAGGGTTTTAAAAATATTTTAACTTTTTAGAACCCTAGTTGGGGGTTAGTAGAGCATATGGGACAACTCCATTTTGAGTGATTCCAAGAGATGAGATCGTTATGAGTTCGACTCGGATTAACGAATCATTCATGTGTGTTAGGGCTAGGAGCTTGAAGACCAAGCTTAAGGCCAAGGAAAATAGCCCGATTGCAAGTGTCTACAAGCAATCGGAAGAGTGTAAGGTGGGTTTGTGTTTACCGAAGTGATTAGGTCACTTCCATGTCGAAAGAGTAAAGTATATTTATTTTACTTAATGCATGTAATGGTAGGTTAATTGGCAAGTGGTATATATATATATGAATGTGTAGATCATATGATGTTAATACCATTACCTACCATAGATTGAAATTGTAGGCATGTGGAACACATAGTTACAAATGGACATGTGTATGCCTAGGTGAGAACATAGCGGTGAGCTAGTTTTCTCTAAATACTAGAGAACTTGACATGTGGTTAAACAAGAGTTAGAGGCCACGTAAATTGGAAATCCTAGTGGTGAAAAACTAGGATAAGAAAGAACTATAATGTGCATGTTGGCATTAGATATATATCAAAATAATTTGAGCCATGAGCTCACCTTGCATGTAAAAGAATCTAAGTATTTCATAATAATATATATACTTGAGAGATGATGCATGCATGTTAAACCTAGTATTATTAAACATAGGTTGGAATGTGATGGTACATAACCAAGTGTTATTAAACATAGGTTGGAATGTGATGGTACATAACCTAGCGTTATTAAACATAGGTTGGAATGTGATGGTACATAACCTAGTGTTATTAAACATAGGTTGGAATGTGAAATGAACCTAGTGTTATTAAACATAGGTCGGAATGTATGTGAACCTAGAGTCGTTGAACCTAGGTTGAGATAACATAGTGATAGGAAGATCACTTAAACAGGACATTGAACCTAGTGTCATTGGACATAGGTTGGAAAACACAGTGGTAGGCTAACCACTTGGGCATGAGAATATGAACCTAGAAGAGGTTGATATCTTAGGGTAAAAGATGAACCCTTTGAGACTTTGGAATGGATTCCGGAATCCCTAGACTGATACTTGCAGGTATGTGTGGTTCTCCTCGCCTGGCAAGTGATTGTGGCTGCGGGTATGTGTGGTTCTCCTCGCCCGGCAGCAGATTACACTTGCGGGTATGTGTGGTCCTCCTCGCCCGGCAAGTGACTCATAACTGCGGGTATGTGTGGTTCTCCTCGCTCGGCAGTGATTTGAGTAGCGGAGGTGTTTGTGGTATATCCCTCACCTGCCGAGTGGATTGTAGGCTGAGGTGTATGTGGCATGTTCATCTCCTCAGGCCTGGACATAGGCGGTAATCCGCTGATATTTGACTCAAGAGTGAGTCGGTAAAGGTTTGACTAAATAAGTAAACTTTAGCTGGGCGGTGGCCCAAGGATGTATGACTCAAGAGTTAGTCGGTGAAGGTTGACTAAATAAGTAAACCTTAGCTGGGCGGTGGCCCAAGGATATTTGACTCAAGAGTGAGTCGGTGAAGGTTGACTAAATAAGTAAACCTTAGCTGGGCTGTGGCCCAAGGATGTTTGACTCTAGAGTGAGTCGGGTGAAGGTTTGACTAAATAAGTAAACCTTAGGAGGGTGGTAACCCGTTAATAATGAACTCGAGAGCGAGTCACGTACGGCTTAGCTAAGGTAAGTGAACCTTAGGAGCATGTTGATTATGAAATGGGTAGTGGAATAGCAGTCAAAAATATATTGCATGGATTTCATTATCGCATTTGTTGAAGCATAGCATGTTTACTTTTCGTATATTGTAAAGTTGTATGCTTACAGGTTATGTATATGTACTGACCTATGCTCGTATGCTTCCTTTGGACCTGGTGGGTCGAGCTCCTCTCTTGGGTGGCCTTACCCACTGGGAACTATTTTATATAGTTCTCATCCCACTATTTTTCAGGTCCACAAGTGAGCGGCACGGCGGCGCGAGGGAAGGGCGTAACTCAGTAGTTAACGTCCTACCACTGTGACCAGAATAGAAGTACCCTCTATTGCGTAGTTTAGGGGTATTTGAATGAAAGGAAATGTAATGATGATTTGATTGTATTTGGAAAGAAAGAACAAAGACAACAAAAATGTAATATGTGGTTGTATTGCGAATGCTTGTAATAGCATATTAATTTATGATGCTTTCCTTATGCAATCTATGTATGAATTATGTTCCTGTTTGGAATCTCTTGAATTGTACTGGTTGTGACGCCTTGGACGTACAGGGGAAACTCTGTCCGTTCGGCGGATTTGGGTCATGCGCCCGTGCGTTTTGTCCTTCCACATACTTGGTGCTAAGGCACGGCGGGGCATGAGAGACGAGGACTTATGATGTGCGGCGAAAGGGTAATCGATTGGGTCGTGTATTGGTTATGCCTCTAATAGGATGTTAGAGGTAGATTTAAGGCGTGGTTTATTCTCAGCTAAGTGTGTTCATGTTGGCGCGCGACAACATGAACCCAAGGGATGAGAATAGGCGCCCTTGTGTGACTTTCGCCTAAATTGTGTCCGTAATTTGAATCGTGTTTATACTTGGCCTAAAAGGTCGAGAATGTTGACGGGAGTTGTCGTGTTTCAGGATACGATGGCGTCACGTGGGCGATCTCCGACGAGATCGACACAGGTTGGACCTAGTGGGATCCCTGTGCAATCTGGGCCAAGTGGAGACCCGGAGCTTCGTGAACAGTTGGCCACACTCGTTGGAGTAGTGCAACAACAAGCTGAGATGGCACAGCGACAGCAGGAGGCTGCCGTGCGCCAGGTTGAGCGGATCAGGAGACTCCATGAGACCGTGGAGCGATTAGCACGTCGTGTACCACCAGGAGCCGCGGCGGGTACCTCGCAAGTAGATGCTAGTGCCTGGGCCACTGATTCTGCGGAATTAGAAGCGGAGAGGGAGCGGGCTTTAGCTGCCCTCATGACGTTCAAGGGATTCAATCCGCTTACCTTCGACGGGGAAGAAATGGACCCGTGGACCATAGAAACGTGGATCGATTCTATGGAGTCCCTTTTTGAAGACTTGTACACCTTGGAGCAGGACAAGGTGCATTTTGCCGCACACTGCTTGCAAGGGTCGGCAAAGGCGTGGTGGAAGGGAGTCCGGCGAGACCGACCTTCTAGTCTCCCTCCGGTGACTTGGGAGGAATTTCGAGGACTGGTGTTCTCTGCCTATTTCCCCGATAGTGAGAAAATAAAGCTTCAGGAAAAGTTCAGGAAGCTGAAGCAAGGTGATCGCTCGGTGAGAGAGTACGAGAGAGAGTTCTCTCGCATTGTAAATTGTGTCCCTCATGTGATACGGGACGACAAGGACAAAACTGATTGTTTCGTGCGCGGACTTCGGCCTGAGATTTTTAAGGTTGTGCATCCCTTCAAACTGCAAACCTTTGTCGAGGTACTGGACCGGGCCCTGTGGGTGGAGCAGGGCAATGCATTCGTGCAAGAGGAGCGCGAGTTTTATGACAAGGAAATAGAGATGGGACAACCATCGAGTAAATATGGTGGTCAGTCGAGTTCCAGACAAGTCCCGACACGTTCGCGTCGACGATCTCGTGCCCCGGGGACCTACCATACTCGGTCCTCGGCGAGTTGTGTTATTTGCGGCGGACCCCATTGGGCGCGCCGGTGCATGCAGCGAGAAGGAATGTGCATACGATGTGGACAATCGGGTCACACAAAGTATGACTGTTCCTTGGAAGATAGTCGAGCCCCACCGGCTACGACAGCATTCTCCGCTCCGAGACAGTTCGCGGGTGTGTCACCTGCGGCAAGATCTGGGGAGCATGCATCGATGTTGAAGCAACCTGAGGGTTCGCGTCGGGTGCTAAGTGGCCATGGGTACGCGACTCAGATGATGGAATCTACTGCTGTCGACGGCATCGTGACAGGTATGTTTTGATTGTTGAAAACGCATGCAGAGCATAAAATGACGCAGAAGCATTACATGCAATTGTTGTGGTCTGTTACTACGATGCAAGCGTAATTGTAGCAAGGACCAAGGATTTGGGTAAGGATAGGTACCCAGCTATGCTCGTGTCATGGAGGCACATATTGCCGCTGGGGCGGCTAGAGATTTTGATGATACCGGCAAATTACGGGTGTTGCGCCTAGTTGACGGCTTGAGGTAACAATGATTGTAAGCGAACTGACTCTCGATGTTAGGGCAATGTGAGTAGCCAATTGCAAGAGTCGAGTTATGACGTTTGAAAATGTGTTAATAGTTCGCAAATCCCGAACATTGTTATAGTGGATCGATGACGGTTGTGAATTGATAAGGTAATCGCCAAGATTGGGCGAGTGGGCCTTGCTATACCTCAAATCGAGGTAGGTTGTGGTACTCGCAATGCGAGTGAGAATAAGCGTGGTAGCTTAGTGCTTGTGGATAACGCGAATAAACATAGTAGCGTGGGACGCTCGGGTGTAAGTACTCGTGGAATATTGATTTCTGGTTAGCCGAGTGGGTTTGTTGGCAGTAGCACTTGGGCATTACTAGGTGTGAAGGAGGCCAAGAACCGCTTGAGAGCTAGTGGCTCGCACTGGGTGCTTAGGAGCCGGTAGAGACTGTTGTCGCTTGGTATAGCGTGCAGGACACGTGTAGCGACGGTATTCGGGTATTGCTTGGGGACGATCTGTGCCCGGACCATTGTGGACTGTGGAGCCTGGGGCCTTATGGACAGGCGCAGTCAGCTGTGTGTGACAGCAGCCCGAGACCTGAGGGTAGGGCAGAGACTTATGGTCGGGGCGGTAGTCCAAGCGATGACCCAAGAATGTGGAATGCCACCTGTGAGATCATATGAATGGTAGTACACCGAGAGTGTGGATGTGACCCAACTCTAGGACTCAGTAGAGGTTTGGGGTCTTGGTTACTCCTGGTTGGAGTATGTTGCTAGTCCTGAGTGAGGACTCCGCCGAGAAACGATGGGATTTACGTTTGCGAGCAAGAGATGTTACGCGACGTTGAGACAGATTTAAGCAGTAGACCTACGTGAGAGTTTTGGTCTGTGGACCATATGTTGTAAACCGAGATAAGCGGTTTGACCGACGGCTCTGAAAGTATGAGAGCATTAGTCGTGTGCGAGAGAATTATGATAGTGACCTGAGAAGCAGAAGCTCGGTCATACCTTTCACCTGATTGGTGAAGTCACCAATTGCCAAGTCTGGCCTTGTCGGTGAAGTAAAATCGAGTTTACGAACAAAGTATTCGAGCGGAAACATCGCGAAGGTGATGTGATGTTGACCCCCGTAAGGAAAAGCAACGGGACATACTCCTTATGGAATGTCGGGAAGATAAAACCCCCGTGAATTACGGAGTGTACTCCTGAGTGAGCAGGAACCAGAGGACGCGATGAAAGAATGATACCCTCATCTAATTGGTGAATAGATTTGAGGTGTGATCTTAGTTTCGTGGACGAAATTTCTTTTAAGGAGGGAGGAATGTAGTACACCGAACTTCTACAAATTATGGAGTTCTGGTGGAAAAATAGCATGAGAGGCTATATGTGAGGCTTCGGCCAAGTCTGGGACTTGTGCGAAGTATTTTCGGCACAAATGAGGCGCGAAAACGGACTTCGAAAAGTTAAAACTGCTGAACTTGTGAAGTCTGCAGTGGGATTCCGGTATGAGGATCTCCATACTGGTACTGAAGTGATTAGTACCGGTATGCGATATGGTATACCGGAATGCAATGGCAGAATCCGAAAATCCAACTCTCGGGTTCTGCGGAATTCCTCGTGGTATACCGGTACGCCAACCCGTATACCGGTACGCCAACCCGTATACCGGAATACAGTGAGCAGAATACTGATTTCGAAGGATAATTTGGTAATTTCACTGAGGGGGGCTTACATAAAGGGGAACCCTTCCCCTTTCTCCTCTGAAAACATACCAACACACACAGGGAGAGAGGGAGGGAGAAACTCCTCTCCCTCACTACTACTTCTTCTTCTTCTCCTCCAAATTGGAGATCTTGGGGGAGATCAAGCTTGGGAAGCTTGGAGGAGTGATGAATCGAGCTCGTGCATGCATGGTGGCTTGGTGAGCTCGCGGATCCGATGTGAGTCCTTGGATTTGGTAGTTAGGGTTTCGGATTTAGGGCTAATGAATGAGATTTTGGAGACCCTTGGCTAATCTAAACTACAAATGGTAGAGATTAGCAAGAAATTTTGGATTTTGCCATGAATTTGGGAAACCCTAGGTTTTAAGAGGGATTCTCTTGTGGAGGGTTTTAAAAATGTTTTAACCCTTTAGAACCCTAGTTGGGGGTTAGTAGAGCATATGGGACAACTCCATTTTGAGTGATTCCAAGAGATGAGATCGTTATGAGTTCGACTCGGATTAACGAATCCTTCATGTGTGTTAGGACAAGGAGCTTGAAGACCAAGCTTAAAGCCAAGGAAAAGAGCCCGATTGCAAGTGTCTACAAGCAATCGGAAGAGTGTAAGGTGGGTTTGTGTTTACCGAAGTGATTAGGTCACTTCCATGTCAAAAGAGTAAAGTATATTTATTTTACTTGATGCATGTAATGATAGGTTAATTGGCAAGTGGTATATATATATATGAATATGTAGATCATATGATGTTAATACCATTACCTACCATAGATTGGAATTGTAGGCATGTGGAATACATAGTTACAAATGGACATGTGTATGCCTAGGTGAGAACATAGCGGTGAGCTAGTTTTTCTAAATACTAGAGAACTTGACATGTGGTTAAACAAGGGCTAGAGGCCACGTAAATTGAAAATCCTAGCCGTGGACAACTAGGATAAGAAAGAACTATAATGTGCATGTTGGCATTAGATATATATCAAAATGATTTGAGCCATGGGCTCACCTTGCATGTAAAAGAATATAAGTATTTCATAATAATATATATACTTGAGAGATGATGCATGCATGTTAAACCTAGTGTTATTAAACATAGGTTGGAATGTGATGGTACATAACCTAATGTTATTAAACATAGGTTGGAATGTGATGGTAAACCTAGCGTTATTAAACATAGGTTGGAATGTGATGGTACATAACCTAGTGTTATTAAACATAGATTGGAATGTGAAATGAACCTAGTGTTATTAAACATAGGTCGGAATGTATGTGAACCTAGAGTCGTTGAACCTAGGTTGAGATAACATAGTGATAGGAAGATCACTTAAACAGGACATTGAACCTAGTGTCATTGGACATAGGTTGGAAAACACAGTGGTAGGCTAACCACTTGGGCATGAGAATATGAACCTAAAAGATGAACCCTTTGAGACTTTGGAATGGATTCCGGAATCCCTAGACTGATACTTGCAGGTATGTGTGGTTCTCCTCGCCTGGCAAGTGATTGTGGCTGCGGGTATGTGTGGTTCTCCTCGCCCGGCAGCAGATTACACTTGCGGGTATGTGTGGTCCTCCTCGCCCGGCAAGTGACTCATAACTGCGGGTATGTGTGGTTCTCCTCGCTCGGCAGTGATTTGAGTAGCGGAGGTGTTTGTGGTATATCCCTCACCTGCCGAGTGGATTGTAGGCTGAGGTGTATGTGGCATGTTCATCTCCTCAGGCCTGGAAATAGGCGGTAATCCGCTGATATTTGACTCAAGAGTGAGTCGGTGAAGGTTTGACTAAATAAGTAAACCTTAGCTGGGCGGTGGCCCAAGGATGTATGACTCAAGAGTTAGTCGGTGAAGGTTGACCAAATAAGTAAACCTTAGCTGGGCGGTGGCCCAAGAATATTTGACCCAAGAGTGAGTCGGTGAAGGTTGACTAAATAAGTAAACCTTAGCTGGGCTGTGGCCCAAGGATGTTTGACTCTAGAGTGAGTCGGGTGAAGGTTTGACTAAATAAGTAAACCTTAGAAGGGTGGTAACCTGTTAATAATGAACTCGAGAGCGAGTCATGTACGGCTTAGCTAAGGTAAGTGAACCTTAGGAGCAGGTTGATTATGAAATGGTAGTGGAATAGCTGTCAAAAATATATTGCATGGATTTTATTATCGCATTTGTTGAAGCATATCATGTTTACTTTTCGTATATTGTAAAGTTGTATGCTTACAGGTTATGTATATGTACTGACCCATGCTCGTATGCTTCCTTTGGACATGGTGGGTCGAGCTCCTCTCTTGGGTGGCCTTACCCACGGGGAACTATTTTATATAGTTCTCATCCCACTGTTTTTCAGGTCCACAAGTGAGCGGCGCGGCGGCGCGAGGGAAGGGCGTAACTCAGTAGTTAGCGTCCTACCACTGTGACCAGAATAGAAGTACCCTCTATTGCGTAGTTTAGGGGTATTTGAATGAAAGGAAATGTAATGATGATTTGATTGTATTTGGAAAGAAAGACAAAGACAACAAAAATGTAATATGTGGTTGTATTGCGAATGCTTGTAATAGCATAGTAATTTATGATGCTTTCCTTATGCAATCTATGTATGAATTCTATTCCTGTTTGGAATCTCTTGAATTGTACTGGTTGTGACGCCTTGGACGTACAGAGGAAACTCTGTCCGTTCGGCGGATCTGAGTCATGCGCCCGTGCGTTTTGTCCTTCCACCTACTTGGTGCTAAGGCACGACGGGGCGTGACAATATATCCACTAACAAACCGGAGGATGTGCACAAGACCGCGTTTAGGACGCGGTATGGACACTATGAATTCACGGTTATGCCTTTCGGGCTTACCAATGCCCCGGCAGCGTTCATGGATTTAATGAACCGTGTGTTCAAACCACTATTGGATCAATTTGTGGTTGTGTTCATAGATGATATTCTTGTTTACTCTCGAAGTGAAGAGGAACATAAAGAACACCTAAAGATTGTGCTTCAAGTTCTTCGAGAGAACAAGTTGTTCGCCAAGTTGAAGAAGTGCGAATTTTGGATTCGTGAGGTCGCTTTCTTGGGTCATGTGATCTCCGCGGAAGGAGTATCGGTGGACTCTATGAAAGTAGAGGCAATCAAGGATTGGCCTCGTCCGACCAATGTCACGAAAGTACGAAGCTTTTTGGGTCTTGCGGGGTACTATCGGCGGTTCGTGGAGGGATTTTCAAAAATCTCCGGTCTACTAACGCGTCTTACCCGCAAGGGAGCCAAATATGTTTGGAGCGAGGAATGCGACCAAAGCTTTAAGGAGCTAAAGGAAAGGTTGACTTCGGCTCCGGTTCTCGCCTTGCCGATTACGGGGGAGGGCTTTGTGGTGTATAGTGATGCATCACGACGTGGTCTTGGGTGTGTGCTTATGCAAAGAGGACAAGTAATAGCATATGCCTCTCGACAGCTGAATAGCTATGAGCAGAATTACCCCACCCACGACCTAGAGCTTGCAGTAGTGGTCTTCGCACTTAAGTTGTGGAGACACTATTTATACGGGGAACATTGTGAGGTTTACACGGATCACAAAAGCTTAAAGTACTTATTCACTAAAAAGGAGTTGAATTTGAGGCAGTGGAGATGGTTGGAGTTGATAAAAGATTACGACTTAACCATCTTGTACCACCCTGGTAGAGCCAATGTGGTGGCCGATGCGCTCAGTCGGAAATCCGTGAAGAACTTCGCAATTGAGATGACGGGACAAATGCCGTTGATCAAGGAAATGGGCCGGTTTGACTTGGAGATCGTGGCCCGGGCGTCCCCGCTAGACTTATGAATCTCGAGATTTGGCCAACCTTGTTGGAACAAATAAAAGAAAAGCAATCCGGTGATCCGGAACTCCAAAAGGTGCGGAGTGCTATTGAGAGTGGGCGCGCCGGTGAGTTTCATGTAGACTCGAAGGGCGCAATTCGATTCCGAAATCGATTGTGCGTTCCAAAAGTTGAGAACATTCGTGGGGAGATCTTGAAAGAAGCTCATACTTCTCCCTATGCGATTCACCCGGGCGGCACCAAAATGTACAAGGATCTTAAATTACATTATTGGTGGCCGGGGATGAAACTTGATGTTGGACGCTTTGTGGCACAATGCTTAGTATGCCAACAGGTGAAGGTCGAGCGTCGCTTTCCGGCGGGAAAATTGCAAGGGTTGCCCATTCCAGTTTGGAAGTGGGAGAACATAGCAATGTACTTCGTAGTGGGCCTACCTCGATCGCAAGGTAGCCACGACGCGATTTGGGTGGTGGTGGATCATTTGTCAAAGTCGGCACACTTTTTGCCAATCCACACCACTTGGTCGGGAGACAAGTTGGCACAAGTCTACCTAGACGAGATTATGCGGTTGCACGGGGTCCCGACCTCGATAGTTTCAGATCGAGATCCCCGGTTCACATCGCATTTTTGGAAAAGCTTGCAAGAAGCTTTGGGTACACGGCTCGATTTCAGTTCAGCATTTCATCCTCAAACTGACGGTCAATCGGAAAGGACAATTCAGATTTTGGAGGATATGCTGCGAGCGTGTGTGATGGACTTCAAGGGTGCATGGCCTACACATTTGCCGATGGCTGAGTACGCTTATAATAATAGCTATCAATCTAGCATCGGTATGGCACCGTTTGAGGCCTTGTATGGAAGGAAATGCCGCTCTCCTATTCATTGGAGCGAGGTCGGCGAGAGAAGGGTCTTAGGACCGGATGTGTTGCGTGAAGCGGAGGAAAAAGTCCGCTTGGCACGTGAACGTTTATCGACGGCGCAATCCAGACAAAAGAGTTATGCGGATCGGCGTCGACGATATTTGGAATTCGCGGTAGGAGATCGCGTCTTCTTGAAAGTATCGCCCATGAGAGGGGTAAAGCGATTTGGTGTTCGGGGTAAGTTGAGTCCCCGTTACATCGGACCTTATGAGGTTTTGGAGCGTGTGCGATCCTTGGCATATCGGCTAGCTTTGCCCCAAAACTTGCGGGGATACACAATGTGTTCCATGTATCGACGCTCCGCAAGTACATGTATGATTCGGCGCACGTCCTCGAGTATGTGCCTATGGAGCTACATGAGGATATGACTTATGAGGAATTTCCCTTGTGTATCATGGATCGCGAGGTGAAAAGTTTGAGGAACCGTAAGATTCCTTATGTAAAGGTGCAATGGACAAATCACAGTGAGCGAGAAGCTACGTGGGAATTGGAAAGCTCAATGAAGGAGCGGTTTCCTTACCTCTTCGCTGAGTCCAGCTGAGGTATGATTTAGTTTCGCGGCCGAAACTCTCTTTAAGGGGGGAGGAATGTAGCACTCTGAATTTTGGTGCGTTGTATCGAACTTTACTAAATTTGATAAAGTTCGATGGAAGCCGATAATGGCTGGTGTGGAATTGGGTTCCGAACGTTTCGGAACATTATGGGTACGAAGGGAAACCCGAAAATTGAAAAATTTTGAAAAAAGGGACCAATTGGAGCAAAACTGCTCACGGGGTCCGGACCCTGGAAGCTGGGGTCCAGACAATGAAGTCCGCGGGCAGCCACGGTCCGGACCCGGATGTCACGGTCCGGACCAGAGCTGGTTTCCGAGTTCGGGTGCGTACGGGTTCCGGACCCGGACACCAAGGTCCGGACCCGGCCTGCGCGGTGGACTGTCACCTATGCGGGGTCCGGACCCCACTTGCAAGGTCCGGACCCGGCTGAGGCAGAATGCCCAGTGAGGGGTATTTTGGTAATTTCGCAGTGAATAGGTTATGTGGGGGGGCTGAGGTCTTTCCCCTCATTCCTTCTTCACTTTCCTCTCATTCCCTCTCCCTCTCCCTCTCCCTCACTTTCTCTCTCTAGAGATTTCTCCAAAGCTTGGAGAAGTGGTGGATTGGAGCTTGGAAAAGAACTTCCAAGGTGCAAAGAAGCTTCTTGGTGCAAGAAGAAGCTTGGGTGCTAGGGCTTTGAGGTGAGTTCTTGTGATTTAGGGTTTAAACCTTAGATTTAATCCTTCAAGATGAGGTTTTTGGAAACCCTAGGCAATCTTAATCACAAAAGGTGGAAGATTGGCCATGAAATCTAGGGTTTGGCTTGCATGCATGCAAACCCTAGGTAGATTTGGGGCTTTTGTCATGGGAGGTTCTAAAAATATTTGGACCTTCGGGAATTGCAATTGAGGCATAGGAAATCATGTTAGAACACTTGATTTCAAGTATTGAGTTGATTTAAAGGTCCGTAATGAGTAACGAACCATTTTCTTGTAGAAGCTTGGGTTGAAGCAAGAACTCAAGGCTTGGACACTTAGGGGCTTAAAGAATACAAGAATTCGGAAGCTCTTGAGGTGGGTTTGTGTTTACCGAAGTGATTAGGTCACTTCCATGTCTAGGGTAAATATCCATTTAAAGATAAAATGGTATGTATTGTGAACCCTAGAACTTGCATGTTGGCAAAGATGAAAATCATGATAGGTAGAGCCATGAGCTCCTATTGCATGTTATAGAATTCAAGTATATTTCTATTATCTATACTTGTTACGTGGTTGCATGTATGATTGGAACCTAGTGTTATTGAACATAGGTTGGAACATGAGATTGGAACCTAGTGTTATTGAACATAGGTTGGAACATGAGATTGGAACCTAGTGTTATTGAACATAGGTTGGAACATGAGATTGGAACCTAGTGTTATTAAACATAGGTTGGACATGAGAATGGAACCTAGCGTCATGGAACCTAGGTTGAGAATGAGAAAGTAAACCTAGTGTCATTGAACATAGGTGAAACTTAGTGACTTGAACTTAGGGTCACGAGACTTAGGTTGGCAAGTGTAAAATGTGAACATATAGGATGTGCGACGATTTTGCTATCCCAGGTATGCGACGAGTTCGCTACTCGTGTCATGAGTTGGCGGTGTTGAAATGGGATGTGCAACGAGGTTGCTATCCCGGGTATGCGACGAGTTCGCTACCCGTGCCATGAGTTGGCGGTGTTGAAATGGGATGTGCAACGAGGTTGCTATCCCGGGTATGCGACGTGTTCGCTACCCGTGCCATGAGTTGGCGGTGTTGAAATGGGATGTGCGACGAGGTTGCTATCCCGGGTATGCGACGAGTTCGCTACCCGTGCCATGAGTTGGCGGTGTTGAAATGGGATGTGCAACGAGGTTGCTATCCCGGGTATGCGACGAGTTCGCTACCTGTGCCATGTGATGGCGGTGTTGAGATGGGGTATGCGACGATTTTGTTATACCGGGTATGCGACGAGTTCCCTACCTGAACTTGGAGGTGACAATTTCACTCCTTGGATGTTGGAACAATTATGGTGAGACGGCGATTCTGAAACCATAAGCAAATGACAAGTAGTTGAACTTGGTCATGTGAAATATAGGATGAACCTAGGAGAAAATGAAAATGGACATTTTATTTGGTTGCATCCTTTATGTTTATTTACAAGCATGTAAATAATTGTTGTATAGTTATTTGTGATCTAACTTATGCATATGGTGTTTCTTTGGACCTGGTGGGTCGAGCTTCTCTCTTGGGTGGCCTTACCCACTGGGAACTATGTTTATAGTTCTCACCCCACGTTTTTCAGGTCCTTCCGCGAGTGAGGCGGCGGAGCGAGGCAAGGGTTTAGCTCTCTCGATAGCGGCCCTTCTATTTTGGTGATACATAGAGTTGTACCCCTAGTCTTGGACTTGGATAGTATAGGGGTTTGCATTGATTGTATGCAACTTGTATATTCCATAGTTTTGGAACATGATGTATGGAATGGAAATGAAAGAAAAGAAAAATTTGGGCATGTATAAATGTGCAATGTGATGTAATAGAAGTAGAACTTCTTTATGTTGATGCTTTCCTTGTGCAACTCTTGTACTCCGTTCCTAGTTGGAACCTCGTGGATAAGCTTGTGTTGTGACGCCTTGGGCGGGTAGAAGAGACTCTATCCGTTCGGCGGGTCTGGGGCATGCGCCCGTGCGGTTATCCTTTCCACCTAGTTAGTGTTAAAGGCCCGACGGGGCGTGTCAATAAGTTATCTCCAAAGTCAATAAAAATGAAGTAGAACCGATAATTAGTGTGAGATTAAGAGGGAATGAATTGATGTGAATCAATAAGTTCAAGGCACTCATTAATGTTGGGCAAAACAAAATCGTCAAAAGCATAAAGCATAAAAGCAAATGCTACAAAGAAAGCACCAAGAGCATAAAGCAAAGATCAAATAAGATATGCACTAGAAACCGATCCATGCATCATGCTAAGTTAAAACTAATTTAATACTTAAGACAAGGAAAGATATCACCTTTTCGAATCCAAACTTGTCGGATCATTGGATGACTTGCTTTATTATGGTTGGGCATCGATTGTTTTGACTTTTGTTCAACCTTTGGTGTCCACATAGCATGTGGTTTTGAAGATATAGATTGTTGTGGGTTCGACTTCCAGTTGGCCTTTGCTACCCGATCCTTTTGATGTTGCTTTTGAAACCAGGGAGGTTGTTGGGTTGTAGATGATGCCGATAGATATTTAGAAGACACCATTTGACTCCTCATATTTTTCTTTTTAAGGCAAGTCTTCTTGATATGTCATTTCTTTTCGCATCTATGGCATGTTTTCTTCTTTACGCTTGTTGAGGCTTTGGGAATTGAATTATTTACCTTCTCAACAAATGTCCTTTCGTAGCCAACTCCAAGTTTATCTATTTGACCAAGTCCGAGCATATTATCAAGCTTCTTTGAACCGGAGGAGAATTGTTGAATATCGGACTTTAGTTGATGAACTTATTTGGTCAAACTTTGGTTGGATGAGCAAGTCTCCTTGAATTGTTCCTCTAGAAAACCAATCTTATCTAGATGTGACTTGTTCATAATTTCCGATTGGTCGAGCTTCTCTTGGAGAATCTTGTTGTTTGTCAAAGTTTGTTTCCTTTCCTCTACAAGAGCTTTAGAAGTCTCCTTCAAGTCATTGTTCTCACTTTCAAGCTCAAGTAATCGTTTCCTTAGCTTCTTGTTATGCTTAGCCATCTTTTTCGATTCAATCAGTAGTTGATTGTAGGCACCGGCTAAGTCTTCATCATCGGACTCCTCCTCACTATCGCCATCATCGCTCGACGTCCCATGCAAGGAGGAAGAAGCTAAAGGGTCAGTGACTATAGATGATAAACAAAAAGCTGAAGTAGAAGGCAAAAAGGTATGTGAACATAAGGCAATCGCATCATTCTTTTCCTCTTCACTTGAAGTCAATTCATCAGAAGTAGACTCGTCCCAAGTTTTCGATTGCAAAGCCTTCTTTTTATATGACTTTTTGGTGGGACAATCCGTGGAGATATGGCCGTAGCCTCTACATTTGTCGCATTGGATTTTCCCCTCAAGCTCATCCTTTTCTTTAGAAGACTTTGCAAGTTTCTTCTCCTTAGAGGATTTAGAATTTGAAGATCCTTTAGATGAAGGTCTTTGAGTGGTAGATGAAGCTTTGTTGCTTTGGTTCTTGTGAAACTTCCGACGAAACTTCTTCGTGAGGAGCGTCAATTGATGTTCAAAATTGGCAAGGAAAACTTCATCGTCGGATTCCGTGACGTCGTCTTCCTCTTTTGTAGATTTAAGTGCAACACTTGTACTTTTTGAAAAAGACTTGGAAGAAGATTGATTAGTAGGAAATGTCATTTCATATGTTTGAAGAGCACCTACTATCACGCTCCGGATTGCCCGTTTCCTCGAGCTCGTCAACAGATCCGCTGTATACATAGAATTTTCCACGTATACGAAGCGATAGCTATACCTGTAAAATACATACAAGCAACTACAAGAGATATAGAGCTGGAATAAAGAACATAACTCGATACAGATAAGCCAACTGTACATACAAGATGCAAAATACAACGCCGACCGGCCATAACTATAAGGTACAAGTCCATCTCACTGTACACAAAATAAACACCTCTGTATGTACATGGCAACTCCCAAACAGAAACTATCTCCAAAAGGGGTCCTCCTCTAGAGTAGCGACCGGGGTAGACAGGGATCTAGCTCGCGACTCCATTACCTCGATCAGAAGGAACAGTAGCAACAACAACAGTCGAAGGCTCTGCAAGAAAAAGTGGCAACAATGGGTGTGAGAACTACTATAAAATAAAGTAGTCCTCAGTGGGTACCGTCACCGACCTCAACGGCCCACCCACTATGTCACGCCCCGGATTACTCGTTTCCCCGGGCTCGCCAACAGATCCGCCGTATACATAGAATTTTCTATGTATA
This sequence comes from Puya raimondii, assembly GCA_016920855.1. Lineage (NCBI taxonomy): Eukaryota > Viridiplantae > Streptophyta > Magnoliopsida > Poales > Bromeliaceae > Puya > Puya raimondii. The sequence goes on along the minus strand of JABWPP010000050.1, from coordinate 72,271,399 downwards.
CGAAGCGATAGCTAACCTGTAAACAAAGCATACAAACAACTACAAGAGATATAAAGCTGAAATAAGATCATACTAATAGAACAAAAGCCACATGTACATATGGGATCTAAAAAAAACAACAGTTCCTCCAAAACCAAAATAGGTACAAGTCCACCTCAAAAGGAACAACCAGTCCACACTATATGTACATGGCACAACTCAAAAGAAACTATCTCCAGTAGGGTCCTCCTCTAGAAAAACTGGGAATGGTAGGGATCTAGCTCGCGACTCCCTTACCTCGATCCGCAGGAACAAGAGCAGCAGCCGCAACAGTCGAAGGCTCTGCAAGAAAAAATGGCAACAATGAGTGTGAGAACTACTATCAAAAGAAGTAGTCCTCAGTGGGTACCGCAACCGACCTCAACGGTCCACCCACTAAGTCTACGAGACTAACAGTATAGCTGGTAGGTAAAAAAATAACAAAGTAAGCTGAAAAAGACTCTACAGCTGAAATGCCACTACCCTACCACTATCCAAGTCATACTCTTCAAGGTATAAGCATCACAAATAAAATAGCCACCCCTGACCCAATCTAACGGAACCGCCCAAAAAAGGCTCGTCCAGCCAACAGCCTAGCCACACCGCACACTACCAAAGGTAGCCGGTCTAAGAATCATAACCACTAATCTGCAGCGACATCAACGCATGAGAGGCCTCACTTCGGAGCAGCACTCGGGGGAGCTACCCAACCGAGTTAGTAAGCGTATCACTGTCGAGCACAATCAGGCTCCGGCAGGCTATAATCAAATATAAAGGGGTCGAATGGGTCAAAGACTCCAAGCTCACGTGCCCTCAGCACAAACAGAAGCTAAAACAAGAATCTGGGTCCACCGTCTACCCCGACAGCACTCGGTAGTACAAAACAGTCTAACCCCACTATAAATACAGGCTCGGCATCCCAGCACGAGCATAAACTCGTCCTACAATAAACTAAGTATCCACCTCGCACTAACAGCGGTGATACAAGAACAGAAACGGCTCCTAGAGCTAAATCTGATAATAGTTCGAAAAGTGACGGTTGTAGGTTCACGAGTTTTCTCCTAAGTCAATTCCCAGTTCAGCATGTAAAATCATGTCTATAAATTATCAATTTATACTCCAAATTTAGATTTCATATAAACACATGCAAACTCATGAATTCGAGCTACTAACATGAAGAATCAGCTAAATAAACAACATGCTGCACTCTCTACAACTTAGGAGGAAATCCGACGATTTCGGTAACATTAACCCACCTCGAAAGCTATCCAACCAAGGCTAGGAGTCGAGTGGAAGGCCTCCAAACAAAGCCAGCTGAAATCGGGCTCAAAACTGCCAACCCAAGATTCGGATCCTCCTGCTCAAGTTCTGGGCGCCCAGAACTTGAGCCCAGAACTGCAGCCTGGCAGCACGACCAACATAGATTCAACATGCGGTAAAATCCAAATTCGAAGTCCAATTACAGTGAAAATTTACCCAACTCACCAGCAGGGGCTCAAGAACAAACCCTCCAAATTTCAGCCAAAACGGAGTTCGAATCGATCTTCAAACAGCCCTCGCACTGATTCGGACCCACTTCTGGACCCTCCAGCACTGCATCCAGAAATTCCAGCAACTAAGTATATAACACTTCTAGCATGAATTCTGAAATTCCAACAAATCTAGCCCAGGGAAAAGGGGTCACAAACCTCCCAAATACAGTGATGGAACAATCCAAATCCTCTCCAAAGCTTCTCACAAAAATCTGAATTTAAAAATCCAAGAAATCCATCAAAGATCCAAAATTTCAGCACTTAAGCTAAATTCTCAAAATCTGAGCTAACACTCACCTTTGAATTCTCAATTCAGGTGGAAAGAACCTCCAAACCAGCAAGGGATGAGGGAAAAACAATCTTCACTTCGAAAACCCAGCTCCAAGGAGATTTGGATCCATAAGATCAAAGGAAAAGCTAAATTTCAGCTCAAGAACACAATAGGTCCAGTAAAACTGCAACTGCAGTATACATACCTATCCAAAATGCGATTGGAAGGATCCCACGCCTTCCTCAATGAGTCCACAATCCAACAAACTAAATTTCGTGGGATTTGGACACTCCCACACTGCACACGAGCAGAAACACCACAGGTCGACGCTGCTGTTCTGCAGGGATCCAAGGTCTTCAATAGAAATAGATGGAATTTGGAAGATTTGAGGGGCTAAACTGCAAATATCCAGGGTTCACTTGTGAAGAAGGGGAGAAAAAGTCTCAGGGGAGTCGTCCCCACATTTCACCCCGTTAAAAAAATTTCGTTCGCGAAACTACGATTCATACCTCAGCTCGACTGGTCGGAGAGGTGAGGATACCGTTCTCGCATCATACTCTTGACTTCCCATGTGGCATTTTGTTCTTCATGGTTGCTCCGGGAACATTAACACATGGAATCACACGATTCCGCCATTCCTTCCCCTCGTGAGTGAAAATATACACCGGGAACTCCTCATATGATATATCTTCTTGCAGCTCACGCGGCTTATGAATAGGGTCTGTCATACTGGGGACTTAGCTTACCCTGCACTCCAAACCGCTTCACCCCTCATATGAATAAAATATTCAAGAAAAACTGGCCTCCAACCGCAATTCCAATTCCCGCCGACGTTCGTCCGCAGTTTTTCCATCAGGTTTGCACCGTCAATAACTGTTGATACACAACTTTAGTGGCTCTAGCATGCACTACCTTCTTCTGCGTGCTCCGTCCTTTAAAATCCTTAATGCACGCTCACAGCATATTCTCCGGGGTCAATACTGTCCTTCCACCACGTGGTGTGGATCAGTAAGAAATGAGCCGACTTATCAAATGGTCCACCACCATTCGTATTGCATCGCGTGTAGTATACTGAACTTCAGTGTACTATACCGAACTTTAGCCAAATTGGATAAAGCTCAGTGAAAGTGGTTGAGACATATGTGAAATCGAATTTTGAAGGTTCCGGAATGATTAGGGAGGAGCTGGAGCTCCCAGGGCCAAAAATGGAAATTTTTGGAAATGGTGTAACTGAGCTGATGTGCTCACGGGTTTCGGACCCTAAGCTAGGATCCGGACTTTGAAGTTACTGTTTGGCTGGGAGAGTATCAAAGTTCAGACCCTGATACAGATTTTGGACCCTGGCCACGAGATTGGTGGAACTACGTACGGGTTCTGGACCCTGGAGCAAGGTCCGGACCCTGCCTGCGCGAGTTGCAACCTGGGTACGAATTCCGGACCCTGGATGTAGGATCCGGACCCTGGGCTCGAAAAATGCCCAGTTCGGGGCATTTTGGTAATTTTGGAATGAGGTGTTTGAATATAAGAGTGGAGGTCTTCTTCCTCCCTCACTCCACTCTCTACCTCACACCCTCTTCTCTCCTCTTTCTCTCTCTAGAATCCCTCCAAACCTTGGAAGAGATCAAGGATTTGATGTAAGAAGGAGTTTGGGAGTGGCTTAGCAAGCTTCTTGGAGCAAGAAGAAGCTTGGGAGCTCGGGATAGAGGTGAGTTCTTGGGGTTTTGAGTTAGGGTTTGGGATTTTGGACTTGGTTTTGGGATTTTAGTAGACCCTAGGTGAATCTGAGCCACAAATAGTGGAGATTCATCAAGACCTTTGGAGTTTTGCTCTAGATTTTGATGAACTCAAGGTTGAAAGAGGGCTTTTGTCATGAGAGGGTTTAAAAATCTTTTAACCCTCGAAAACTCTAATTGGAGAGTAGAAAATCAAGTGGGCAACTTGATTCCTCAAAATAAAATCATTTGAGTGGTCAAAATGGGTAATGAATGGAAGTCTTGTTTAGGGCAAGAGGAGCTTGGGAGCAAGCTTGAAAATTCAAGGAGTTAGGCCCAATTGCAAGTGACTACAAGCAATTGGGAGTGCTTTGAGGTGGGTTGTGCTTGACCGAGGTGATTAGGTCACCTTCATGTTCATATGAAAAATATTCATGTAAAAGAAAATATTGCATATAATGCATTGTATGTATGATTCTATGTCTCATAGTTGAAGGTAATGCTCGCATGATAATTATGGATATTGCTAACATGTTGTAAATCACGAATGGATGTTGTATGTGAAATTTATGCCTATGTCTTAGTATGCATGGTGACTAGAAAGTCCTTAGGGGCATTGTGAACACTTTGGAACCTACAGAACTTAGTGCCATGGAACATAGGCGATAAATGTAGTGGTGGGTGAACCACATGGACATGTTAACTTGAACATAGACGGTAATGTTTTAGGATTGAGAATAACCCCGAAATTATGAACTGTGGAGTCCCTAAATGACAGGATGGCGGTGCTCCGCTATAATCATCAGGATGGTGGTGCTCCGCTAATGAACAACAGGATGGCGGTGCTCCGCTATGTTTGACAGGATGGCGGTGCTCCGCTAATGAATAATAAGAGAACTTGAGATATAACCATGTGGCCGGGCTGGATGCTGGTATTGCCACCCAAAGCCATGAGGATGGCGGTGCTCCGCTAGAGATTGACTCAAGATTGAGTCAGGTGTAGATGATAAGGTAATGAAGTAGTAAGTATAGAACGTGGTTAACTTACTAGGAGGCTTCATTATCATTCATGAATGCATAATTATGGCTTTATTACATAATTGTTTATATGTTGAACTAACCTCCCTCTATGTTCTCTATTGGACCTGGTGGGCCGAGCTTCTCGCTTGGGTGGCCGTACCCACTGGGAACTATGGTTATAGTTCTCACCCCCATGCTTTTCAGGTCCTTTGTTGGGTGACGCGGCGGAGCGTGGAAAGGGCGTAGCGGAGTAGTTAGCGTCCTTCCCTTTTTGTTTATCGCTTTCATAGTTGTACCCTATTTTGGAACAATGTAATGAGGATTATTGTAAACTCATTTTGGGTTGTAACCTTGGACAAAACATGTATGTTTTTTATTGGAATTAATGTAATAGACTTAGATCTTTTACTACACTTGTTGATACTCTCCTTATGCATGCATGTATCCCATTCCTGTTTGGAATGCTTGATGTACACGTGTTATGACGCCTTGGACGAGTAGGGAAAACCCTGTCCGTTCGGCCGGTCTGGTTCACGTGCCCAGTTGGTGCTTCCGCTGTGGGCTTGTGGCGTGACATCGTGGCCTCCCAATGATCAAGGCAATCTCACTGCACAGTCCATCGCAAGATCCTTGTAATAGATTAACTCTGTTGTCCCGACGGACACTTAGACCCAGCCTCCTCTCTCGAGGCAGCATCTACAATTATCCCACACAATGCTACCATCGTTCGCTACATGAGCAGAATAGTCAACACTTACTCTTTATTATAGAGGAAGAGGTCCCATGACCTATGACATCATTCAGGCTAGTCGCCGTATGCCCTAATCAGTACCAGGTAGCATTCCCACGCCCGCACGTACCGGTTCACTCCTCACGTGACGGAGTCCCCATTTGGATCTTCCGCACACACTCCAAACAGAAGTGGCCAGAGATCTCCACACTACTATCAATTTGCACATAATTTCCTATGTTCTTGGGTCACAGCTCGGACTACCGTTCCGACCGTAAATCTCAGCCAAGCCCTACCCTCCGGTCCTGGGCTACTGTCACATAATACTGACTGTGCCTATCCCTAAGGCCCCAAGCCCACTGTCCTCACATAGTCCAGGCACGGGTAACTACCAAGTAATGCCCTCTAACCGTTGCCACGCTACCAAGATGCTCTTGGCGCAATATGTCTCAGCCGTCCCACTCTAGGTACTTAACTAAAATTCACCTCACAAGAAGGATTCTCGATATAATTCGAATAATTGAATACCTAGCTTGTATTCCTTGAACCCGAGGCTCTCCTCTACTGAGCAACAAACACCGGTCACTAGGTACTCACCTAAAATTTACCTCACCTAAAATTCACCTTACAAGAAGGATTCTCGATATAATCCGAATAATCGAATACATAGCTTGTATTCGTTGAACCCGAGTCTCCGCTCTACTGTGCAACAAACGCCGGTCACTAGGCACCGAAAGGAACTACCAGCCTCTCGAGTGGTCCTCGACTTCCTTCACACTTGGCTAACGCCCAAGTGCTACTGCCAATGAACCCTCATCGGCTGAAACTTCAATCCGTACCCCACGGGCAACTCTACAATTGAGCGCTCCATGCCTCTATTCTTTCCCGCATTGGCCACAATCACTGAGCAATCCTGCTTCAACATGTCTCACCAACCAGTTACGCTCCTTTATTTTGAGCTACGGCACCACAAGGCTAACTTGTCCATATTTAGCGATCGTCGCTCCAATTTTATGGGTGCAAAATCATTCCCATTACTAAACCGCCAAAGAGTTCGAAAACTAGAGAATGACCTTATGTCATTTATCTCTTCATACACACGGTCGCTATCGTACCCATGAAGGTTTCATATCCTTCGCGCTCTTGCCATTTAACAATTACATTGAGATTATCATCTTAGGAAAAGATTCTCTCAATCACCATAACCTACTCCTACCGTCAAGACTCACAGAGGGCTACTATGCTCTTCCTTTCACTGCTTGTCACTAGACTCCTAATGAGTCATCCCACACTTAGTGCTAGGTCCAACTTTAATGAATAGTTAGCAATCCATCCAACGTGAAATACCTAATATTTCCAACCATCATTTGACTGGTTCCACTTCACACTACACCTCATAAAGAGCCAAAAGAAATCGTACTACTCCAATTGGTAAGCACATGAAGTCTAGTGAGATAGTCCCTTCAAGTACCATATACGAAGTCGAAAGGATCGTCACTCCAAATGGACACTTCCAGTAAGTCACGATATAACTTGTCACGACACCCCAAGTTCAATGTCACGCCCCGAGACCGCCAATTTGGTCGGTTCGGGCACGCACACAGACCCGCCGAACGGACAGAGTTTCCCCTGTACGTCCAAGGCATCACAACCAGTACAATTCAAGAGGTTCCAAACAGGAACATAATTCATACATAGATTGTATAAGGAAAGCATCAAAAATTTCTATGCTATTACAAGCATTCACAATACATCCACATAATATAGTTTTTGTCTTTGTTCTCTTTCCAAATACAACCAAATTGTTATTATATTCCTTTAATTCCAATACCCCTAAGCTACGCAGTAGAAGGTACATCTATCCTGGTCACAGTTGTAGGACGCTAACTATCAGGCTACGTCCTTCCCTCGCGCCGCCGCGCCGCTCACGTGCGGACCTGAAAAACAGTGGGATGAGAACTATTTAAAATAGTTCCCAGTGGGTAAGATCACCCAAGGGAGAAGCTCGACCCACCAGGTCCAAAGGAAGCATAAAAGCATAGTTAGTACATATACATAACTTGCAAGTATATAACTCTACTATATGCAAAAACAGTAAACATGCTTATGCTTCAACAAATGCGATAATGAAATCCATGCAATACATTTTTCACTGCTATTCCACTATCCATTTCACAATCAACCTGCTCCTAAGGTTCATTCACCTTAGCTAAGCCACACACGACTCACTCTCGAGTCAATTATCAACGGGTTATCACCCCTCTAAGGTTTACTTATTCTAGTCAAACCTTCCCCGACTCACTCTTGAGTCAAACATCATTGGGCCACCGCCCCTCTAAGGTTTACTTACATTAGCCAAACCTTACCCGACTCACTCTTGAGTCAAACATCATTGGGCCACCGCCCCTCTAAGGTTTACTTACTTTAGTCAAACCTTACCCGACTCGCTCTAGAGTCAAACATCAGCGGATTACCGCCTATGTCCAGGCCTGAGGAGATGAACATGCCACATACACCTCAGCCTACAATCCACTCGGCAGGTGAGGGATATACCACAAACACCTCCGCTACTCAAATCACTGCCGAGCGAGGAGAACCACACATACCCGCAGTTATGAGTCACTTGTCGGGCGAGGAGGAAAAGATACCCGCAAGTATTATTTGCGGCCGGGCGAGGAGAACCACACATACCCGCAGCCACAATCACTTGCCAGGCGAGGAGAACCACACATACCTGCAAGTATTTGTCTAGGGATTCCGGAATCCATTCCAAAGTCTCAAAGGGTTCATCTTTTACCCTATATTATCAACCTCTCTAGGTTTACATTCTCATGTCCAAGTGGTCATCAAGGATTTAAGTGCCGTGGCACGGGATCGTGCCGGAAACTTGCCGGCACGGTACGGCACGGTGCGTGCCGAGCCGTGCCGATGCGTGCCGGTCAAAAAAATTCTTGTGTGCCGACACATAATAGCATGAAATATTTATTTTCTTTAGCAACAAAATATTCTAACTATTTATTATGTCTTTTTATCACATCTTTTGAACTTTATTGAGGAAATTACTTACTAATTTAAAGAATAGAGGGTTTTGAACTGTGCCATCGGCACGGGGTTTGTATCGTGCCGGTATCTTGTTGGCACGGTACGGCACGGTAGATACGGCCCGTGCCGATGGACACTTAAATCCTTGGTGGTCATCCTACCACTTATTTTATTACCTAGGTTCCACAACGCTAGGTCCTATGTTTTTCCCACCTAGATTCATCCGACTCTAGGTCACATTCCAACCTATGTTCAATGACACTAGGTTTAACATGCATACATCACATTTCAAGTATATATATATATATTATGAAATACTCGAATTCTCTTACATGCAAGGTGAGCCCATGGCTCAAATCACTTGGATATACACCCAATGCCAACATGCACATTACAGTTCTTTCTTATCCTAGTTGTCCATACCTAGGATTTCTAATTTTACATGGCCTCTAGCTCTTGTTTAACCATATGTCAAGTTCTCTAGCGTATAGAGAAAATTAGCTCACCGCTATGTCCACACCTAGGCATACACATGTCCATTTGTATCTATGTGTTCTACATGCCTATAGTTCCAATCCATGGTAGTTAATGGTATTAACATCATATGATCTACACATTCATATTTACCACTTACCAATTAACCTAACATTACATGCATCAAGTAAAATAAATTATACTTTACTCTTTCGACGTGGAAGTGACCTAATCACTTCGGTAAACACAAACCCACCTCACGCGCTTTCTAATTGCTTGTAGACACTTGCAATTAGGCTTCCAATGACGATTCGCCACGCTTTAAGCCCAACGAACCCAAATCTTCATGAATCGGCTCGATACCTCCACTTGATCGCCGAAACATTGTTATTCTTCGAATCGAAGTTACTAGGCATCCATCCATAACCTTTAATTGAAGGATTACACGATCAATTTAGATCAAAACCTCATAGGGACAAAATCCCCAATTTCAACCCTAGGTTTTTACATTCTCAAAACACCCCAAATTCATAGTGAGTGATTTGATTAAAACTAGTTGAGAATTATCTAGAGATCCTAGATATACCAAATTTTAAAGCATTTAACTCAACTCCTAACACAAATCATGAACATCTCACCTTAGACCACCATGCTCTCCAACTTCTTCTTACTTAAAGAAGAGATCCACCATTAGAGAGCCTTCCAAGCTTCTTCTCCAACCTAATCTCCTCCAAAATCTCCTCTTTGGTGGAGAGAAAACAAGATAGGGAGAGAGATATGTGAGCTTGAGAGAATGAGAGAAAGAGAGAAAAAGAGAGAGCTCTCTTCTCATCTCACACGTGTGTGTGTGGAAGTGTATGAGAGGAGGTTGGCTGTGAGGGGAGAAGAAGAAATAAGTGGCCAAATTTGCAAGAGCCCCCTGCACCAACTAGAAATTACAGTTTCAGTTCAGTTCAGAATCTGATACTTTTCGCCGGAGTCCTTCTGAATGTCCGTTTGCGCTCAAATTTGACAGTCATGCTCGGTTTAAGTTAATAAGAAGAACTGATCATCACTATTAAGTTTCGGACCATATTTTTGTCACCGAAAACTCTACCGACTAAAATCTCTAGCAGATTGCTGTTATATTTTATTTTCACTTTTTGGGTGTCGGAATGACATGAAACTTTTAATCTAGCCTCAGAAAAATAATTCTGACATATCCTTAAATTTTCATAATTTTCTGACACTATAAATTTTCTGCTAAAAAATCAGCCCCGTTCCTTACAGAAAATTCTAAATTTTCTGTTTTCATTTCAAATTCAGCACAATTCATTTCCAACTTATATTTTACTTTTCCAAGTTCAATAAAAATAGTATCTCACACTATTTTTTTTTTCACTTACTTTTATATTAAAAATCCGGTACACTTCATTCCTCCCTCCTTAAAAGGAGTTTCGTCCGCGAAACTAAGATCACACCTCTCCGGTACACTTCATTCCTCCCTCCTTAAAAGGAGTTTCGTCCGTGAAACTAAGATCACACCTCAAATCTATTTATCAACTAGATGAGGGTATCATTCTTTCATCGCGTCCTCTGGTTCCTGCTCACTCAGGAGTACACTCCATAATTCACGGGGTCTTATCTTCCCGACATTCCATAAGGAGTATGTCCCATTGCTTTTCCTTACCGGGTCAACATCCCATCATCTTCGCGATGTTTCCGCTCGAACACTTTGTTCGTAAACCCGATTTCACTTCACCGACAATGCCAGACTTGGCAATTGGTGACTTCACCAATCAGGCGAAAGGTATGAACGAGCCTCTGCTTCTCAGGTCACTATCATAATTATCTTGCACACGACCAATGCTCTCACACTCCCAGAGCCGTCGGTCAAACCGTTTATCTCGGTTTATAACAGATGGTCCACAGACCAAAGCTCTCATGTAGGCCTACTGTGTCACGCCCCGCCGGCCCTTTTACACCAACTAGGTGGAAAGGATAACCGCACGGGCGCATGCCCCAGACCCGCCGAACGGATAGAGTCCTTTCTACCCGCCCAAGGCGTCACAACACAAGCTTATCCACAATGTTCCAACTAGGAACGGAGTACAAGAGTTGCACAAGGAAAGCATCAACATAAAGAAGTTCTACTTCTATTACATCACATGGCACAATCTACATGTCCAAATTTTTCTTTTCTTTCACTTTCATTCCATACATCATGTTCCAAAACTATAGAATATACAACATTCATACAAGAATGAAAATCCCCTATGCTATCATAGTCCAAAATAGGGGTACAACTCTATGCATCACCAAAATGGAAGGGCCGCTATCTAAAGAGCCAAACCCTTGCCTCGCTCCGCCGCCTCACTCGCGGAAGGACCTGGAAAATGTGGGGTGAGAACTATAAACATAGTTCCCAGTGGGTAAGGCCACCCAAGAGAGAAGCTCGACCCACCAGGTCCAAAGAAACACCATATGCATAAGTTAGATCATATATAACTATGCAACAATTATTTACATGCTTAGTAAATAAACATAAAGGATGCAACCAAATGAAATATAATCTATCATTCTCTCCTAGGTTCATCCTATGTCTCACAATGACCAAGTTCTTTTACTTGTCATTTACTTATGGTTTCGGAATCGCCGTCTCACCATATTTGTTCCAACATTCAAGGAGTGAGCTTGTCACCTCCTAGTTCGAGTAGCGAAATCGTCGCATACTCGGGATAGCGAAATCGTCGCATACCCCGTCTCAACACCCGCCATCACATGGCATGGTAGCGAAATCGTCGCATACCCGGGATGGCGACCTTGTCGCACAACTCCCCCTCGACACCGCCAATACGTGGCGCGGTAGCGAAATCGTCGCATACCCGGGATCGCGAAATCGTCGCCTATCCCATGTCGGCACCGCCAACTCGTGGCATGGTAGCGAAATCGTCGCATACCCGGGATAGCAAAATCGTCACACATCCCATTCTTCACATTACTTGGCAACCTAAATCTCATGATCTTAGGTTCAAGTCACTAAGTCTCGCCTATGTTTGATAACACTAGGCTTACTTTCTCATTGCCAACCTAGGTTCCATGACTCTAGGTTCCAATCACATGTCCAACCTATGTTCAATGACACTAGGTTTAAATCTCACATGTCCCAACCTATGTTCAACAACACTAGGATTAAATCTCACATGTTCCAACCTATGTTCAACAACACTAGGTTTAAATCTCACATGCAACCATGCAACAAGTATCAATAATTGAATTGTACTTGAAATATCCATCATGCAATAGGAGTTCATTGTTCTACCTATCATGATTTTACCTTTGCCAACATGCAAAATGCTAGGGTTCTCAACACATACCATTTTATTTTTAAATGGATAATTACCCTAGACATAGAAGTGACCTAATCACTTCGGTAAACACAAACCCACCTCAAGAGCTTTCAAATCCTTGTATTCTTCAAGCTCCTAAGTGTCCAAGCTTCGAGTTCTTGCTTCAACCCAAGCTTCTACAAGAAAACGGTTCGTTACTCGTTACGAACCCTAAATTCAACTCAATATGTGAAATCAAGTGTTCCAACATGATTTCCTATGCCTCAATTGCAATTATCGAAGGTCCAAATATTTTTAGAACCTCGCATTGCAAAAGCCCTCATTCTACCTAGGATTTGCATGCATGCAAGCCAAACCCTAGATTTCATGGCCAAACACCCACCATTTGTGGTTTAGGTTGCCAAGGGTTCCCAAAAACCTCATTTCAAAGGATTAAATCCAAGGTTTGAACCCAAAACGTGAGGTACTAACCTTAATCACGAAATCCCCAAGCTCCTTCTTGCACCAAGAAGCTTCTTTTCTCCTTTGGAAGCTTTTTCCAAGATCAATCCACCTTTTCTCCAAGTTTTGGAGAGATCTCTAGAGAGAGAAAGTGGGAGAGATGGAGAGGAGAAGTGGAGAAGATGATCTCTGTGAAAGGGGAGTGTTCCCAGCCTTTCTAATACCCCCACGCATGTGAAAAGACCAAAATGCCCCTCTCCACAAACAACACAACAATCAGCCAAAATCTGGACATTGTATACCGGTATGTGCATTTGCATACCGGTATACGGGTGCTGATTCCGGTATACCTCAGGGATTCCGCAGAACCCGAGAGCTAGGTTCACTGTTTCGACCAACGTATACCGGTATACCATTTCTCATACCGGTATACCCCGAAGAATTCCGCAAACCCGAGAGCTGGGTTTCTCGGTTTAACACAGCATTCCGGTATACTATTTCACATACCGGTATACCAAGCTCCAATTCCGGTATTGGAGTTCACATACCGGAATCCAGTGCAGACTTCCCAAGTTCGCAGTTTTTAACTTCTCGAAGTCCATTTTTGTGCCTCAATTGCGCCGAAAACACTTCGCACAGTCCCGAACTTGGCCAAAGCCTCACATATAGCCTCTTATGCCATTTTCTCACTAGAACTCTACAATTTGTAGAAGTTCAGTACGATGCACTGAAATTCAGTGTACTACATACTGCCTAACCTGTATCAACGTCGCGTAACATCTCTTGCTCGCAAACGTAAATCCAATCATTACCTGGCGGAGTCCTCACTTAGGACTTTGCGCACATACTCCAACCAGGAGTAACCAAGACCCCAAACCTCTACTGAGTCCTAGAGTTGGGTCACATCCACACTCTCGGTGTACTACTATTTATATGGTCTCACAGGTGGCATTCCACGTTCTCGGGTCATCGCTTGGACTACCGCCCCGACCATAAGTCTCTGCCCTACCCTCAGGTCTCGGGCTGCTGTCACACACAGCTGACTGCGCCTGTCCATACAGCCCCAGGCTCCACAGTCCACACATGGTCCGGGCACGGATCGTCCCCAAGCAATACCCGATACTGTCGCTACACGTGTCCCACACGCTCTATCAAGCTACAACAGTCTCTATCGGCTCCTATTCACCCAGTGCGAGCCACTAGCTCTCAAGCGGTTCTTGGCCTCCTTCACACTTAGCAATGCCCAAGTGCTACTGCCAACAAACCCTCTCGGCTAACCAGAACCAATACTCCACGAGCACCTACACCCGAGCGTCCCACGCTACTCTGCTCATTCGTGCTAACCACAAGCACTAAGCTACCACGCTTATGCTCGCTCGCATTGCGAGTACCACAACCTACCTCAATTTGAGGTACAACAAGGCCCACTCGCCAAATCTTGATGATTACCTTATTAATTCCACAACCGTGGTTCCTCTACCGTCATCGATCCACCAGAACGATGTTCGGGGCCCGCGAACTATTAACACGTTCTCAAACGTCATATCTCGACTCTTGTAATTGGCTACTCACATTGCCCTAACTTCGAGAGTCAGTTCGCTTACAATCATTATTACCTCAAGCCGTCAACTAGGCGCAACACCCGCAATTCGCTGGTATTATCAAAATCTCTAGCCGCTTCAGCGGCAATACATGCCTCCAAGACACGAGCATGGCTGGGTATCTATTCTTACCCATATCCTTGGTCCTTACTACATTTATACTTGCATCGTAGCAACAGACCACAACAATTGCATGTAATGCTCCTGTGTCACATTATGCTTTACGTGTGTTTTCAATAATTAAAACATACCTGCCACGACGCCGTCGATAGCAGTAGATTCCATCACCTGAGTCGCGTACCCATGGCCACTTGGCGCCCGACGCAAACCCTCAGGTTGTCCCGACATCGGCGCACGCTCTCTAGACCTTGCCGCAGGTGGCATACCCGTGGGCTATCTCGGAGCGGAGAATGCTGTCGTAGCCGGTGGGGCTCGACTATCTCCCAAGGAACAGTCATACTTTGTGTGACCCGATTGTCCACATCGTATGCACCTTCCTTCTCGCTGCACACACCGGCGCGCCCAATGGGGTCCGCTGCAAATACCACATCCAGACGAGGATCGGGTGGTAGATGATTTCTGGGCTTGGGATTGTGATTGCGGTCGTTTCGGGCGTCGCTCGAAACTCGACTGTCCTCCTGAACCACCCGTTGATCGCTGTCTCCCCTTCTTGCCATAAGCCTCGCACCCTTCACGCACAGTGACCAGGCCTTATTCCACCCACAAGGCTCGATCCAGCACCTCAGCAAAGGTTTGCAGTTTGAAGGGATGCACAACCTTAAAAATCTCTGGCCGAAGTTCGCGCACAAAGCAATCGGCCTTATCCTTATCGTCTCTCACCACGTAAGGGATGCAGTTGACAATGTGCGAGAATTCCCTTTCATATTCTCTCACTGTGCGGTCTCCTTGCCTCAGCTTCCTGAATCTTTCCTGAAGCTTTCTCTTTTCGCTATCGGGAAAATAGGCGGAGAATACTAGTCCCCGAAATTCCTCCCAAGTCACCGGAGGGAGACTAGAAGGTCGGTCTCGTCGGACTCCCTTCCACCACGCCTTTGCCGACCCTTGCAAGCAGTGTGCGGCAAAATGCACCTTGTCCCGCTCCAAGGTGTACAAGTCCTCAAACAGGGACTCCATAGAATCGATCCACGTTTCTACGGTCCACGGGTCCATTTCTTCCCCGTTGAAGGTAGGCGGATTGAATCCCTTGAACGACATGAGGGCAGCTAAAGCCCGCTCCCTCTCCGCTTCCAATTCTGCAGAATCATGGGCCCAGGCACCAGCATCTACTTGCGAGGTACCCGCTGCGGCTCCTGATGGTACACGACGTGCTATTTGCTCCACGGTTTTATGGAGTCTCCTGATCCGCTCCTCCTGGCGCACGGCAACCTCCTGTTGTTGCTGCGTCGACTCAGCTTGCTGTTGCACTACTCCAACGAGTGTGGCCAGCTGTTCACGGAGCTCCGGGTCTCTACTTGCCATGGATGGCTCGGGGGCCTCACTAGGCCCACCCCGTGTCGATCTCATCGAAGATCGCCTACGTGACGTCATCGTATCCTGAAACACGACAATTCGATCAATCCCTCGACCTTCTAGGCCAAGTACAAACATGATTCAAATTACGGACAAAAATTAGGCGAATGTTACATAAGGGCGCCTATTCTCATCCCCTGGGTTCATGTTGTCGCGCGCCAACATGAACACACTTAGCTGAGAATAAACCACGTCTTAAATCTACCTCTAACATCCTATTAGAGGCATAACCAATACACGACCCAATCGATTCATCTTTCGCCGCACATCACAAGTCCTCGTCTCTCACGAGCTTACACTGTAATACTTGAGATTTTAGGGTTTCTGGACTTGGCAGGTTTCGGGCGCCCGGAAGTGAGGAAGTGGACGCCCGAAAGTTTTCGGACCCAGTGGACGTTCTGGACGATCCGGTTGTGGCTGACGAATTCTGGATCTGGACGCATGAACCGGACGCCCGGATGGTGGAACCAGACGCCCGGATGGTGGATCCGGATTACACTTGTGACGTGGATAGCCACGTGTCGCGACGCAGGACACGTGTCGACCGCCGGAGACACGTCGCCCCACCGCCTGCTGACCGCCGACCGACCGACTGGCCGCCAGCTGACACCTGGCCTGCTGAGTTTCCGGACGCCCGGAACTTGTGAAGTGGGCGCCCGAATGTGGGATTTTGGGAGCCTATAAATAGGTGAGTCCCTGATGGTTTTTAGGCTCATTTCCACTTCGTGACTTCGGTTCTAGAGAGAGAAAGTTGGGTTTAGGGCCATGTGTTGGCATTAGTTGTAACCTAGCTTGTTCTCCTCTATTCTGTTGATCTGATTTGGTGCTGAGCTGTTGTTCTGTCAAAGTTAGCAGCCTTTTGGTGATATTCAGATCGGAGTGCTGCTGGAGCTTGATTAGCTTGGAGGGTTGGATCTGAGGATACTGTTTTCCCCACCGTGGTTGGATTAGCTCTTGAGGTGGGTTGATGTTTGCCAGATTCAGTGGACTTCCTTCTATGTGTTTACTCTCATGTTAGCATGATAGTGTTGGATTATGATAGCATGATGATATTGAATTATGAAAATGTGATATTATTGGGATTATGATAGCATGACATGCTGAGATTATGTTAGATATGACCTGTTAGGTTGAGATTTGCATGTGCGTGATATGCTAATGATATATATGTGAGCATGCATGATTTCTTTGTATCCTTGTTGCATGATTTGACCTACACCTATTCTGTTGATATCCCTTGTACCAGTTGTTGTACATACTAGTGTAGGTGATCATGTGAGGCTCGTGCTATGTTGTTGTACCTCCTCTTTGTTGTAGAGTTGAGATTGATCGTGAGCACTGGAGCATTGATTGGGTCATGTTATTGACTATCCTTTGAGGTGCCGAGGGCACGTGATTCTTTGTGAGATCATGGATTGGGTCATACTTGTTGATTATCCTTTGAGATGCCGAGGGCATGTGATTCTTTGTTGACCCAGTCGTGTCGATCATATACCTGCGGGTGCTTGGCGTTGATATGGGTTTACTATACTCGGTTGGGTCGCTCCCACGAGTACCACTCTAGAGTTGGCATGTTCCGTACAGAGGGAGTACGAGGAACTAGTGACAGATGGTGTTCCTGCACTAGTTGGGCTCCCTTTTGTGTTGAGCTTGATCAGGCCGCAGGTATCGTATGGTATTATATCGTATGGTATTATATCGTATGGTATTATATGGTATGGTATTATGGATTGAGCTAGGTACAGACGGGGTTTCCTGTACTAGCTGGTTCGCAGGTATTATTGTGTATGATAGTCCTCATTTGGTATATTCAGTTCATTAGTATTCATACTGACAGTTGAGCTTTGTGCATAGTAGTGGTAGTATATCTCCTACTTTCTTTATTGCTCTATATATATATCTCTTGAGATTGAGGACTTAGTGGGCAGACCGCTGAGGCTGGTGGCGGTACCCACTGAGGACTACTTGTTTGATAGTAGTTCTCACACCCGTTGTTTACACCTTTTTGCAGAGTCTTCTTCCCCAGTTGTGCATACTGAGCGCGGAAAGGAGACCGTCGGGTAGAGTGGATCCCCAGATACTTGGCTAGAGGTATACCCTATTTTTTGTAGCTGGTTATGAGTTTGTACATACAGTGAGATAGAGATGATCAGTGTTGTATTATGGTTATGGATGATGTATGTACAGTGATCTTTTGATATTATATATATAGCAGCTCTGTTGATACCTTTAGCTCTGTGTGTTGTTGTTGTTGTTTTCGCTTCGTATGCACGGTAGAAATACTGTGTATGCGGCGGATCTTGTCATGCGTCTGGGAAGAGGTAACCCGGGGCGTGACATACACTCCTAGAGTCTTTTCCATCCTAGAATTTCTTAGGTCCACCTAGACCGTTTCTACTCTCTAATACCACCTTAATTTGTCACGCCCCGAGACCGCCAATTTGGTCGGTTCGGGCACGCACACAGACCCGCCGAACGGACAGAGTTTTCCCTGTACGTCCAAGGCGTCACAACCAGTACAATTCAAGAGGTTCCAAACAGGAACATAATTCATACATAGATTGCATAAGGAAAGCATCAAAAATTTCTATGCTATTACAAGCATTCACAATACATCAACATAATATAGTTTTTGACTTTGTTCTCTTTCCGAATACAACCAAATTGTTATTACATTCCTTTAATTCCAATACCCCTAAGCTACGCAGTAGAGGGTACATCTATCCTGGTCACAGTTGTAGGACGCTAACTATCAGGCTACGTCCTTCCCTCGCGCCGCCGCGCCGCTTACGTGCGGAGACCTGAAAAACAGTGGGATGAGAACTATCTAAAATAGTTCCCAGTGGGTAAGGCCACCCAAGGGAGAAGCTCGACCCACTAGGTCCAAAGGAAGAATAAAAGCATGGTTAGTGTAGCACTCTGAATTTCGGTGCGTTGTATCGAACTTTACTAAATTTGATAAAGTTCGATGGAAGCCGATAATGGCTGGTGTGGAATCGGGTTCCTAAGGTTTCGGAACATTATGGGTACGAGTAGAAACCCGGAAATTGAAAATTTTGAAAAAAGGGACCAACTGGAGCAAAACTGCTCACGGGGTCCGGACCCTGGAAGCTGGGGTCCGGACAATGAAGTCCGCGGGCAGCCACGGTCCGGACCCGGATGTTACGGTCCAGACCCGAGCTGGTTTTCGAGTTGGGGTGCGTACGGGTTTCGGACCCGGACACCAAGGTCCGGACCCGGCCTGCGCGCTGGTCAGTTATCAGTGCGGGGTTCGGACCCCACTTGCAAGGTCCGGACCCGGCTGAGGCAGAATGCCCAGTGAGAGGTATTTTGGTAATTTCGCAATGAATGGGTTATGTAGGGGGGCCTGAGGTCTCTCCCCTCATTCCTTCTTCACTTTCCTCTCATTCCCTCTTCCTCTCCCTCACTTTCTCTCTCTAGAGATTTCTCCAAAGCTTGGAGAAGTGGTGGATTGGAGCTTGGAAAAGGACTTCCAAGGTGCAAAGAAGCTTCTTGGTGCAAGAAGAAGCTTGGGAGCTAGGGCTTTGAGGTGAGTTCTTGTGATTTAGGGTTTAAACCTTGGATTTAATCCTTCTAGATGAGGTTTTTGGAAACCCTAGGCAATCTCAACCACAAATGGTGGAAGATTGGCCATGAAATCTAGAGTTTGGCTTGCATGCATGCAAACCCTAGGTAGATTTGGGGCTTTTGCCATGGGAGGTTCTAAAAATATTTGGACCTTCGGAAATTGCAATTGAGGCATAGGAAATCATGTTAGAACACTTGATTTCAAGTATTGAATTGATTTAAGGGTTCGTAACGAGTAACGAACTATTTTCTTGTAGAAGCTTGGGTTGAAGCAAGAACTCAAGGCTTGGACACTTAGGGGCTTGAAGAATACAAGAATTTGAAAACTCTTGAGGTGGGTTTGTGTTTACCGAAGTGATTAGGTCACTTCCATGTCTAGGGTAAATATCTATTTAAAGATAAAATGGTATGTGTTGTGAACCCTAGAACTTGCATGTTGGCAAAGATAAAATCATGATAGGTAGGGCAATGAGCTCCTATTGCATGATATAGAATTCAAGTATAATTCAATTATCTATACTTGTTGCATGGTTGCATGTATGATTGGAACCTAGTGTTATTGAACATAGGTTGGAACATGTGAGAATAGAACCTAGTGTTATTGAACATAGGTTGGAACATGTGAGAATAGAACCTAGTGTTATTGAACATAGGTTGGAATATGTGAGAATGGAACCTAGTGTCATTGAACATAGGTTGGACATGAGATTGGAACCTAGAGTCATGGAACCTAGGTTGAGAATGAGAAAGTAAACCTAGTGTCATTGAACATAGGTGAGACTTAGTGACTTGAACCTAAGGTCATGGGACTTAGGTTGGCAAGTGAAAAATATGAACAACGGGATGTGCGACGATTTTGCTATCCCGGGTAGGCGACGATTTCGCTACCATGCCACAAGTTGGCGGTGTTGTAACGGGATGTGCGACGATTTTGCTATCCCGGGTAGGCGACGATTTCGCTACCATGCCATGAGTTGGCAGTGTTGACACGGGATGTGCGACGATTTTGCTATCCCGGGTATGCGACGATTTCGCTAACACGTCATGAGTTGGCGGTGTCGAGATGGGATGTGCGACGAGGTTGCTATCCCGGGTATGCGACGAGTTCGCTACCCATGCCATGTGATGGCGGTGTTGACACGGGATGTGCGACGATTCTGCTATCCCGGGTATGCGACGAATTCGTTACCACGCCATGAGTTGGCGGTGTCGAGATGGGATGTGTGACGAGGTTGCTATCCCGGGTATGCGACGAGTTCGCTACCCATGCCATGTGATGGCGGTGTTGAGATGGGGTATGCGACGATTTTGCTATCCCGAGTATGCGACGAGTTCGCTACTCGAACTAGGAGGTGACGAGTTCACTCCTTGAATGTTGGAACCCTTATGGTGAGACGGCGATTCCGAAACCATAAGTAAATGACAAGTAATTGAACTTAGTCAATGTGAAATATAGGATGAACCTAGGAGAGAATGATAAGTTATATTTTATTTGGTTGCATCCTTTATGTTTATTTACAAGCATGTAAATAATTGTTGCATAGTTATTTATGATCTAACTTATGCATATGGTGTTTCTTTGGACCTGGTGGGTCGAGCTTCTCTCTTGGGTGGCCTTACCCACTGGAAACTATGTTTATAGTTCTCACCCCACGTTTTCCAGGTCCTTCCGCGAGTGAGGCGGCGGAGCGAGGCAAGGGTTTGGCTCTCTAGATAGCGCCCCTTCCATTTTGGTGATATATAGAGTTGTACTCCTAGTCTTGGACCTTGATAGTATATGAGATTTCCATTACATGTATGAAACTTATGTATTCCATAGTTTTGGAATATGGTGTATGGAATGAAAAGAAAGAAAAGAAAATTTTGGGCATGTATAAATGTGCAATGTGATGTAAAAGAAGTAGAACTTCTTTATGTCGATGCTTTCCTTGTGCAACTCTTGTACTCCGTTCCTAGTTGGAACCTCGTGGATAAGCTTGTGTTGTGACGCCTTGGGTGGGTAGAAGGGACTCTATCCGTTCGGCGGGTCTGGGGCATGCGCCCGTGCGGTTATCCTTTCCACCTAGTTGGTGTTAAAGGCCCGACGGGGCGTGACAGTTAGTACATATACATAACTTGCAAGTATATAACTCTACTATATGCAAAAACAGTAAACATGCTTATGCTTCAACAAATGCGATAATGAAATCCATGCAATACATTTTTCACTGCTATTCCACTATCCATATCACAATCAACCTGCTCCTAAGGTTTATTCACCTTAGCTAAGCCACACACGACTCACTCTCGAGTCAATTATCAACGGGTTATCACCCCTCTAAGGTTTACTTATTCTAGTCAAACCTTCCCCGACTCACTCTTGAGTCAAACATCATTGGGCCACCGCCCCTCTAAGGTTTACTTACATTAGCCAAATCTTACACGACTCACTCTTGAGTCAAACATCATTGGGCCACCGCCCCTCTAAGGTTTACTTACTTTAGTCAAACCTTACCCGACTCGCTCTAGAGTCAAACATCAGCGGATTACCGCCTATGTCCAGTCCTGAGGAGATGAACATGCCACATACACCTCAGCCTACAATCCACTCGGCAGGTGAGGGATATACCACAAACACCTCCGCTACTCAAATCACTGCCGAGCGAGGAGAACCAAACATACCCGCAGTTATGAGTCACTTGCTAGGCGATGAGGAAAAGATACCCGCAAGTATTATCTGCTGCCGGGCGAGGAGAACCACACATACCCGCAGCCACAATCACTTGCCAGGCGAGGAGAACCACACATACCTGCAAGTATCTGTCTAGGGATTCCAGAATCCATTCCAAAGTCTCAAAGGGTTCATCTTTTACCCTATATTATCAACCTCTCTAGGTTTACATTCTCATGTTCAAGTGGTCATTTTACCACTTATTTTATCACCTAGGTTCCACAACGCTAGGTCCTATGTTTTTCCCACCTAGATTCATCCGACTCTAGGTTCATAACATTCCAATACAAGTGGTCTCTCTCTACCACTATGTTTCCAACCTATGTTCAATGACACTAGGTTCAATGTCCTGTTTAAGTGATCTTCCTATCACTATGTCTCTCAACCTAGGTTCAACGACTCTAGGTTCACACACATTACAAACCAAGTGGTCTTTCTACCACTATGTTATACAACCTAGGTTTACCCACTCTAGGTTCATCACCTGATCCAACCTATGTTTAATAACACTAGGTTTAATACCATCACATTCCAATCTATATTCAATGACACTAGGTTTAATACCATCACATTCCAACCTATGTTCAATGACACTAGGTTTAATACCATTACATTCCAACCTATGTTCAATGACACTAGGTTTAACATGCATACATCACCTTTCAAGTATATATATATATATATATATATATATATATATATATATATATATATATATATATTATGAAGAAATACTCGAATTCTCTTACATGCAAGGTGAGCCCATAGCTCAAATCACTTGGATATACACCCAATGCCAACATGCACATTACAGTTCTTTCTTATCCTAGTTGTCCATACCTAGGATTTCCAATTTTACATGGCCTCTAGCCCTTGTTTAACCACATATCATGTTCTCTAGCGTATAGAGAAAATTAGCTCACCGCTATGTCCACACATAGGCATACACATGTCCATTTGTATCTATGTGTTCTACATGCCTATAGTTCCAATCCATGGTAGTTAATGGTATTAACATCATATGATCTACACATTCATATTTACCACTTATCAATTAACCTACCATTACATGCATCAAGTAAAATAAATTATACTTTACTCTTTCGACGTGGAAGTGATCTAATCACTTCGGTAAACACAAACCCATCTCACGCGCTTTCTAATTGCTTGTAGACACTTGCAATTAGGCTTCCAATGACGATTCGCCGCGCTTTAAGCCCAACGAACCCAAATCTTCATGAATCGGCTCGATACCTCCACTTGATCGCCGAAACATTGTTATTCTTCGAATCGAAGTTACTAGGCATCCATCCATAACCTTTAATTGAAGGATTACACGATCAATTTAGATCAAAACCTCATAGGGACAAAATCTCCAATTTCAACCCTAGGTTTTTACATTCTCAAGAACACCCCAAATTCATAGTGAGTGATTTGATTAAAACTAGTTGAGAATTATCTAGAGATCCTAGATATACCAATTTTAAAGCATTTAACTCAACTCCTAACTCAAATTATGAACATCTCACCTTAGACCACCATGCTCTCCAACTTCTTCTTGCTTAAAGAAGAGATCCACCATAAGAGAGCCTTCCAAGCTTCTTCTCCAACCTAATCTCCTCCAAAATCTCCTCTTTGGTGGAGAGAATACAAGATAGGGAGAGAGATATGTGAGCTAGAGAGAATGAGAGAAAGAGAGAAAAAGAGAGAGCTCTCTTCTCATCTCACACGTGTGTGTGTGTGGAAGGGACTTTTTTATAAAATAACTTTATAAAATTTAATAATTAGCGAAATAATCGTGCCAAATTATTATTTGGCAAACTAACCTTCTAAAAGCGGTGAATGATTCACCGCTTTCAGAATATATCGTACGGCTATTAAAGACGGTGAACCATTTACCGTCTTATTTATACTTATCCATTTAACAACCATATTCCCTTTCCCTCTCCTCCTTCTAAAGGCGGTGAATCGTTCACCGTCTTTAGAAGTCTTATTTTTTTTTTAATGCGGTGAATGATTCACCGCTTTTAGAAGGTTAGTTTGCCAAATAAGAAATTGACACGATTATTTCGCTAATTATTAAATTTTATAAAGTTATTTTATAAAAAAGTCCGTGTGGAAGTGTATGAGAGGAGGTTGGCTGTGAGGGGAGAAGAAGAAATAAGTGGCCAAATTTGCAAGAGCCCCCTGCACCAACTAGAAATCGCAGTTTCAGTTCAGTTCAGAATCTGATATTTTTTGCCGGAGTCCTTCTGAATGTCCGTTTGCGCTCAAATTTGACAGTCATTCTTGGTTTAAGTTAATCAGAAGAACTGATCATCACTATTCAGTTTCGGACCATATTTTGGTCACCGAAAGCTCTACCGACTAAAATCTCTAGCAGATTGCTGTTATATTTTATTTTCACTTTTCAGGTGTCGGAATGACATGAAACTTTTAATCTAACCTCAGAAAAATAATTCTGACATATCCTTAAATTTTCATAATTTTCTGACACTGTAAATTTTCTGCTAAAAAATCAGCCCCGTTCCTCACAGAAAATTCTAAATTCTAAATTTTCTGTTTTCATTTCAAATTCAGCACAATTCATTTTCGACTTATATTTCACTTCTCTAAGTTCAATAAAAATAGTATCTCACACTATTTTTATTTTCACTTACTTTTATATTAAAAATCCGGTACACTACATTCAACACTCCGAGGGCTATTGTATAAGTCGATCACACATTCAAGTGCTTCTTAGCTCATGTCTAGCCTAGAGCCCTCATATCACCAAATTCCTCCTTAGGTTCCAACGCCACCATTTCTACATCCTAGGTTAGATACTTCATGTATCTTAGCCTAAACTCCAAGGCTCAAATGTCATCACATGCCTTTAATCATTTGTCTCATTTTTCATACTAAAGGGCTAAAACTCTAATTTCTTCCGAAATATAAACTAAAGCTATGTCTAGTTTGATTACCAGCCATAATACATACTACTATCCCAAAAAACTAAGGACAAGGGAGGATAAAATTGTAAGAAAATTAAGCATGTAGGCGCAGCGGAAGAAAATAACACAATTAAAATTTTCTAAACCAAAGATCACCTCGTGTTTCGTTTTAGATTGTTAACAATTAATCTAATTGATCTTATCAATTAGGATTTACTTTTACCTTGCGCGGGTCGAGATCACCGTGAAGTCGACGATCGCTGGTAAAAGTTGTTCGTCCTCGCTAGTCGCGCACGCGCCCGGCCTTTACTCGCGTCCATACGAAATCACGCCTTTGATCGAAGTAGTCGACCGCTTCGATCCGCGATCCGATCACGAATAAACTCTTGCGTCGATTTGAGGAAGATGATTCAATCTTCTAATTGTGCTAGCAATCTTCCGAAGATCGAAAACGATAGATTAATTGTCGAGGACTTGAGGAAGAGGGAGAGGGTTGACGGCTAGGGTTTTCTTGTATTGCTCTTTCATTAATATGTCATATGACATATATTTATAATGAGAAAACCCTAATCCTAAACCTAATCCTTATCGATTCCTAATCCGATTGGATTATCCATTAACCCTCAAGTTGGTTTTATTTTGAACCGAATCCGAATCCGAATCCGAATCCTAATCCTAATTCGGTTCGTGTGTAACATTTACACATAAGTCCTCATATTATTTACTAACAATTAGTAAATATACCATGCAACTTTTGCACTTAAATACATTTAATTTACAACAATTGCAAATTAGTCCTTTTACTAATAAATTAGTAAACTTTAGTATTTAACTATATTGCAATTAACCCATCTGATAAACTTCTTTTATCGTCACCTTAATATCGATCATGCGCGATTTCTTATGTGTGTGACCTAATAGGTCCAATTCTGTCTGGTAGTGAGATATGATGCGATCCCCATCGACATCATCATCGAAACTCTTTTCGATGGATCAAACACTTTTGATTCTACCATAGTAGAATAATTATTCGCCTATAATTATTCTCTTATTGTTCCCACAATCCACCAGTGATGCCTAGCAGCATATAGTGGCAATCCAGTCAGAAGTGAATATCGGACTGAACCTCTAGGTGCAGTTACCGTACAATACAATCCTTCTATCGCATAGTCCCAACTGAGTGGAGGTCATGGAATACTCGTCAAACCCCATCACCCGTCATATGACAAATTTGATAGGATAGAAGCTCTTATGGTTACTCTTGGAAACATCTTTCCATACACCATACTACCCCGGCCGAGGATTTCTGAGCTTTGTCTTACAAATAGCATAGGACTAATTATCTCTCTACCGAGAGCGATAGATCCCCTATAAACACACCCCCATTCCTAATATGAATCTACTGCAGCCAACATATACTACTAAGACCCGTGGCTAGGATCAGAGTTTGTTGCATAGTCAAACTACAGTAGCTTCACATTGAATGGCCGTGGTGTCGCAGGTCTAAGGATCAGTTGTACCACTACAACATCGAACCAGTTACTGTACTGACGAATAAGTAGACATCCATGTAACCGTTCGTAGTTGGTCACGCTCAGTACCCTTGTTCTCTAACAACCACCTGCATGTTCGCTCCAGTGTCCCCACACTGATGACTCGAGACTCGTCATCCCATAAGGAAGCGGCACATACATCAATCTTACCGGATCAATCATCGTCCCCATGATGATCCACCGATTGAGAGCATTTATGAATTAATCACCAATAATATGTATCTCAAATTCTCAACTCTTGAGAATACATATTATCATCTTATTAATTCAAAGGACGATTCACGAACACATTAAACATGAATGGCATAAAAAGGCCCAAATTTATAAATTATAAAGATTAAGTACAAAGATATGTCCCATAGAAAATAAAATGCGTCAGCCTGATAGGCTTCTAGGGCATACAACTAACAATCTCCCACTTGCACTAAAGCCAATCAGTCATGTATCTAATGCCCATCTTCTCAAGATGAGTCTCTAGTTTCTGCTGAGTCAAAGCCTTAGTTAACGGGTCCGCCACGTTATCCGCGGAGGCAACCTTCTGCACTTCAATATGTCTATCCTTGATGTACTCTCTGATCTTGTGATACCGCCGCTCAATATGCTTGGATTTCTGATGAGATCTTGGCTCCTTAGCTAATGCTACGGCGCCATTATTATCACAATATAGCGGCAGGGGATCCCTACTAGAAGGAACCACGCCAAGCTCAGTGACAATTTTTTTTGATCCAAACAGCTTCCTTGGCAGCTTCAGATGCAGCGATATACTCCGCCTCCATAGTGGAATCAGCAATCGTCTCCTGTTTGGAACTTTTCCAAACTATTGACCCACCATTGCAAATAAATAGATATCCAGACGTAGACTTTCTATCGTCTATATCAGACATAAAGTCTGAATCTGTATAGCCATTAACTCTGAGTTCTCCTCCTCCAAAAACCAAGAACATATCCTTTGTTCTTCTCAAGTACTTAAGGATATTCTTTACCGCTACCCAGTGTTCTTCGCCTGGGTTCGACTGATATCGACTAGTGACACTCACAGCCTGTGCTATATCAGGTCGAGTACATAGCATCGCATACATCAAACTCCCTATTGCTGAAGCATAAGGGATTCTGCTCATGCGACTCCTCTCTTCAGGTGTCTTAGGAGACATAGTCTTAGAGAGGTGAATTCCATGTCTTAGAGGTACCATACCTCTTTTGGAATTCTCCATGCTGAACCTTTTCAACACTTCATCTATGTACATAGCTTGCGATAAACCAAGCAACTTCTTAGGTCTATCCCTATAGACCTTTATCCCTAGGATATAAGATGCTTCTCCAAGATCTTTCATAGAAAACTCTTTTGATAACCATAACTTGACCGATGTTAGCATAGGAATGTCATTTCCAATTAGGAGTATGTCATCCACGTACAATACGAGGAAAGTAACAGCACTCCCACTAACCTTTTTATATACACACGGCTCCTCCTCATTTCTGATGAAATCGAACGATTCGATTGCATCGTTGAAACGAGTGTTCCAACTCCGAGAAGCTTGCTTCAATCCATAAATGGATCGTTGAAGCTTACACACCTTATGACTTCCATCTTTGGAAGTGAAACCCAAAGGCTGCTCCATATAGATATCTTCTTCAAGATATCCATTTAGGAAAGCAGTTTTAACATCCATTTGCCAGATCTCATAGTCATAGTGTGCAGCAATAGCAAGCAGAGTTCTGATAGACTTAAGCATGGCTACAGGTGAAAAGGTGTCCTGATAGTCAATGCCTTCGCGTTGACTATAACCTTTTGCTACTAGCCTAGCTTTGTAGGTCTCTACCTTTCCATCAGATCCAATCTTTCTTTTGAAGATCCATTTGCATCCAATGGGTACAATACCCTCTGGCGGATCAACCAAAGTCCAAACTTGATTGGAGTGCATGGAGTCCATTTCGGACTTCATAGCTTCCAACCATTTATCGGAGTCGATGTCTGACATCGCCTCGCTATAAGTCTTAGGATCATCTCTATGATCCTTATCTCCCATTAGGAACATTTCCTCCATCTCCTCTATAAATAATCCCATATATCTATCCGGAGGTCGGAAAACTCTAATAGACTTGCGAGGTGGCAGAGTAATCTCTTGTGTCTCAGAGTTATCAGGAAGGGCTCTTGGAATACTCAATCCTGAAGAGACTTTCTCCTCTAGTTCTATTTTCCTCCTACTGCCTCCATCTAAAATAAATTCATTTTCAAGAAAGAAGGCATGACGGCTCACAATCACATTATGGCTTTCTGGGAGATAGAAATAGTATCCAAGTGATTCTTTGGGGTACCCAATGAATCTTCCCTTGACTGATCTGCTTTCCAATTTGTCCGTCTTTAATTTCTTAATATAAGCTGGACATCCCCAAGTCTTAATATGAGTAAAACTTGGCTTCCTACCATGCCACATCTCATATGGTGTGGTCGGAACAGATTTGGAAGGCACTCTGTTCAAAATATAAATAGCCGTAAGTGCATAACCCCAAAGTGACGTAGGTAAATCTGTAAAGCTCATCATAGATCGAACCATATCTAATAAAGTTCGATTCATCCTTTCAGACACCCCATTCAATTCTGGTGTTCCAGGAGGAGTCCACTGAGAGACAATACCATTATTCTTGAGGTAGGTTAAGAAATCCGTGCTAAGGTATTCCCCTCCTCGATCTGATCGAAGAGCCTTAATCGGTTTTTCCATTTGCTTTTCTACTTCTTGTCTAAACTCTTTAAACTTTTCAAAGACTTCAGACTTGTGTTTAATTAAATACACATACCCATACCGTGAATAATCATCAGTAAAAGTAATAAAGTAGAGATAGCCGCCCCAAGCAGACACATCGAATGGTCCACATACATCAGTATGTATCAGGGCGAGTACTTCGGTAGCTCTCTGTCCTTGTCCAACAAAGGGAGACTTAGTCATTTTTCCTTGAAGACATGATTCACAAGCTGGGTATGGTTCAGAGAGTAAGGACCCTAAGATACCATCCTTAGCCAACTTGTTAATTCTGTCCTCTCCAATGTGACCAAGTCTAAGATGCCACAAGTACGTTTTATTTACCTCCTCTCTTGGTCTTTTGAAACCAATAGTATTCTCATTCATGCCATTGTCAACTGTATTAATACTAACATCCATATGTAAATAATAGAGATTGTCTATTAGGGAACCATAACCGATCAAATTATTTCTCAAATAAATTGAACAAATGTTTGATTCAAAAATAAACTTATAACCGTCCAACACCAAACGTGAAACATAAATAAGGTTTCTAGTCGCACTAGGAACATAAAGACAATCTCTAAGTTCTAAAACTACTCCTGTCGGTAGACATAAAGGATAAGTCCCCACAGCAACAGCAGCAACTCTTTCTCCGTTTCCAACGCATAGGGTAAGCTCTCCATCTCTAAGTCTTCTACTTTCCTTTAGCCCCTGCATTGAAATAGATAAATGCGAGGTGCATCCCGAGTCAATGACCCATGTGAAAGTAGAACAAACCGATAAGCTAGTAGTTTCAATAACATGAATCTCGGACATACCTTCAAAAGTCTTGTCCTTTACCTTGTCCTTTAGGCTAGCCAAATAGTCCGGGCAATTCCTCTTCCAGTTGCCATCCTTTTGACAGTGGAAGCAAGTTCCTTTGGCGGCCTTCTTTTTAGGAATTACCTTGACAGGTTCAGTCTTTAGCTTCTTTGCAGGCTTCTTCTTTCTCCATTTAGACTTTCTTTTGGAGGAAGCCCGTTCAATAGCCAAAACTGACCCCTTATTGACTTTCAGCATTCCTTCAGCCGTGACCAACATATTCAATAGCTCAGTGAGAGTGCAAGTAATTTTATTCATCTGAAAATTTAAAATGAACTGAGAAAATGAATCAGGTAGGGATTGTAAGATCAAATCAATTTGGAGTTCTGCGTCCATAGTCATTCCGAGCTTCTCAAGCTCCTCAATGTCTTTAATCATCGCCAAGCAATGATTATTGACTGAGTGACCATCTGACATCTTAGTCCTGAATAATCGCTTCGACACCTCGTAGCGAGCTGTTCGACTTTGCTCATCATACAACTCTTTGAGATGAAGCAAGATGTTAGCAGCACTTTCCATGTGCTCATGCTGGCGTTGCAAATCATTGCTCATAGACGCAAGCATGTAGCACTTTACCTTCATATCATCATCAGTCCATTTATTTCTAGCAGCTCTCTGTTGAGCTGTTGGATTTTCGGGCACTGCTGGAGCCTCCGTATCCAACACATAGGCTAATTTCTCAGAATTGAGAACAATTCTCAAATTCCTCAGCCAGTCGGTAAAATTCGGTCCAGTTAAGCGATTAGTATCGAGTATTTTGGCAAGTGGGTTAGAGGCAGCCATTTTCTGCAGAAGGTTAAGATTCTAATTAGTTGTGTACTTAATCGTAATCCATTTTGATTAGGGTCTTTAAATCTAAATGGTGCCTCCCACTAATTTAGCGAATCTCCACACTCCCCGAGTGGAGAAAACGGAAACTTTACTAAAAGTTTCTAGTGGGAATTGCGGTCCCATCTGTTTACACACCACCTCATCCTAACAGATTCTTGGCAATGAGCAAACAAATGAGTGAACAACTCTTGTTCAATGCTTCTCAAGCAAATTGCAATTTAATCTTTGGCCTCCAAAGATACAGGCCTCATCCTGACAGATTCTTGGCCTTATCTTTTGGTTAAGTTAGACCCACCGTTCATTATGCAAATAAGAATGTCATTGAATCCTCATCCTGACAGATTCTTGGATTCAACCCCTTTCTTACCACACAGCATCTCATGCCAATAGACTGGTTGCGGCTCCCTAATGCAACTGACCCCGTGTCCGAGTGCATCAATCAACACTAAAGAGACGCCCACACCCTACAACGGTGGAAGGCCACTAATGGGTTCATAACACCATTAACTTAATATTTTATTTAGGGAGATTAGTTATCTCATCAGTTTTAATTTTTATTAATTTACATCTCATGCAAACCATCGCATCACATGCATACATATATCGCATATAAAAATAACTACCGGTGATGATCATGGATTTTAATTTGATTCGGGCCTGAGCCACTAGGCCGGAATCGGGTCATAGGGTATTACACACAAGAAAAACTTTCTTATCCTGCATCTTGATCGGATTGGAGTTGATCAACTCTTGTCGGCTCCCTCGATCAGCATTTGGTTCAAACTTGATCTGCACCGCATCAACTCTTGAATGCAACAAATCGTCATGAAACCTAAACTACCCTTTTCCCTTTTAATTTTGCAACAATTACAATTCATCCCATAAAATAATGAGACACGCAGGTCTCCAAAATACATAATTAATTAGTACACGCAGGTACCCAGAAAAAGAAAAATAAATCTAACACTGGGTCCTTATTAAATTACATCAATTTACATCATCACATGATACATCCACATCACAAGGTTGCTATCCATGATCATCACCTCATACACATCACATGCATATAATATAAAATTCTCTAATTCGAATTCTAATTAATTGGATTTCGGATTAATTTAAAAACAAATCTTTATTTGTTTCAAAAATCGCAATTATTAAAACGATTTAATACATCTCATGTATTAAAAAATTTAAAATTTAAAATTTAAAATTAATTTAAACTGCAATTCTGCACGATGCAACCGCATGACATAGCCGCATCCCAGCCGCGTTGCACACAAGCACCACATGAACTGCATGCGTGCTCGCATGGCGCGCGCGGAGTTTGCAACATGTGCGTGTCGTCCATGCACTATGGCTCATATCACATGCAATCAAATGCCCAACTAATTAATTAGTGTTGCTATACACCAATTTGTCATGCATGGCCACCCTAATTAATTAGATGACGTATAAGGCATTAAATTGACATGTGCATGCATGTCATTGGGATGACCAAATTAAACACATGCTATTCCCTGCACGCAACCCACTTGTTGCACGCACGAGTACTGCAGCCTCGTCAATAGTGCATCGCGCGTCGGTTTTAATTAATGTTTCAAAACAATCAAAATAATATTCGCAAAACAATCTTCATTGTTTTGATTTCGATCGCTCCGAAAAAACCCAATCAACATCGAAAAAGAGATTAGATCTAAAACAAACAACGAGGGTGGCTCTGATACCACTGTAAGAAAATTAAGCATGTAGGCGCAGCGGAAGAAAATAACACAATTAAAATTTTCTAAACCAAAGATCACCTCGTGTTTCGTTTTAGATTGTTAACAATTAATCTAATTGATCTTATCAATTAGGATTTACTTTTACCTTGCGCGGGTCGAGATCACCGCGAAGTCGACGATCGCTGGTAAAAGTTGTTCGTCCTCGCTAGCCGCGCACGCGCCCGGCCTCTACTCGCGTCCACACGAAATCACGCCTTTGATCGAAGTAGTCGACCGCTTCGATCCGCGATTCGATCACGAATTAACTCTTGCATCGATTTGAGGAAGATGATTCAATCTTCTAATTGTGCTAGCAATCTTCCGAAGATCGAAAACGATAGATTAATTGTCGAGGACTTGAGGAAGAGGGAGAGGGTTGACGGCTAGGGTTTTCTTGTATTGCTCTTTCATTAATATGTCATATGACATATATTTATAATGAGAAAACCCTAATCCTAAACCTAATTCTTATCGATTCCTAATCCGATTGGATTATCCATTAACCCTCAAGTTGGTTTTATTTTGAACCGAATCCGAATCCGAATCCTAATCCTAATTCGGTTCGTGTGTAACATTTACACATAAGTCCTCATATTATTTACTAACAATTAGTAAATATACCATGCAACTTTTGCACTTAAATACATTTAATTTACAACAATTACAAATTAGTCCTTTTACTAATAAATTAGTAAACTTTAGTATTTAACTATATTGCAATTAACCCATCCGATAAACTTCTTTTATCGTCACCTTAATATCGATCATGCGCGATTTCTTATGTGTGTGACCTAATAGGTCCAATTCTGTCTGGTAGTGAGATATGATGCGATCCCCATCGACATCATCATCGAAACTCTTTTCGATGGATCAAACACTTTTGATTCTACCCTAGTAGAATAATTATTCGCCTATAATTATTCTTATTGATTCCCACAATCCACCAGTGACGCCTAGCAGCATATAGTGGCAATCCAGTCAGAAGTGAATATCGGACTGAACCTCTAGGTGCAGTTACCGTACAATACAATCCTTCTATCGCATAGTCCCAACTGAGTGGAGGTCATGGAATACTCGTCAAACCCCATCACCCGTCATATGACAAATTTGATAGGACAGAAGCTCTTATGGTTACTCTTGGAAACATCTTTCCATACACCATACTACCCCGGCCGAGGATTTCTGAGCTTTGTCTTACAAATAGCATAGGACTAATTATCTCTCTACCCGAGAGCGATAGATCCCCTATAAACACACACCCCATTCCTAATATGAATCTACTGCAGCCAACATATACTACTAAGACCCGTGGCTAGGATCAGAGTTTGTTGCATAGTCAAACTACAGTAGCTTCACATTGAATGGCCGTGGTGTCGCAGGTCTAAGGATCAGTTGTACCACTGCAACATCGAACCAGTTACTGACGAATAAGTAGACATCCATGTAACCGTTCGTAGTTGGTCACGCTCAGTACCCTTGTTCTCTAACAACCACCTGCATGTTCGCTCCAGTGTCCCCACACTGATGACTCGAGACTCGTCATCCCATAAGGAAGCGGCACATACATCAATCTTACCGGATCATTCATCGTCCCCATGATGATCCACCGATTGAGAGCATTTATGAATTAATCACCAATAATATGTATCTCAAATTCTCAACTCTTGAGAATACATATTATCATCTTATTAATTCAAAGGACGATTCACGGACACATTAAACATGAATGGCATAAAAAGACCCAAATTTATAAATTATAAAGATTAAGTACAAAGATATGTCCCATAGAAAATATAATGCGTCAGCCTGATAGGCTTCTAGGGCATACAACTAACAAAAATCACTTTGAAAATATTTCCTCCTCCTTTTCTTAAGTCTTCCTCAAGATTGGCCTAAGCTTAGATCCATACTAACCAGTCAATCTAACCTTCAAATCTTCTCACAAAATTTCTGTCGTGATTATATCGACCAAGTCGACGGATTCATTTTAAAATAATCTCTAGATTCTATACCCTTGGTTGCAGGTATATGTCGATAGTGTCTTATATATCATCAATAGCATATTGCATATTTCATTTTTTATTCTCAGATCGTCGGCACTCTTCAATATAACCCAAACTAGGTATTACATTTATACATCTCATTGTTGTTACAATTTGGTTAATCACCCAGTCAACCTATCAAACTTACAATCTTATAGGAGGTTATCCACCAATAAGGTGTAAACAGTCTATACTTGGTCATCAACTTGAACCAACATGCTTCTACGAGCCACATCACGTTTCCCCCGCCTTGGAAAAATAAGGCCATCATCCCTCAAATGTTCCACTTATTGACCTTTACTTTAGGCACTTATCTCTCTCTTCTAATCAGCTGGTGAATCATGGAAGAGGCCTTTATCAACTCGTCTCCACTTTTAACAGTTGCCACTTGGCTACTTCACTCTCATTATCCGACCATAGTTTGTTCTCACCTACTCCGTTTTCCCTGGGTCGTGCCTTTGCACTCATCATCGAGGGTCATGCATTGCATCCATCACCCTTATTAGCTGGGCGGGGGTAAACGCGTCCATAACCTCCAAGACGAGAATTATCAGATCTCCATGGGTACCAGTCCTGACACCAATTCAGGGCACGCATCGTCTCCAACAGACCACATATCTCGGCCACAACGAGAGGCCTTATGCCCTTAGCGATACTTAGCTCACAAACATCGGAGGGCTATCTAGTCCCCACAATATTCATCCCACCAAGTAACTTACTATCATCACTCGAGGGATAACGCGCTTACCTAGGCAATCCAACGATCGAATTTGATCCGTCGCACATAGCAGCTAACCCAATCAAGCGAAAGTTATAGAAGGATAGCCCTACTACACTTTCGAATTCACGCCTCGCGACCGCCACTTTGGTCGGTCCGAGCGCGCGCACAGATCGCCGAACGGACAGAGCCTCCCCTGTCGACCGAAGGCTCAACAACATCATGTACATAGAGTTTTGCGTAGAGAAAATAATCAATATATAAGAATTGCACGAGGGCATATCACAAGAGTGAGAATGTAAACTTAAGTATTACAACATTGGAACATTCACATTTACATGCATTTTTCCACTTTACATTAATACATGAATAATTCCACAAGATACAATTACACTCTCCGTTTCAAATATACATTTGCATTCTTTTACTCGTACACGGGTGACCTACACTGGGTGATCCTGCAATCTAGGGCGCAACGCCCACGCCTCGGTCCGGTGCTGCTCCGCTAATGGTTGGCTCTGTAAAAACAGGGGGGTGAGAACTAAAAAAAGTTTCCAGTGGGTTCGGCCGCCGACCTCGCCGATTTTCCCACTAGGTCTATCAAGGCATAAGTAGATAAACGAACAGGAAGGTAGTACAACAACTACACTATGCATAAACTGGAAGAAATACTACTATGCCTTTGCAAAATAAAGCTAGGTAAACAATAAATGCTATCATGCTCAAGATGCTTACCATTTTTACCTTTCACCCAATCATACCGGCTCACGCGAAGTCAAGCCCAACTCCCTCCTCTAGATCGTCTACTGGGGAGATGACCGCTCAACCCAACACAGACTATCTACGGAGGAGGCATAATCGACTCGTCACCTGTCATCTGATGCTACAATGCTCAAAGATATGATCTACTATGCTCAACTGACTCTCTCTTTTACCTCATGACCCAATCTTACCGGCTCACGCGAAGTAAAGCCAAACTCACAATACCAGGGCCCGCAAGGAGATAGCCGCTCAACTATCTAGGGCCGTCTGCTGGGTAGATACGTTAACCCAATACGTGACAACTCCGAAGCTCACTGCTTGTGGTGGCGCGAACACTAACAAGCCAAACAAAAAATGCGAGTACGATCCAGTCCTCTCATCCCGAGGACACCCTACTGATCAGGGTAGTAACATACGGAGATCTACCAATCCCTAGTATGGTCCAGAGGATCTATTTCAATCCCTCGCATGCCCATCTCAAATCCTGTGCAACTACGGCAACAAACCCACATGTACACTCATGACACACATTGTTCATATTTTCTACTTGCACCATAGGATACCCAATCCATATTTCCATCACTAGGTTCATGTTTAGACTCACAATGACACCTAATATTTCACTATATTTTCTATGTCCAAACATCTGGTCAAGATACCACCAATGTTCCACAATATTTTCTAAGTTCACATTCTAGTTCATTACATTCATAGGGTTTCTAATGTCCAATGACCCAATCCTCATGCATCCAAGTACTAAGTTCTCAATCCAATTTGACCAACCCTACTTTAGAAAGCATGCAAGAAAATGAAAGCTCAAACACAATAATAACCCTATATGCATAGAATTTTCACATATATATACATATGACCAACATGGAAACATAGACATAGAAAGAAATCCAACCATTTCGGATAGCACCATCCATCTCGTTTAAGTACCAATGTAGTACACTGAACTTTAGCAAATTGCAAGGTTCTAGTGTGAGATTAGCGTTTCGTGCTAATCTGGAGGTTTTGGTTGTGTTTCGAGCTCTTGGGAGCGTTTTCGGGACTTAAGAAGTGCGAAAACGGACTCCGGGGGTCAAATCTGTAAAAATTGCAGGTTTGACATTGCATACCGGTATGTGACCTTGGGATACCGGAATCCAGTGAAGAACTGGTTTGCGCAGCTCTCGGGTTCTGCCGAATCCCGCTGGAGATACCGGAATGGGATGGCATTCCGGTATGTGCAAATCGCATACCGGTACTGAAGTGATTAGTACCGGTACTGCGATTTCTAGTACCGGAATCCCTTCGCGTGGCCTGTTTGGCCGAGGCTCGGGTTGCGGGATTTCTGGCCAGATACCGGTATGCCCATACGTATACCGGTATACAGTGCCGAAATTCTGTTTTGTGCTGTTTGCAAATGTTGGGTTTTGGAGGGGTGTTAGGGCAATTGTTACAACATGTAACTTAACCCTTCACAACCCCCCTCACAGCCATTTGTGCTGTGGACTTAGGAGAAAGAGGTAAGGGTTTTTCTCCCTTTCTCTCTCTAGAATCTTGTCTCCATGGTGATGGAAACCTAGGGTTTGATCTCCTTTTCCTTCTCCTTTGCACTCAAGCTTGCTAGCTTGCTCTTGGAGGAACGTGGTGGAGGAGAGGAGAGCTTGTTTGAGGTTTATCTCCAACCCTAGCTTCCTTGGACCTAGCTTGGAGCATTAAAGAGGTGAGTTTTCCTCTTTTTAACCCTCTTTTGAAGTTTATTTGGGTTTTTATTGATGAAACCTCATTATGGTAAACCTAGGGTTTACTTTAGGGTTTCTTGATTCTAGGCTTTTGAATGGAAATTGATGGGTGTAGAATGTTATATTAGGTTGGATTTGAAGCTTCCTAACTTCATTTTGGGTTTTGGACAAGAGATTTTTGATCTAAGGTAATTCCACCATTTTTCCCCTTTTATTATGACGTTTTTCAATAATGTTCGTTCGATGTTTCTAACCCCATAGAAATCTTCTTTAGGGTGCTAGAAATTGAGGGGGCAACTTTGTTTTCGGATACTGCGAGGTTCCGAAGGGTTTCCGGTGGGTTTGACCTCACCGAAATGGGTGAATTCTCCCTATGTCTTCATTGTAGCTTAAGAGCTTAAATTAGTGCATATTCATACTAATTATGACATGGTAGAATTTTAGAATGCATGAAATTCATGTGCTATATAGATGCAAATTATATGTCCTATGTAGTAGGAAGTTTGCATAATTTTAAGCATAGTGCATCATGGTTGACTATGGGAATTGAATATTTCATTCATGTACTTGTTGATTTGCTTGCTTAAAGGAGTAGAGACATGTGTGATGTTAGATGGACAATGGATTTGGAAATACTCTTTGACACTTAACTTGTTGGACTAGTTAAGGAGTATATATGACATATGACATGTTAAAATCAAAAAACTTGTTGGACTAGTTAAGGAGTATATATGACATATGACATGTTAAAATCAAAATGTGTAGTTAAACATATGATATTCCATTTAGATGAATGACAAGATGGACATCATGACCTAGTATTGGACATTAGTTAGTTTTCCATGTTTATAGACATGACGAATGATGTTATTATGGTTGATTGTTGCTTGTTGGCCACTATGCTCGTTTACACATGCTTGTGAGGGTCGCTCCCTACAAGCCGGCACTCCGGAGTTGGCCTCGCGACAGTTATTTCGCCCGTGTGTTAGAGAGAGCGCCGAAATGGAACCGCCGTGGGTAAGGCTCACCAAAGCGTGAGGGTGTTGACTACCACGGAGCCATTAGGCT
Organism: Puya raimondii; assembly: GCA_016920855.1. NCBI lineage: Eukaryota > Viridiplantae > Streptophyta > Magnoliopsida > Poales > Bromeliaceae > Puya > Puya raimondii. The sequence goes on along the minus strand of JABWPP010000050.1, from coordinate 72,232,399 downwards.
CGGCACAAGTGAACATCCCCTTATTGTATTCTTTATGATTACATATTTATAGTTATATGCAAAAGTGAACATTCATATAGTAAGAGGTGAAATATTGCATACTTACACATGTGCTTGGGTAGAATAGTTCATGTTTATATGATCACATCTTGAGGCATTGTAACATTGGAATTTCAATTATAATTATGCTTATTTGTACCTAACCCTTACTTTGCCTCAGTTGACCTAGTGGTGTACTCCGCTCCTCTCGGCGGCTTACCCACTGGGAACTATTGAATAATAGTTCTCATCCCCCTGGGGTTTGTTGTTTTATTTCAGAGCCTTCCACTGCGGGAGAGGCTAGGGATCGCGGCAAGGGCATCGCGTCTAGCTAGTGCGTGAGGGAGCTAGCGACTAGGTGGGGCACCTTTCTTGTATTTTATTTGAGAGGTGTTTTTGTATCGACCACTTTTGTAGAGACTACCCTATGTCCCGTTTTGGGTATATTGTTGTATTAAACTTATGTTGTGGATTTACTCTTTTATGGTATTTCATATTTCCACCTTGAGACCTTACTTGTTTAGTATGTATGCTCTGATTATCATGATAGGATTACTCGCTTTATTCCTTTCTTGTATGTTGTTTTAGACGCCTTGTGTGCATTGGGTTACTTGTGTACACGGCGGGTCTGTGCATGCGCCCGGGTAGGCTTCCGCTGGGGCCCCGGGGCGTGACAACCAATTGCTAGGATTTTCAAGCAATTCGATTTCCGACACCGATTCGGCTCGACCCAAGCCTATCGTATGAAATTCGGCAAAGTCTCCCAATTGAACGTCGTAACCTCGTCGTAATCCAAAACGAAGTTGTCCCCCGCATCGAACTACCCTTCAATTAGAGATTTATGAGATCAATTTAGTTCCAAATCTCTTAGGGACAAAAGCCCCAAATCCAAGCCCTAGGTTTCTTGATTCCCAAGAAAACCCCAAAATCTATGGTAAAACTCTATCAAATCTAGTTTAGAATCATTTAGGACTTCCAAAAATATCAATTTTATGTTATCATCTCCCTCTATCAACATATAGTTTATATACATATCCATATGCTACAAATAGACGAAAGAGGAATTTCGCCGTTTTCGGCGACTCGGAACCCACCTAACGTGCGAATCCAATGAAAAGAATGATCGTCGAAGTGGAAAGATGTTCCGCTGCCTCCACCTAATCCACATAGCAGCCACAACACTCCGAAAGTCACGAAAAAATCCCTCGACGAAACGCTCGCAAAATCGGCTCCTAAATCACATAGAAATCGATTTCTAAGCTTCAATTTCAACAAAAACTCCATCAGAACGACCTCTCCTAAGATCCAACATTAAGAATTCATCAAAAAGTCCTATTCAAAATTATAATAATAAAATACTACCTCGCAATCGAAGCGCCAGAAAAATTCAACATGCGCGGAGGCTCGATAGGCTCGTCAAACGGCCCAAGAAATCACTTTATTTTTCTTCTTCTTCTCTTTTCCCTTCCTTTTCCTCTCCCTCTCTCTCTCTTGCATACATGTTCAAGGTGAACACGTTCAAGGTGGACGAAGGTTCAAGAGTCCCCTGGCAGCTTAGTGGAAATCCACTAAGCAATGTAACAATTGCCAATAGGTCCCTTAGGTAGCAAAGATTCTAACATAAGTCTCATTTTGATATGATACTTTTATTTGGAGCCCTTCTGAATATCTGTTTGCACTCAAATTTGACAGTCAGGCTCAATTAAAGTCAATCAGAAGTACGTGATCTTAACTTTTTAATTTTGAATCATTTTAGGTCACCGAAAGCTCTGCCGACTAGAATCATTATCATATTGCAATCAGACTTCGTTTTCACTGCTCGGGTGTCGGAATGACATGAAACTTCAAATCTGGCCTTAAAAAAATAGTTTCGACATATTCTCAAATTTTTATAATTTTTTGACACTGTGAATTTTCTGCTAAAAAATAATAAGCTCCGTTCCTTATAGAAAATTTTAAATCTCTTGTTTTTATTTCAATTTCAGCACAAGTCATTTCCAACTTATAGTTTACTTTTCTAAGTCCAATAAAAATAGTATCTCATACCATTTATATTTACACTTACTTTTATATTAAAAATCCAGTACACTACATTCCACCCCCCTTAAAGAAAGTTTCGTCCGCTAAACTCAAGTCACACCTCAACTCAATTCAATGAAGAGGTGAGGGTCTCGCTCCTTCATCAAGCTCTCGAGTTCCCAAGTAGCTTCTCGTTCGTCATGATTATTCCACTGGACTTTAACATATGGAATCACACAATTCCACAATTCCTTCTCCTCGGGAGCTTGAATACACATTGGGAACTCCCGTACTCCAAACTACTTCACCCCTCTCACAGGTGGCATATCCATAAGACGTGATCGTCTACCACAAATTTTCATATTTGCCAATCACTGTCTGCACAGCTTTTCCTTGTTGTGCTTGCGCCGTCAATACCCGTAGATGCGCAACTCCACTAACTCCACTTTATACTACATTCCCTCTGCTTTGAAAACCACACGCACACTCACAGTGCAACATCCTAGGTCGGAACTGCCTTTTCGCCTCGTGGTGTGGATTGGCCAGGAATGAGCCGATCAGCCGAATGATCCACCACCACCCGTATCATAACATGGCAGATCCTCCCTCACTCCAAAGGGCCTCAAGGGTGTCACTTCATGCCCCACTCCGGGCATCCTCATCATAGGTAAAGTTCGCCCACAGCTAGCACTGATGCTATCGGATCCACACCCAATCCCTCTATTTAACAAGCCCATCAATTTGGCCCGTTAAAGAGTCTACGTCATACAGTACGACTCTTTCCTCACATCCACCAATCTAATCCGGAGCCTAATTTTGTCCATTCTCCGGTATTGCTCACAAGCAATCTCATTCGGTGTTTCCTTTCATCACGAGTGGATCCTACCACACGTAGACCTCCAGCTCCACAATAAGATGGCACATCCTCGAGCACTCACTCGTCCCGGGACATAGTCCCCATTTCGCATGTGGCCTCTACTATCCCAACGTCTCACAAGGAGCACGTTGCTCCACATCCACATGCCACAGGTTGGCATCACGTCATTCTTATGACGAGCCCATACGAACCCCAAGTTCGTAATTTCGATTCTACTTCCGCGATAACGCTAGGCTCTGCGATTTGGTGACTCTACCAATCAGGCAAGCGGCATGACTGGGCCTTTGCCCCTTTGGTCAATACCCTCAACCTTCTCGCATGTCACTAATGCTCTCTTTAGAAGAGCCCTCGGCTGACCCGTCTAATCCGACTTGCCACGGAGGGTCCACCGACCGACGATCCTTCATAGGCCTACAGCCTAAAGTCTAATGCGACATCGTGCAACGTCTCTCACTCTCATGTGCGGACCCAATTATCACATGGTGGAGTCCCCATTAGGGACCTCGCATCGACACCCCAATAAGGAGTAATTACATCACAAGTCATCGTAATTCTACGACCAGTTCGCATCTACACTCTAGGTGTACGAACAAAATCACAGTTCTACACGTGGCACTTCATGTCTCCGGGTCATCGCTCGGACTACCGCCCCGACCATGAATCCTAGCCATGCCCTACCCTCAGGTTCAGAGCTGCTATCACATGATACCGACTGCGCCTATCCATAAGGCCCCAGGCCCACAATCCAATCACGGTCCAGGCACGAGTAATCCCCAAGCAATGCCAACTAAACCGTGTTACGGATTTTATATTGGCATATTTCGTGAAGTGAGTCGGAGTCTTGAAGGTTCGAAGAAGAAAAGATGAAGAACAAAGACTCGAAGACTCAACGTATGAATTCACGATGCTTGGTAAGTTTAAATAATCTTGATGATGATTTATATATATAATTTAAGTGTTTGGAAGACATTAGAATAGATTTTTAATGATTTATAAACGAATCGGAAAAATTCATACTACGAGGTCCGGACCCTGGAAGCTGAGGTCCGGAACCCGTGAGCAGGTTTTGCTGGTTCGCAGACCCGGTCCGGACCCTGGAAGCTGAGGTCCGGAACCCGTACGCATATCTTGCTATTTCGCAGTCCGGGTCCGGACCCTGGAAGCTGAGGTCCGGAACCCGTGAGCGTGACAGACAGTTTCACAGACCAGGTCCGGATCCTGATGACTGAGGTCCGGACAATGAAACGCCTGAAGAGTTTCAAGGTCCGGACCCCATACCCGCGATCAGGTCCCCGACTCGTAGTGAATTTTTGGAAAGTTATTTTTTCAATTCTACTATGATTCTAATGTCTCCCAAACCTAAAAATAAGATGGTATATTCCTTAAAATATCTTTGCAATCCTAATTTGGTTCCAAACCTTTCTAAAATCAGTTTTTCAATCATAGTCGAAATCGGTTTGCTTCCAAACCTTTCCAAAAACTGTTTTTAATCCTAATCTATTTCGGATTGCTTCTAAACCTATAAATATGATGTGGGGGTGTCACTAAAACGTGGTGAAGCATAGATTATCTTTTAGAAACCCTAGAAGCTTGTAGGTGATCATTTTTCTCATCTTCTACATCAAGCTTCTCTCAAATTGATTCATGGTGCCCTAATTTCTAATATTCTTTTAGAATCAATTTGAGGATTGCTTAGAGATTATTCCCACAGATCTTTAATGATATTCTAAGCAATAAACCATCATCAACGTTGTTGTTCTTGCTCCGGATGGAGTGGCGTCGTGGATTCGGCGTGTTCAAGACGGTTCGTGGATTCGGATCGTTGGCGCTCGTGGATTCGGGTGTGCGTCGTGGATTCGACGTGTAGAAGGCTTCGTGGATTCGAAGTGAGGCGTCTCGTGGATTCGAGGCGTGGCGTTCGTGGATTCGAACGTGGGCGTGGACAACCCGGTGGTGTGCGCGAGATCCGGAGAAGATAAAAGAGAGGTTAAGTCCGTGGAGTCGGTAATCACCTTGTAATCTTTTATTCTTAGTGGATTGTTATCGCGTGTTGGTCCCGTGTGTTTTTCTCCAAGGTGGAGTTTCCCACGTAAATCTCGGTGTGCTGATTTTATTTTCCGCATTACTTTATCGCATTGAGATTTGTGATTTTTGTTTATACACCTATTCACCCCCCTCTAGGTGATTGATATACTCTAGATAGATCCTAGGGCACCCCTATCTTACAATTGGTATCAGAGCGGGATCTAGGCTTTATCTTTCATAATGGGTGAAGGAGGTAATATATTTAGGCCACCTTTATTTGATGGACCAACTACGCTTATTGGAAAGTCCGGATGAGAGCCTTCCTCATCGCAATTGATGAGCGAGTATGGCAAACCATTAAACTTGGATGGAAACATCCAACCGAAGTGGTTAATAACGCTACTGTACCTAAGCCACGGAATAAGTGGTCGAAGGATGAAATTGATTTATCCTCTTTTAATGGTAAGGGAATAAATGCTTTTTTTAATGCCCTAACTCAAACCGAGTTTTCACGCGTCTCGGCGTGTGAAACGGCAAAAGAGATTTGGGATACTCTACAAGTTACACATGAGGGTACAAGTCTAGTTAAAATACAAAAGCTTCAAATGCTTACGAGTCAATTTGATTCTATTTGCATGGAGGAGCATGAATCGTTTATTGATTATTTTACTAGACTCCAAGATGTCATTAATACATGTGCTAACTTGGGAGAGAAGATCCCGGAATCTAAAGTCGTTAGAAAAATCCTTCGAACACTTCCGGAGCGCTTTAGAGCGAAAGTCGCGGCTATTGAAACAATCAATCATCCGGATGATATGAAAGTTGATGAATTAGTAGGCGCTTTACAAACTTATGAAATGACTTTTCCTACTAATCAATCGTCTTCCAAGTCTTCTTCTAAGAGTACAGGTATTGCACTCAAATCTACGAAGGAGGAAGACGACGACTCGGATTCCGATGAAGAAATTTCGCTCGCCGATTTTGAACATCAATTGGAGCGTCTCACGAAAAAATTTCGTCGGAATTTTCGGAAGAACAAGTCAAACCGATCTACATCCAAATCTTCTTCAAAAGGATCTTCACATTCTAAATCCTCTAAAGAGAAGAAGCTTGGAAAGTCTTCTAAAGAAAATGATGAGTTTGTAGGGAAAATCCGGTGTTACAAATGCCGAGGCTATGGCCATATCGCCACGGATTGTCCCTCTAAGAAATTCTATGATAAGAAGGCCTTACAAGCTAGAACTTGGGATGATTCTACTTCTAATGATTCAAGTTCTAGTGAAGAAGAAACCAATGATGGAATTGCTTTTTCTTCACATGTTTCTCCTTCTCCCTCTACTTTTTGTTTATCATCTATTATTTCTAACCCCTTTGACTCTTTTTCTTTCAATGAAACGTCGAGCGACGATGGCACGAGTGAAGGGGACTCGGATGATGATGACTTAGCCGAAGCATACAATCAACTACTTATTGAATCGAAAAAGATGGCTAAGCTTAACAAGAAGCTAAGGAGGCAAATGTTAGAGCTTGAAAGTGAAAACAATAACTTGAAGGAGTCATCTAAAGCTCTTGAGGAGGAAAGGGAAAACATATTGAAGAACAACAAAATCCTCCAAGAGAAGCTCAACCAATCGGAGATAACGATCAAATCGCATCAAGAAAAGGTTGGCTTTCTAGAACTACAATACAAGAAAATTCATGTTTCTAATCAAGTCTTGACGAAACAAGTCCATCAACTCAAGTCCGACATACAAAAATTCTCCTCCGGTTCAAAGAAACTTGATGATATGTTCGGATTGGGTCAAACAAGCAAACTTGGACTTGGATATGAGCGGACATTTGTTGAGAAGGTAAAAAATTCTATTCCCAAAGTCTCAACAAGTGTAAAAGAGAAAGTATGTCATAGATGCGGAAAGAAAGGACATATCAAGAAGACATGCCATAAAAAGAAAACTCAAGTGGCATCTTCTAAGCATCTATCGGCATTTTCCAACACTCGACAACCTTCACGGTTTCAAAAGCAACATCAAAAAGGTCGAGTACCCAAGGTCAACCGAAAGTCAAAGCCACAACACTCAAATACTCCAAAGCGGAATGCGGTGGTAAGACCCACGGTTGATCAAAAGTCAAAACAAACCGTGCCTAACGTCAACAAATCGAGACAAGCAACAATCCGACAAGTTTGGATTCGGAAAGGTGATATCTTTCATTCTCTAAAGTCTTAATTTGTTTTTGACTTTGTGTAGTGCTTTGATCGGTTTCTATTGCATATCTCTCGTTTATTGCATTACACGTTTTGGTGCTTTCATTGTTACGATTTTTTTTATTCTTTGAATGATTAGAACATTACATAGTGCATTGAATATCAATAGGTTCACTTTCATTCACTCTTAATTAATCTCATATTAATTATCGGTTTTACTTTATTTTCATTATATTTGAAGATAATTTATTATGAGAATTCTTAATACTTATATTCATCAAATTTAGGCAATCATGTGTAATCTCTAGGAGCTTAACCTATCTCGGTTGTGTGTGTTGAATTTGATGAATAGTCATTCTCTTATGGACTAAAATTTGTCATATTTTCTTTCAACTAAGAGATTGCATAAGCGAGGGGGAGTTATTATTATATAAAGTGAAATGCTCGTATGCTTTGAAAGATGTGGAAAGAGTTACATCCTTAAAGGAGTGTGAAAACTACCACCACATGGAGGAAAGAGCTACCACCCCGGTCGTCCGGTTAGTGTGTGCAGCTACCACATGAGAATTGAATTGCATATCCAAAAAATATATATAAGTGCAAAAGGATGCAAAAGGAAAATATCACAAAATTTTATTTTTTCGGTGTTATAAGGTGGTCCACATACATGAAAGATGCTCAAAGAGCCACCCCCTGTGCGATATTTGTTTTATCTCAAATTTGAATGTTTATGCAACAAATTTATGTCTCTTTGATGAATCCCTTAAGTCATCTTCATAATCCGTTTACATCTTGATAGCTTTTGAGCCTTTAGATTATTTTTGATGACTTATTTTTGAAGATTATATGAATTAAGAAATCGGATAATATTTTATCTACATTATGATGATTGTGTAGTAAAGTTCTTAATTCTTATGAAATTAATAGGGATTGAAAGAAGTCAATGTGAATTTATACTCCTCATGCACTAACAATGTTTGACGTTTTTAATACAAGTTGTTTCAAAATTGAAAAAGCTTTAAACTTGTATTTTGATTAATTTCTCTCGAACTTCTCTCTATTTTTGGTGTTTTTCTTTTGGCAATTTTTGACAAAAAGGGGGAGAGAGGTAATGATGACTTAGACGCATAAACATAGGGGGAGAGATTGCATGAACAAAGGGGGAGCAATTTTGATATTTTTTCTACTAACTTTGTTTGTGGAGAGTGCAAATTTTTACAGATCTTTCAAGACTTCAAGACTCCATGTTTGTCTAAGTCATAGAGTTTGTTTTTAGGAGTTACAAAATTGTAATTTTGAATTCTATTTGGATCTTTCACGCGAGAAGTTCATTGTTTTGGTGATGGCAATGAATTTCATTTTTGGAGAGATGAGCATCGTGAGTGTTTTATGTATTTTTGAGTTTTGTCACAAAATTGCCAAAGGGGGAGATTGTTACGGATTTTATATTGGCATATTTCGTGAAGTGAGTCGGAGTCTTGAAGGTTCGAAGAAGAAAAGATGAAGAACAAAGACTCGAAGACTCAACGTATGAATTCACGATGCTTGATAAGTTTAAATAATCTTGATGATGATTTATATATATAATTTAAGTGTTTGGAAGACATTAGAATAGATTTTTAATGATTTATAAACGAATCGGAAAAATTCATACTACGAGGTCCGGACCCTGGAAGCTAAGGTCCGGAACCTGTGAGCAGGTTTTGCTGGTTCGCAGACCCGGTCCGGACCCTGGAAGCTGAGGTCCGGAACCCGTACACATATCTTGCTATTTCGCAGTCCGGGTCCGGACCCTGGAAGCTGAGGTCCGGAACCCATGAGCGTGACAGACAGTTTCACAGACCGGGTCCGGATCCTGATGACTGAGGTCCGGACAATGAAACGCCTGAAGAGTTTCAAGGTCCGGACCCCATACCCGCGATCCGGACCCCGACTCGTAGTGAATTTTTGGAAAGTTATTTTTTTCAATTCTACTATGATTCTAATGTCTCCCAAACCTAAAAATAAGATGGTATATTCCTTAAAATATCTTTGCAATCCTAATTTGGTTCCAAACCTTTCTAAAATCAGTTTTTCAATCCTAGTCGAAATCGGTTTGCTTCCAAACCTTTCTAAAAACTGTTTTTAATCCTAATCTATTTCAGATTGCTTCTAAACCTATAAATATGATGTGGGGGTGTCTCTAAAACGTGGTGAAGCATAGATTATCTTTTAGAAACCCTAGAAGCTTGTAGGTGATCATTTTTCTCATCTTCTACATCAAGCTTATCTCAAATTGATTCATGGTGCCCTAATTTCTAATATTCTTTTAGAATCAATTTGAGGATTGCTTAGAGATTATTCCCACAGATCTTTAATGATATTCTAAGCAATAAACCATCATCAACGTTGTTGTTCTTGCTCCGGATGGAGTGGCGTCGTGGATTCGGCGTGTTCAAGACGGTTCGTGGATTCGGATCGTTGGCGCTCGTGGATTCGGGTGTGCGTCGTGGATTCGACGTGTAGAAGGCTTCGTGGATTCGAAGTGAGGCGTCTCGTGGATTCGAGGCGTGGCGTTCGTGGATTCGAACGTGGGGCGTGGACAACCCGGTGGTGTGCGCGAGATCGGGAGAAGATAAAAGAGAGGTTAAGTCCGTGGAGTCGGTAATCACCTTGTAATCTTTTATTCTTAGTGGATTGTTATCGCGTGTTGGTCCCGTGGGTTTTTCTCCAAGGTGGAGTTTCCCACGTAAATCTCGGTGTGCTGATTTTATTTTCCGCATTACTTTATCGCATTGAGATATGTAATTTTTGTTTATACACCTATTCACCCCCCTCTAGGTGATTGATATACTCTAGATAGATCCTAGGGCACCCCTATCTTACAAACCGTCGCCACGTGACCAAGGCACTCCTAGCGCAATATACTTTGGCCGTCCAACTCTTAGGTATTCACCTGAAACTTCACCTCACAAGGAGGATTCTCAACACGGTCCAAACACTCGCATACCGAGCTTATGTTTCCTTGATTGAGGCTCCTCTCTATCAAGCACACGTCCGCCTGTCACTAGGCATCCAGAAGGAACTACCAGCTTCCCGAGCGGTCCTCGGCATCCTTTACACTTGGCCAACGCCCGAGTGTTTCTGCCAACGAACCCTCTTCGGCTGAAACTTCAGTCCGTGCCCCACGGCAACTTTACAGTCGAGCACACTATGCCTCTACTTTATCCTGTGTTAGCCACAATCACCAAGCAATGCTGCTTTATCATCCTTTACTTGCCATGAGCGCTCCCTCATTTTGAGCCGCTGCACCTCAAGGCTAACTCATCCAAATCTAGCAATCGTCGCACCAATTCTATTATGGCAGTGAAATTATTACCATTACCAAACCATCAAAGGGTTCCAAGGTTAGAGTACGACCCTAAATTGTTAATTCTTCATAAGCGGTCACTACCGTATCCATGAATGTTTCATATCCCTCGTTCACTTGCCCTTTAACAGTTACTTGAGATTATCATCTCCGGGAAGGATTCGCTCAACCACCATATAACCTATCTCCATTACCACGGCTCCAAGGCTATTGCATACATCCATCACACATCCAAGTGCTCCTAAGCTCATGCTCAGCCTAGAGCTCTCACATCACCAAGTTCCACCGATCCAACTTGGGTACTATGTCACTACTTTCACATGTTAGATTCCATCCTAGGCTAAATACCATAAGTATTCTAGCCCACTTACAAAGCTCACATGTCACCACATGCACTTAATCATTTATCCATTTTCCACACAAGAGGGTTACAACCCTAATTCTTCCTGGCATACAACTGAATCATACTTAGTTTAATTGCCAACCATAATACATATACTAATATCTCAAGAAACTAAGGACAAGGGAAGATCAAACCACTTCAAAAGCATTCCCTCTCCTCTTCTTGTATCTTCCTCAAGATTGACCTAAGCTTCGGTCCATACTAACAGGTCACTCCAATAGTGCCTTATACATCTCATTGGCACTACAACAGGGCTAATCATCCTGCAAGCCCACTAAACTTACAATCCCATAGAGGATTTAATCGCCAACACAATCAACATAGTGTGCAAACACGCCATGCTTGATCACCAGCCTGAACTAACATGCCCCTACGAGTCACATCATGTTCCTCTGCCTTAGAAGAACAAGGCCGCCATCTCTCAAACATTCCACTTACCGATTTGGTCAACTCGGCTCCGTTTTCAATAGTCGTCACTTGGCTACTTCATTCTCGTCATCCGATCATAGTCCGATTTTACCTACGCCGTTTCCCCACGGGTCATGCCTTCGCATCCATCATCAAGGATCGTGCACCACAACCATCACTCAAGGTCGCGCATTGCATCCATCACCCATCTTAGCCGGGGCAAACGCGTCCGGGTCCAAGACAAGAACTATCAAATCTCCACAACTACGAGTCCAGACACCAAGTTAGGGCACGCATCGGCCCCTCAAGACCACGCATCTCGGTCACAACGAGAGGTCTTATGCCCTTAGTGATTCCTAGCTCGCAACATCGGAGGGCTATCTAGTCCTCCGCAACATCCGTCCCACCAAGTAACTTACTATCGTCACTCGAGGGCGAACACGCTTACCTAGGCGATCCAATATTCGAACTTAATTCCGTCGCACACACTAGCCGACCCAATCAAGCGAAAGTCATAGAAGGGCACCCCTACTCCACTTTCGACATCATGTTGTCTGCAGCCAACATGATCATCTAAATAGAGCAATTGCAACACCTTCAATCCGTCTCCAAAATGCTAGTGGAGACACATCTTGACCCAATCATTTCACTTTCGCCACAAGTTCCGTCCACTCACGAGCCTAGGTCCTTAAGGTTTTTCAAGCCTAATTTTTCCTAGGTCCTCCTCCTAGACTGTTTCTACGCTCTGATACCACTCTTATATGTCACGCCCCGCGACCGCCACTTTGGTCGGTCCGAGCGCGCGCACAGATCGCCGAACGGACAGAGCCTCCCCTGTCAGCCCAAGGCTCAACAACATCATGTACATAGAGTTTTGCGCAGAGAAAATAATCAACATACATAAATTGCACGAGGGCATATCACAAGAGCGAGAATGTAAACCTAACTATTACAACATTGGAACATTCACATTTACATGTATTTTTTCACTTTACATTAATACATGAATGATTCCACAAGATACAATTACACTCTCCGTTTCAAATATATATTTGCATTTTTTTACTCGTACACAGGTGACCTACACTGGGTGATCCTGCTATCTAGGGCACAATGCCCACGCCTCGGTCCGGTGCTGCTCCGCTAATGGTTGGCTCTGTAAAAACAGGGAGGTGAGAACTAAAAAAAGTTTCCAATGGGTTCGGCCGCCGACCTCGTCGATTTTTTCACTAGGTCTATCAAGGCATAAGTAGATAAACGAACAGGAAGGTAGTACAACAACTACACTATGCATAAACGGGAAGAAATACTATTATGCCTTTGCGAAATAAAGCTAGGTAAACAATAAATGCTATCATGCTCAAGATGCTTACCATTTTTACCTTTCACCCAATCATACCGGCTCACACGAAGTCAAGCCCAACTCCCTCCTCTAGATCGTCTACTGGGGAGATGACCGCTCAACCCAACGCAGACTATCTACGGAGGAGGCATAATCGACTCATCACCTGTCATCTGATGCTACAATGCTTAAAGATATGATCTACTATGCTCAACTGACTCTCTCTTTTACCTCATGACCCAATCTTACCGGCTCATGCGAAGTAAAGCCAAACTCACAATACCAGGGCCCGCAGGGAGATAGCCGCTCAACCATCTAGGGCCGTCTGTTGGGTAGATACGTTAACCCAATACGTGACAACTCCGGAGCTCACTGCTTGTGGTGGCGCGAACACCAACAAGCCAAAAAGACAATGCGAGTACGATCCAGTCCTCTCATCCCGAGGACACCCTACTGACCAGGGTAGTAACATACGGGGATCTACCAATCCCTAGCATGGTCCAGAGGATCTATTTCAATCCCTCGCATGCCCATATCAAATCCTGTGCAACTACGGCAACAAACCCACATGTACACTCATGACACACAATGTTCATATTTTTTACTTGCACCATAGGATACCCAATCCATATTTTCATCACTAGGTTCATATTTAGACTCACAATGAGACCTAGTATTTCACTATATTTTCTATGTCCAAACATCTAGTCAAGATGCCACCAATGTTCCACAATATTTTCTAAGTTCACATTCTAGTTCATTGCATTCATAGGATTTTCAATGTCCAATGACCCAATTCTCATGCGTCCAAGTACCGAGTTCTCAATCTAATTTGACCAACCCTACTTTAGGAAGCATGCAAGAAAATGAAAGCTCAAACACAATAATAACCCTATATGCATAGAATTTTCACATATATACACATATGACCAACATGAAAACATAGACATAGGAAGCAATTCAACCATTTCGGATAGCACCACACATCTCGTTTAAGTACCAATTACTAGAATTTCCAAGCAATTCGATTTTCGACACCGATTCGGCTCGACCCAAGCCTATCGGATGAAATTCGGCAAAGTCTCCCAATTGGACGCCGTAACCTCGTCGTAATCCAAAACGAAGTTGTCCCCCGCGTCGAACTACCTTTCAATTAGAGATTTATGAGATCAATTTAGTTCCAAATCTCTTAGGGACAAAAGCCCCAAATCCAAGCCCTAGGTTTCTTGATTCCCAAGAAAATCCCAAAATCTATGGTAAGACTCTACCAAATCTAGTTTAGAATCATTTAGGACTTCCAAAAATATCAATTTTATGCTATCATCTCCCTCTATGAACATATAGTTTATATACATATCCATATGCTACAAATAGACGAAAAAGGAATTTCGCCGTTTTTGGCTACTCGGAACCCACCTAACGTGCGAATCCAATGAAAAGAATGATCGTCGAAGTGGAAAGATGTTCCACTGCCTCCACCTAATCCACATAGCAGCCACAACACTCCGAAAGTCACGGAAAAATCTCTCGACGAAACGCTCGCAAAATCGGCTCCTAAATCACATAGAAATCGATTTCTAAGCTTCAATTTCAACAAAAACTCCATCAGAACGACCTCTCCTAAGATCCAACATTAAGAATTCATCAAAAAGTCCTATTCAAAATTATAATAATAAAATACTACCTCGCAATCGAAGCGCCAGAAAAATTCAACATGCGCGGAGGCTCGATAGACTCGTCAAACGGCCCAAGAAATCACTTTATTTTTCTTCTTCTTCTCTTTTCCCTTCCTTTTCCTCTCCCTCTCTCTCTCTTGCATACATGTTCAAGGTGAACACGTTCAAGGTGGACGAAGGTTCAAGAGTCCCCTGGCAGCTTAGTGGAAATCCACTAAGCAATGTAACAATTGCCAATAGGTCCCTTAGGTAGCAAAGATTCTAACTTAAGTCTCATTCCGATCTGATACTTTTATTTGGAGCCCTTCTGAATATCCGTTTGCACTCAAATTTGACAGTCAAGTTCAATTAAAGTCAATCAGAAGTACGTGATCTTAACTTTTCAGTTTTGAATTATTTTAGGTCGCCGAAAGTTCTGCTGACTAGAATCATTATCAGATTGCAATCAGACTTCGTTTTCACTGCTCGGATGTTGGAATGACATGAAACTTCAAATCTGGCCTTAGAAAAATAGTTTCGACATATTCTCAAATTTTCATAATTTTCTGACACTGTGAATTATCTGCTAAAAAACAATAAGCTCCGTTCCTTATCGAAAATTCTAAATTTTCTGTTTTTATTTCAATTTCAGCACAAGTCATTTCCAACTTATTTATTTCTCTAAGTCCAATAAAAATAGTATCTCATACCATTTTTATTTACACTTATTTTTATATTAAAAATCCGGTACACTACAAGTTTATTTTTTTATAAAAAAATTGTCTATTTTTTCTCTCTTATATATTGATCTATGAAAAAAAATTTCAGATCCGCCACTGCTCTAAAGGTTCACAATTTATAAATTTATAAATAAATAATGTAAAGAAATTTAGTTATTCATACTTTAACAATATTGTGTTAAGTTGTCAATATATCAATATATTGACAAGGGCAAATTTCTTAAGGATAAAATATATTTTCCAATGTCAATACTATGCCTGTAACACAACAGGTGCCTTTGAGTAATGTTGGTAGATAGGTGGAAGCTGCAGCGACGGCCAGATCATGAATTGCATTTTTTAATCATACTGATTTCTAAGTTATATGAATCACTTATTTTGGGCTCTTGCCAGATATTATAGGTATACAATGAATCCAGCTACTATCCTTTTAGGAGGATGGGAGCCTTCGTCCTCCTAAATTTTCTACCGTTCGGATGAAAAGATGTGCGGCTAGGATGAGAGTGGTTACGGTTAGGTTGATAGTGGGCCTCCTAGGGTTGAGTGGTGGTTTGTTGAATAGTATAATCTAACGGTTGAAAATGACTAAAAGTTAAATCTAACGGCAAAAAATTTGATAGGACAAAGGCTTCTATCCTCTTAAGAGGATAGTAGCCGGACTCGGTATACAATACTAATTGATAGAATTATATTTAAGGGTTGTTTGATTGATTGTAATTGTAAATTCAATATAGTTTAGGGTTTAGGGTTTAGGATTTGCTGAGACAAAACCACTATTTAGGTTGGAGGAACTAATAATACATAATATATTTATCTTAAAATATTTTTTATAAATCAAATTATAATAAACGCTCAATATATAAGATACAAGCTTTTTACCAAAAAAAAATTCACTATGATCCCTAAAATTTCTAATGTTTTATTTTTTTGTAATACTGTAATTAGAGATCTTTATGTAATGTTTAAAAAATTGAGGGGGCCATGATTATTGTAGGCCTCTCAATATCTCCCAGAGATATGTACAGTTAAAAATACAATAATTCTAATAGCATGTATTTTTCTTGGTAGAATAAAGCGAAAATTACTGTAATCATAAATAATTTATGTGGTAATATACAGTTCAAAACTATATTAATAATTTCTATTATTTTATAAATTGAATGGTTTGTATCTATTGATAAAAATGTTCAACAAATCCAAACCAAGTACCCTTGCGATTTTTTTTTAATAATAGTGGATCCATCACAGTTGAAGAATTGTTTTTCTTGTATATTTGATCTCTCTATAAATAAAAACATAAATTTGACAAATACGTACGTTTGCTATATGTGCTTAGGGATGCAAGCGGATTCAGGTTGGCGGAGCTCCCACCCCAATCTGTTCGAGCAATAATTAGATGTAGAACAATAAACCGAGTATTTTCTCAAGATAGGATACGGTGAAAATATGGGCTTTTTTTGCATTTGGCTCCTTCAAAAAAAAAAATTCACAAATAGCCCCACCAAATTTATAATTGCAAAATTGGCCCTATACCCGTCACGCAAGCGCCACATAAGCGCCATGTTGGAATGAATGTTTAGGTTGAACACGATGAATCATTCACCGTGTTCAAACACGGTGAATGATTCCCCGTGTTCAATGCCCCGCACGATCTCTCTTCCTCTCTCTCCCCCGAGCTTTCCCTATTTCTCTCTCGGTTCCCTCCTCGAGCTCTCCACCGTCGCCCGCCGCCACCGCATCCCCTCTCCTCCTCCCTCCTCCTTCCCTCCCTCCGCCGCATCCCTCTCCTCCCTCCTCCTTCCCTCCCTCCTCCTCCTTCATCATCATCATCATCATCACCACACATTCACGGCAACCTAGGGATAGAAGGCAACCTAGGGATAGAAGGGGAACATTGAACACGGTGAATGATTCACCGTGTTCAACTTAAACTTCTCTTGGCGCTTACGTGGCGCTCACGTGGCAGAGATAGGGCCAATTTTGCAAATTAAAATTTTATAGGGCTATTTGTAAAAAAAAAATTTGTTAAGGGGTTAAATGCAAAAAAAGCTCTGAAAATATTGATTCGCCCCGAGGTGTGCAGGTAGTATTTTTCTTTTTCTTTTTTGGATTTGAAAAGTACACCTCATATAATGGTGTGCATGTAGGGATGTAAAACGGGGCGCCCGGCCTCGGGCCGGGCTGCAGCAAGGCAGGAGTGCTGTAGAACCCGTGCTGGCCCGGCCCGAACTTCCGGGCTGTGCTGGGTCTCTCCCCTTGGGCCTGACGGCCCGGCACGGCATGACCCGAAAGGGACCTGGGCTGTGCCGGGCCAAGGAGAGGCCCACGGCCCGGCATGATGGACCCCAAGGCCGAGGCAAGGTCTGACTCCCCAGGACCTCTTCCCAGCAGACCTTGGGAGGAGTGGTTTTGTCCAATGGACTAACAATTTTGATCCATTGGACCAAAAACCCCTCTCAATTTTTTTTCAAAAAAATAATAAAAATTTATATATTTTAAAAAAACTTAAAAATTTGTTATTTTATAATTATTTTTATAAATTTTAAATCAAAATGTCAATTGTAGAAATAATTTATTGTATATATTTTTAGATTTTATATATATATTTTTAAAAAATTAGAAAATAAAAAAGCTAAATTACAGAAAATCCCTGTCAATACTGGCTTTTTCACTTTTCCCCCTGACTTTTGAAACCTACATTTTGCCCTTTAAAAATTGAGAAATGTTCACTTTGGCCCCCGCCGTCAGTGTTCCGTTTATATTCTATTATTATATATTTTTTATACCCAAAATACCCTTGAAACATTCATCTTAGATGCGCCGCCTCACCCTCCTCCGCCGCCTCGTCCTTGCCGAACCCTTCATCCGTGCCCACACACACGCCCTAGCCCTCCTCCGCCGCCTTGCCCTCGCCCGCGCCCACCTCTCCGTCTACGCCTACCCCGATCTCCTCCCTACAGTCGCTTATGGCGAGGGTGCTGGAGGAGCGGGGCAGCAGGTGGAGGAAATAGAGTCGAAGCTGGGGTCGAAGGAGGCGTGAAGGACGGAGGAGGAGAGGCTGCGGATGAGCAGGATTGGGGAGGAGACGAAGAGGATAAGGGGCAATTTGGTTATTTTGTCATCATAGTTAACACCATATCTTTCTGTGAATATTTTTTATTTTTTAAGAGAGTAAAGTGTAGGTCTTTAAATAACAGGGAGAGAAAGTGAAAAATCAGATTTTGATAGGAAGATTTTCTGTAATTTAGCCAAATAAAAACTTTAAAGGGTCGGCTCGTAGCACGGCCCGGTCCAATACAACCCATGCCTTTCAGGCCGAAGGGCTGTGCTGCGCCAGAGGCTTAGTAGCTCCGACCCGGCACGACTCGGCCCAAATTTGAAGCCGGGCCGGGCCGGCCCCTAGCTCGTTTTGGCCTCGCTAATGTGGGCCGTGCTGGTCCGGCACGGTCCACATTACACCACTATGTGCATGTTTATGTCCTTACATTGTGGGGGTTTAAAATCTTTATTGAGTTTTTAGTTAAAATAAAACTTGATTAGACTACGCGTCACGAACATTGATGCATGACACAAGATACGACACGACGATTCGGCAGTTTCTAAAAAATTAAGACACAGATACGGTATGAACACCACTAATACAATATAATAAAATAACAAATATTTATTATATATAAAATATTAATTTTGTTAAAATATTATTGTATTTCTTATATGAATAAAAGTTAGTAAATTTTTTGTAGAAAGTCCATATATTTTAAGAAAAGAAATTCTCTACCACACATAACTTATTTATATTGTCTGAAAAAATTTGTATGTATTATTCAAAAAGAAAATTTATTTATCATCTTACATTTTTTTATGTATAAAAAAATAAATTAAAAATATGTATAATTGTTTTTTAATTACATACGTTATAGATCTGCATTCAACGCATGTCCAAGACGTGTCCACGTCGGAGTCGAGTCTAACACGGATATGTGCATGCCTGACACCGACACGCAAGACTTATAGAAGTGTCTGTAATGCATAGCTAATTAATAAATTCTATTCATAAAAAAATTTGAATGTAAGATTCACATATAGACACCGACCGTTCCTAACGCAACTGACAAAGGGCTTGGTAGTTTGGTACCCGAGGTTCCAAGTTCAAATCCTAATTGATTCACATTTTCAGTTAAGTTTATTTTTAAAAAAATAAACGAAACGGATAGCATGCGATCTTTCTCTTAAAAAAAAAAGATTCACATGTGGACGATTGGAATACACTCTTTGAATTTCACCAACACATTTTTATGAGCTAATGCCCTGTCTAGCCTCCTTAGAAAAAAAAATTCTCTATCTAGCCTTCTTTTAAAAAATATTTCCAACCTAGCCTTATTTTTGTAGATTAGGAAAAAGAAGATAAGTTAATAATTTTTATATAAATTTATATGTTAATTGGGTTAGAGATTATGTTTTTCTCTCTCCTCTCCCATTTTCCAAGAACTTTCTCTCACTCACTCTCTCTCTCCTCCCCAACCACACGAGGAAGTCTACTGTGTCACGCTTGCACCACGTCATCAATAACAAGCCAATCACATCTCTCCTTTTAAAAAAAAAATATAATAAAAATATTTTTTTATAATCATGATGGGACATATATACTTAAAAGGAGATATTTGATTGGTTTGGGACGCCACGTCACCAAATACACCCGTTGCATTTTAGAATTTTTCCAACCACACCCCCTCTCTCTCTCTCTCATACCATCCCAGCAGCACCCTCTCTCCTCTCTCCCCACCAACACCCACGTGCATGTACACACACACATTCTCTCTCTCTCTCTGCCCACCCTCACACACACTCTCTCTCTCCCCAATATTTAATAACAATTAATTATTATTATTATTATTATAATAATTTATTTATTAATAATAATAAATAGTATTATTACTAAATTATAATTTATTATTATTACTACTACTATTATTACTAGTACTTAATTTGACTATACAAGTCAGTAATAATCAAATAGTTATAGTTAATAATTAATAATAAAAATAATAATAATGACCAATTATATATCATATTATTGCTAAATGATTGCTTCATATAAATTAAAATAACTAAATAAGATATTAAAAATAATAAGCTAAGTACACAAAAATTAAGTGTTCAGTAGACATTGAAAATAAAAAAAATACAGTCATACAAAATATTAAGTGTTCATACATAATATCATATTACATTCACTTAATTTAAGCCGTTCTTAATTCTTTCTGCTTGATGTTTATGATCTTCTATGTCATCTCTCGCTCCTGATGAAAATCGTTTCATATTGTTGTGAAGTACCTGTATAAAAAAAAATGTTATGAGCTATATTTTTAAGTAATATATAAAGTAATATAACAATACTTGATATCACCTGATTAGTTTCGGTTGGGGCATTTTCGCCTATTATATCCTTTCTGTTTGTAAATTTCACATATATAATCCATCTTCTTCTGATCTCTTATATCCATATCATTACGAATCCGCTCTGATTTTGGACGACGCTTCTTTGACCTCCGCATAGACTCATTTGGAATTAAGATAGAACCAGAATATGGTTGCCAATAATCCTTATCTGGTATGGGATTAAATTTAGGACGCCATGTCATTGTTAGTGCCTCAACAGAGTAATATTTATCAACAAAAGATTGGTAGTCTATTGCACGTGCCGAACAGGCTGCCAAAATATGAGAGCAAGGATAATGATAAATTTATAACTTCTGACATGAACAACTTCGATTCCCTAAGTCTACAATTTGAGTTTTTCCTTCTTTTCGACGCTCGCATATGTAATCAGTTTTTGTCTGAATTGGGTATACTCCAGGCCTATGATGGAACATTGTAGATATATGGCCATTTACTTTTTCTCGCTTTTCATCAAGAATATTCTGAATTTTTGGACTCCACTTTTGCCCTTCTCCAGTAAGTCTCTATGCAACTTTTCGTCTTTCGATAAAATAGTTATTCACGCGATAAAAAGTAAGTTCAACAATTGCTGTTATTGGTAAACTGCGAACTCCTTCAAGAACACTATTAAAAATTTTAGATAAGTTTGTGGTCATCATACCGTACCAACGACCTCCATCATATGCAAGCACCCACTTATCACGAGGTTGACTATTAATCCACTCTTCAGCATCTGGTTTTACTTGTATCAGCTCCCTTAGAGACTTCTCAAACTTTCGGATCTGTCGTTGTGTAGCAATTGTTTTAAGTTTGTTCATCAATGACTTGTCACAAAAACAACTATAGAAATTAGTGGCAAAGTGTCTCATACAGAAACGATGATAAGCAAATGACTCTATCTAACCTTTGAATTGATCGTTCATTGTATTCATTATACCTGCATGACGATCAGAAATAACACATAATTCATGACGATCAGTAATATACTCCCTGATGCAGGCCATAAACCATCCCCAACTGTCATTATTTTCTCCTTCAACCACCACAAAAGCAAGTGAAAATAATTGGTCATTAGCATCAGGGGCAACAGCAGTAAGCATTCTGCCTTTATATTTTCCATATAAAAATGTGCCGTCTATACTAATCACTGTTCTACAATATTTAAAACCTTCAATTGATGCGCCAAATGCCCAAAAAATATGTTTAAATACTTCCTTTCCTACCTCGGTGCTTGGTTCTGTAATCCACTTGACAACTGTTCCTGGATTAGATTCTTGTAATGCCGCCATAAATAGTGGTAGTGCAGCATATGATTCTTTCCACCCTCCAGAAAGTAATTCAATTGCTTTTCTTTTTGCAAGCCATGCCTTCTTATAAGATATCTCATAATTGTAAGAAGATTTTATAACCTCAACAATTGCAGCTGGACTCATGTTAAGCTGTTTTCTTACCATTCCTATTATATGATGCGCGACTACAAGAGAGTTTAATTGTCTATGGTCACGATCAATCAAGGAATTTACACAAGTATGAGGGTCTGCTAAGGTCTTGATCTTAAAATAGTCTTTATTTTTAGGGATGCTAGCACGAAGACTCCATTTGCATTTTGGAGCAAACTTGCACTTCACTGAAAATAGCTTGGTGCTGGAATGATCAACTATAATCTCCCTATGGTGTTGTAAAGAGAACATTTTCACAACATGTTGCAAGGAGTGTTTGTCTAAAAATTGTTGACTTTTATACAATTGGTAATTGCTCATTTCTGACGTAGATTGTGTTGCAAAATTTTTCACTACTGCATTATCAACCCACTGAATATCCTCAAACTCAGTTGTTGTAGCTGCCCGAGGTGCTATAGAACTATCTGACTCCTCTAACCTATCAATGTCGAGTTCTTCATCGTTATCACTAACTAACTCATTATTCACATAAGCACCATCGTAAAATTGATTTCTATCCTCATTTGCTATTATATCATGCATTAGGCCTATATTAGTATTTTCTAATAATTCGGTAGCCTCATAATTATCCTGTTCACCAGCACTATTCTCATGATTTGATGTAGCAGTTCCGGAATATGAAAACGATAATGGTTGAGAAGGACCTTCGCCCATATTTTGTGAACTAATTAAATGGCATATAATAATCTCTTTGAGGAATTTGCAAATTAAAGGACATTGATGTTCGTGATGGATCTATGCCAACCTGCGTCTTGCTAATTTTCTCAAGATATAATTGGACAGCACCCCATCACGCATGTTCTGTATGGAACGTTTCAATAAAGCCATGCAAAGATGAGTCATCGATAATAGAAACGAGTATAAAATAAAGTCTATTTCTCCCACCGACTTGATATCACCCGTTAATTTTTATATCAAAATAATCTTGATCCCATTCGGTTTGGCTATAAATTTTATGTTTTAATGCATTAAAACTTAAAGTACGAGAAATTCAAATAGTTTTTGGATCATGTTCATTATAATCAACTCCTTCGGGACCATGCACAATATTTCCATCAAAATATAAAAAGATTGAAATTGGTTGATGCACCATATGAAAATTTTCTATTTTGAAATAAATCGATATAAGATAAATTATATGCAAAAATTAGTACAATTTATTTAAAATAAATTATGAAATAAAAAACATACCAATAAAATAACACCAAACGTGTAGAAAAGATCTGCTTAGAAAATTCGAGAGAAGCACAAATAGTCTTCACGAATCGGATCTAGAGCAACTGGCCATGGTACCTTTGAAACCTTTTAGATTATATATATAAGAGATGTAGTGAAAACTAGAGAAGTGGAAGAGAAATGAGTTATTCTATAGTGTATAAAGAAGAGAAGAATGAGAGTGAGGTTAGAATTAACAAAGTTCAACTATTTATAGAGAAGTTTGATTTTTTAAATATTAAAATTAAAATTTGCAGGTTATAGTCATAGCATTCCTAGAGTTTTGTGCAATGTATAGTCATATCATCTCTATAATCATGTCAATTGTGTAGTCAAGTCGAATTTTATATCAAGTATAGTTAACTTTATGTCAATATAGTCATGTCAGTTTTATGATCAAATCAAATGTGTAGTCAAGTCAAATTTTATATCAAGTATAGTCAACTTTATATCATATCTAATGTATAGTAATATCACTTTTATTTTTGCATAATGTATAGTCATATTATTCTTATTTTATGTCAAGTGTAGTTAAGTCAAATATTATTTCAAAATAACAACTTTATGTCAAATATAGTCATGTCAGTTCTATAATTAAATCCAATGTGTAGTCAAGTCAACTTTTATATCAAGCGTAGTCAACTTTATATCACATCTAATGTGTAGTTTTATTATTTTTATTTTTTTGTAATATATAGTCATATCGTATTTTGAATGTACATTTCTATTGGATGTTTAATAATGTCATATCGTCAAATTAAGTACTAGTAATAATAGTAGTACTACTAATAATAAATTATAATTTACTAATAATACTATTTATTATTATTAATAAATAAATTATTATTATAATAATAATAATAATTAATTGTCATTAAATATTGGGGAGAGAGAGAGTGTGTGTGAGGGTGGGCAGAGAGAGAGA
Source organism: Puya raimondii (assembly GCA_016920855.1). Lineage (NCBI taxonomy): Eukaryota > Viridiplantae > Streptophyta > Magnoliopsida > Poales > Bromeliaceae > Puya > Puya raimondii. Next base: position 72,208,300 of record JABWPP010000050.1, on the reverse strand, counting down.
GAGAATGTGTGCCTGTGTGTGTGTACACGTGCACGTGGGTGTTGGCAGGGAGAGAAGGTGTGGTTGGGGAGGAGAGAGAGAAAGTGAGTGAGAGAAAATTCTTGGGAAATGGGAGAGGAGAGAGAAAAAATATAATTTTTAATCTAATTAATATATAAATTTATATAAAAGTTATTATTTTTTATTTTAATCTATAAAAATGAGGTTAGATTGAAAATACTTTTTAAAAGAAGGATAAATAGAATTTTTTTTTTTTTTCTAAAGGGGTTAGACAGGACATTAGCTCCATTTTTACAGCATAGAAAGCAATTTCTTGGGAAGGTAGCAAAGTCGGAATCTACTCATCAGCCACCATGGAGTGTTGCGTGAAGTGTAAACCACTTCAACCTTGAACTAAAGAAAAAAAAAATTTAAAAATTAAAATTAAAATTAAAAAAAGAAAAGATTAAAAAAACAAACGTGATTGTACTCTCATTTTCAAAAACCTTTGTACTTCGGTACTGCTCGCCCAGTGAGAAAGTACCGGCCCAATACTCCGGAGACGCTCGCATCCTTTCGTCGCCAGTACCGCATACAAAATTCCTATGCGCGACCCTCCACCTGCCTTCTGATGCGATAGTTCACGAATCACGAGACCTTCCGTATTCAAATGAACGGACCGCGATGCGGTAATTGCGGGAGTCGTATGAGGAGCGGTCGCACAGTGAACGAAGCAACAGCAGTTCAACGCAGCTGGGAAATCCAACGACCTTTACCTAATTCGATACACTGCGACCTCTTTCGGCGTGTCGGTGACATATCACGGTCATGTGTTGACTTGTGGACCCCACTGGCGATACTTTCAATAAACCGGGTGCATCAGTTAACACTCCTGATGTACCATTATTGGGTTGATTATGCTGGGTACTGTTAATAACAGGAAGCCCTTAATATTATAAAATCAATCTTAATAATTAAGCATCCGACTGACTGATTGGGTGATTGTTTGGGTTCGAACCGAACTCTCGAAATGTTGATCAAGTTAAGCTGTTGACTGCGTCAAACGTGCCTTCAGACTTGCGGATCAGCTATTGGAATGACCCTCGAGTGCGTCAAGATCAAGTAATCCAGTTGAGAAGGGATCGGCTCAACCGAGTTCTCTCTCAATGTGTAAAAGAAAACGAACTCAGAGAATATGAACAAATCCTACTGAGACGGGAGCCGAACTAATTATGTTTTATTAACAGAGAAAAATTACAGGGACTACAGAGCACTAGGGTTTGAATTACAAAGAGACTAAGAACTAGAATTCTAAAGCTAAAAATTACTCCTAGAGAAGCAGTAAATGCAGAAAACATGCAAAGAATATTAAAAAGCAGCGATCTTGTTTTCAGGAAAGACCTATATTGATGACACCCTTTCGCTATTTATAGTATTTCTGCTAGCCTGCGGTTACTGGACGTTTTGCATAGTGAGGAGTATTCTAGCTACGTTTTCGTTGGTTACCGCACTGTTTCACACGTTCTCAACCCTTCCTCCCTAAAGTTCATTCATCTTCGGGCATGTCTTTCTCGGCTCCTGGTGCATCATGTGTCATTTTTTTATTTGTCCACATCAGCGAGTCACGTGAGTCGAGTCGTCTACTAGCTGGTGCTATTTTTCTTGCCCCAACAGTGATCAACACCGTTCAATATAATTTATGCCACTTGAACTTTTTAGATATTAAATTTTATAATTTTTTAATAATATCTACTTAATAATCAAGTTGTCTTAATAGTTTTTCAAAATCTATATAATGTGTTTTCTCGTTTAATAATATAGAGTAATCCAAATTAGTACAGAATAATCCAAATTAGTTAAACGCCTGATTAAATATTTTTAGCTTGTACTTTTAAACTAAATTGGTTGATTAACTAATATTTTTATAAAAATCGTAAAATTTGGCTATTCTATTCTAATATTTAAATATTTGTTCTATTGAATGCTTCATTATTGAAAAGAGTATATAACACAAAACACTTGGTGTTATTAAATGCATCATAACTCAATTCGTAATGATAGATTTTAAAAATTTAATAAATTTTTATACAAAGGCGGAGACGAAACATGTGGTATTTAATTTTTTCTTTCCAAACATTTATCATCTCAGATACACCAAGTTCACGCAAGAATTTCCGTTAGTAGTGCGGTACACATGATGCCATTTTGAAACGTTACATCGCTGTTACATGTGGACCCGCACCACGGACACAATAATACCAGTCCAAGAAAACAAATAAATGTAACTAATTCATCGGAGCACGCTTGTTTCATCAAAATTGAAATCCGCAATAAAATAAATTTTAAAAAATTCAAGAAAAAAATTAATTTTTTTACTATTTATTTATGAAGCTATAGAATTGAAGCTATTTTAGTTCTGTAATTTATTTTGTAGAAAGTAAATTGCATAAAAATTAAAATTTTCTCATTTTTAATATTTTAATTGTAGTATTTTATCATCGTAATTGATTTCGACTATAAGTGGGTCGGATCAATTTTGGTATTTTGAAAATTTTAATTTTTTGCAAAGATCTATATAGTTACGACAAATTTACTTCACTTTTTAAAACAAAGATACTTTACAAGAGAACAGCTTTCTGTATAACGGTGATATATCACGGTTATGACGCTGACATGTGGGCCCCGCACGCACCGTTGCTTGTAACAGGAGCGTGACATCGAGCCCTTTCCCATTCTTTCCCTATATAATAAACCCACGAAGAAGCCCTTGATTCGTCGAAGCGTTCCGGATCGTCTCCAAAAAAATTTCGATTCGGATTTTATTTTCGGCTCTCTTTTTAACTCATCGCCATGGCGGAGGTAAAATATACATCCTCTCTTCTTCTTCTTCTTCTTCTTCTTCTTCTTCGATTTCTCTAAGTTTCCAATTTGTTTCTCTTTTCCTGAATCCATTTGTCCGTGAATTGGTGTTTGGATTTAGGGTCAGCAGAGATCCTTCTATCTTGCATCTTTTTTTGGATCACATATTTATTGTAGTAGGGTTCGAGTTCGGTGTTCCAATGTCGATTCTGTTAATACTAATTCTGTAAGTTTTAGAGCTTAATAAGAGATCCTGATCGTTTCATTTTTTTTTTTTTTTACACGATATAAATTTTAAGTTGTTTGCTCTTGTTTGTATGTATTAGCCTCTCTTGTTTAGTACAAGTGGCATTATTTTGGTGCTCTCCGTCATGCATGCGACCTGAGAGTTAACACTATTTTCGGATAATTTCCTATCAAATTAGTATTTTGGGTGACACACGGCGTGCTTGTTTCACTGAAAGTAGAATGGGGTGGAGTTATTTTTGGCTGTGAATGCCTGTGACCGTTGTTTGGTTCGCGGAAAATTAAATTCGTCCATAATTTTACTTTTCCAAAATGCCGTAAAAAACTGCCTCCGAGGTGGCGGTGAAGTCAATTACGAGAAAGGAAAAAGATATTAAAGATATAAATTATTAACTGCTGTAATTTTCTTTTTTTTTTCCCCACCCTTTTCTAGTGTGCTAGTGTACAAATTTTTGGTAGTAAAATAAACAAAAGAAGAAGAAGAAGAAGAAGATAAGTATGGTTTCAAAGTCATTAACTTTTCATGAAACAAACTTGGAAAATAATTTTTCACCTGAACTTCTATTCAATTGAAAGTTGTTTTCAATTTTGAAAATTAGTTACGAGCAAATGAACAAGCTAATGGTGTAAGAGCAGGTCTCCCATGATCCCAGCCGGTTGTTGTTGGTTCCTTGAAAAAATAAGAGAAAAAAAAGAAGGAAAAGGAGTCGTCGTAATTCCGTCCCCCACGTTCGCCATTTATTGGCATAAGTTATCATCAGTTTTTTTTTTATCAAATAGGTCTTCTCGAGAAGAGTGCCTGTCGAGGAATTAATTGCGCATGTGGCGAGCGCATTTAGTATTTTCGCCTAATTCTGACGAGTACAGTACTCAGGCTTCTGCACTTGTGGGTTAGAGGGTTTGCATTGTGGGATAATGGAAGTCTAAGCTGCTCTAATAGATAGATATTCTTTGATGGGTCGACTAATATGATGTGAGTTTAGAGTAAAGTATTGAACCTGGTAAAGGATGAAGGATAAGTTGTACATTTGCTTCCTATAGTATGTGTTTCTCCTTGTTTTTGTTGAAATTATATTATAATTGTTTGGAGAAATTAAAATTGATACGTCTTATTTATGAGTTATAAGAAACTGATTATGTCCAGAATCAGTATGTAATTGTGGCCAATAGCACAATATGAGGAAATCAAGTAGTAGGGAAGAAATTTCGCATGACAAGAGAAAGCCTAACTCACGCTTCTTCAAATATCATTTAAAAGAGTTAGCTCATGTACACCGAAGAATTATGGAGAAAATCACGGGTTACCGTCATTATGGATTACTTCCATCAAGCTCTTTTTCATGATTACATTTGAGTACTAAGCGCATGTAGTGTTGTTATGAGACAGCAAAGTCAGATCTATTTGATGATGATCCTCTAATTTTCTGTAGTAAATTGACGGCCGTGCATCTAGCTCTTTTCAGATGCTTCTCTACTACAGAATAAACTTTTTGACATTTTTATACAGCAAAACATTTAACCTAGCCTCTTTAAACATTAGCGCTGCACATATAAGTTAGATACAAAATTATTTAATTTTTCTAACATGGAATAGATAACAGTATGGCTTGTCTTCCCTACTATTTCAAAATTGTAACCTCTTTCATGAGTATCATTAATAAAAATTTTAGAATATCTGATTGGAAAATCCTTGTAAGGTACAATTCTGTTTCAGCAGCACAAACCATGCCGTAGGCTAATATTGTACCAAGATCATTCCATGGTTTGCGTTTTCAACGAGTAACTTAAGTAATAGACATTTGAACAGAGTAGCTACTATTTTCATGGTCATTTGGATATGGTCTAGACATCTAGTATTTGGAATCATTTAATTTTTTTACGAGACTTCATTGGTTATGTTGTCAGTTTTCGAGGGAAATGAATCAAACAATTTGTTAAACTATCAAACCATAGCTTTAATTAACATTTAGGCTATGTTTGGACGCATGAATATCTTATTCAGAATAACGCCTTGATTCACACAACAAACTTGTACATATGATAAATATGGTTTGTGATCAAATGTTTAGAATGGAAAATCAAATTCGGCCTTCAAGTCATATCTTGGGAATAAGATACTTCACCTCGTGGATGAAATATGTTATCCTTCTAAAATTATGGATATTAGGGTTTTTCAAGGAGCAAAATCAGACTCCTTGCTTCCATACAAGTAAATCTTCATATCAAATAAGTTATACTTGGATAACTTATTCCGACAAACAAACAGGGCCTCAATATTAGCCATTTTCTTTCTTTGTTTATTGCTAATATGCTCTATGCAATTGAGATTCTCATTGAGCTCTAGCAGCTGGAGGGCCAGATATTTTTTTTTTTTCTTTCTCGTGATAAAGATCGTTATCCCCCTAGGAAATTATGCTCCTTTTTAATTCAATTTATGCGTTCATCTAAATAACAGAAATATCATTTGAATCTCTATTGCAGACAGTCGTCCTCAAGGTTGCTATGTCCTGTCAAGGTTGTGCTGGGGCTGTTAAGAGGGCACTCTCCAAAATGGAAGGTTTATTTTTCCCCCCTCTAATTATAACCTACTCTGCCAACTATCACTTTCCATTTTCAGTCGTTAAGTTCTAGTAATTGATGCTTTATATCGCTAGCACGACATGATCTACTTTTCCCGCTGAAATATTTATATCAACGTAATGGTCTATTTATCAGTGAATATTAATCTGTCTCTGTAACATGGTTTTCGTGATAAGCAGTTTTCAGATATACTTAAGGGAAAAATAGAATTTTTATAGGAAAAATACGTAGTTAGCCCCTGAACTTCAAAAAACTGCAATTTGGTCCCTATTCGTACTCGCTCAAACAAATTAATTAGTCTCCGCGGTTATCTACTATCCATATAAGTCGCCCTTGATTTATTTGGCATACGGAATCTCTAACGTCCTCTAGAAGCTGAGTATATGAACTAACAAATGGAATTGCTGGATCCTAAGAAACCAGGGATGATATTCCAAGATATTCCATAATTATAAGGACTAATTGTTTAACAGAAAGAAAGGGTTTAAATTACAGTTCTCTGAAAGTTCGGGGACTACCCCTGCATGTTACCGTATTTTGATTTTGTGCCTTATGTTACCACTTTAAAAAGAAACAGGGCTATGATTTGCTTAGGTGTGGAGTCCTTCGACGTGGATGTGAAGGAGCAAAAAGTAACTGTAAAAGGGAACATAAAGCCTGATGCAGTTTTTGAGACTGTTTCAAAAACAGGAAAAAAGACTTCCTTCTGGGAGGCTGAAGCTGAAAGTAAGGAAGCAGCTCCTGCTTCTGCTTCTGCTTCTGCTTCTGCACCTGCTCCTACTGCCACTGCCACTGCCACTGCCACTGCGTGATTGTTGCATCAATTCTTCAGTGTGAAAATAAGGTGATTTGAGATATGTAGATCCACTATGTAAGGTTTCATCACACTGTTTGATCTGCTATGTAATGTCTGTTTAATGTCTATGTGTTTATTGTCAAAATGGGGATGTTAAATAAAGGATCCTCTGCTTTGATAAGGATTTGAATGGCAAATGTAGTTAATCTATTGTTTAAATCTGGCGAGGAATGGGGCCACCCACTGGTTATGCTAGATCTAGAGGCACCATTTGTTTCCATTTATTAGAAGATCATGAGCATAACGTTTTTCCTAGCCATATTAATTGTGAACCTTCCTTATACAAAAATACTTGGGCCTAACCTGGGGCTGATTTGGTGTTTTCATTGACATAATGTTTTAGTTGAAGTGCTGTTTAAGTAGGAACGTGAAGAAGCACCTCAAACTTCTCTAGTATCATCCTTAAAAATAGATTGTGTAGGGCTGAGTTTGGAAATGGAATAATGTTATTAATTTATTATGGATAATTTTTTTTGTCCCTAAAATATCTTCATATTATAGGATAGAAAGGAATGAAAGGTTTTTTTTTTTTTTTTCTTTGTTTGACAAGGTTTTAGCATATTCTCCGAAACAAACAAATTGATGTTTGATAATTTTCTTAAAATAAGAAAAGAATAGTGGAAAAAGTAGATTGCATTATTCCAAAATACCAAGTTTGCCCTTATGTATATCTCAAATTTATATCTTTGTATATATTACGATGCTTGATATATTTTCTTTAATTGAATAATTAAATATTTGCACATTATGATTAAGAAATAATAATATTATTTTAAGTACAATAGGACTGTAGCTAATTGACATGATAATAAATTAATTTTACAATAATGAAATCTATATTAAACAATAATAATAAATTAAAGGGATAATTGCCTATATATCTCTGAAAACTTCAGAAATATCTAATTTATCCTTATATTTTTTTTTTCTCTGTTATTCAAAAATGCCTTGCAGTTACCGCCTGTTAAGTTATCTCGGGTTAAACGTGAGTTAAATGTCTATTAAAGTTTTAAAAAATCAAAATACCTCTTTTGCCCTTAAGGGCAAATAAGAAAAGTTGGTAATGATAAAAAGGTATATTTGAAAAGAAAAAAAAATTAAAATACCTCTTTTGCCCCTACCTTAAGGGCAAATAAGAAAAGTTGGTGATGATAGAAGGGTATATTTTAAAGGGCAAAATAGTAATTTCACAGATATAACGGCTGTTGCTAACAGTTCACTAACAGAATTTAACTCTAGGGGTATATTTGAAATAACTTGAAACGTTAAAAAAATATGTTTAATAGGGTTAATTGCATACAGCTTCCTATAAACATAGTGAATTGCAAATATATCCCTACAAAGTTCAACTTTCTTATATTATCCCTACAAAAGTCCTAATATTTTCAAATATGTCCCTGCCGTTAAGATCCGTTAGAAAAATTTAGTTAACCATAGGTAAAATACTTAACTCTGGTTAGTCAATGAGGTAAATTGATATTTTTACCCTTCTTATATTATACCTTCTTCTCTCAATCAAAACCCTAGCAATAGGAACTCTTCTTTTTCTTCCTCTTCCTCTCTCTTCTTTATGCTAGTTTCAAATCCGTAACTACAATTTCTCCGTCCCCATTCATCCACGACGCATGTTGCTTTGCCCATGTCGAACGCTTGTTGTTTCCCATTCAAGTTTCTCTATGTTTTTTGCTTATTTTGCTCAAAAGAAAGGGTTTATGAGAAAAGGAGTGAGAAAAGAGGTTGCAACAATGATGGATTGGGTTGAATTTTAAAGAAGAAGAAGATGACCATTGAAAATTTTTGGGGGGACATTTCTAGGGGTGGAAACGAGCCGAGCTCGAGCGAGCTTACCTCAGCTCAAGCTTGACTTGAAATTAATTTCGAGCCTAAATTTAGGCTCAAGCTCGGCTTGAAATCAATTCGAGCCGAGCTCGAGCGAGCCTAACTTCGAGTCGAGCGAGCTCGAGCCCTAAACGAGCCGCTTGAAATTCTTAACATCGTGTAATCTATAGTCTAATTTTTATAAAACATTATCTAAAATTTAATGTAAAAAATGTCTAATAGTTCAACATACAAAATAGATGCATGAAATATGATATTATAATCTTTAAAAAAATTAGGAAAAGCAATTATGCGAGCAAGTGAAAAAGAGATAGAGAGCAATTAGAGTAGGATTGTGCTGGTTTGATTTTGTGGGCCTAATAATCCAAACTCTATAAACATATGATTAAAATACAAAATATATATTATATATAATTATATATATAGAGTTCGACTACTATACTCTTATAAGTATAGACCCCTTTATATTCATAAGTTTTTGACCATTAGATCTGTCTTTTGATAATTTTTATCCGTTAAATCATGCACTATTCAATCAACCACCCACTCAATCCTTGGGGACCATTATCATCCTAATTGCACATCCCTTCATCCAACGGTCGAAAATTTATAAGTATAAAATGGTCTATACTTATAAGAGTATAATAGCCCTAGCATATATATATATATATATATATATAGTCCGGCTACTATCCTCTTAAGAGGATAGAAGTCTTTGTCCTCTCAAATTTTTGACCGTTAGATCTAACTTTTAATCATTTTCAACCGTTAGATTATACTATTCAACCAACCACCCACTCAACCCTACGGGGCCCACTATCAACATAACCGTAACCACTCTCATCCTAGCCGCACATCTTTTCATCCGAACGGTAGAAAACTTAGGAGGACGAAGGCTCCCATCCTCCTAAAAGGATAGTAGCTGGATTTTATATATATATATAATTAGGCTATATATTATTAATAGTACCAACCGCTTGCTATTAGATTTTCGGCCCTTGGATGAAGGGATAAGTGGTCATGATGATAATAGCCCCCTAAGGTTGAGTGGGTGGCTAGTTGAATAGTATGATCTAACGGATGGAAATGGTCAAAGGAGTAGATCTAACGGCAAAAAACTCGATAGCACCAAACGCTTGGTACTATCGATAGTATAATAGTTGGACTCTATATATATAGGTAGATCTAATGGCAGAAAACTCGATAGTACAAAGCGTTTGGTATTATCGATAGTATAGATAGTATAGTAGCCGGACTATATATATATATATATATATAGTCCGGCTACTATGCTATCGATAGCACCAAACGCTTGGTGCTATCAAAATTTGTGTCGTCAGATCTACCCCTTTGACCATTTTCACCTATTAGATCATACTATTCAACTAACCATCCACTCAACCCTAGGAAATCACTATCATTCTAACCGCACATCCCTTCATCCAAGAATCGAGAACCTAATAGCAAGTGGTTGATACTATTAATAGTATAGTAGCATAATTATATATATATATATATATATATATATATATATATATATATATTTCGAGCTTTTCGAGCCTAATTCGAGCGAGCCCAGTAATAATCAAGCTTGGCTTGAAATTAATTTCGAGCCTAAATTTAGGCTCAAGCTTGTTTGAAATTAATTCGAGTCGAGCTCGAGCGAGCCGAATATCGAGCCGAACTGTAGTACACTGAATTTCAGTGCATCGTACTGAACTTCTACAAATTGTAGAGTTCTAGTGAGAAAATGGCATAAGAGGCTATATGTGAGGCTTTGGCCAAGTTCGGGACTTGTGCGAAGTGTTTTCGGCGCAAAAGAGGCGTGAAAACGGACTTCGATAAGTTAAAACTGCAGAATTGGTAAAGTCTGCACTGGATTCCGGTATGTGAACTCTAATACCGGAATTGGAGCTTGGTATACCGGTATGTGAAATGGTATACCGGAATGCCGTGTTGAAACCGAGAAACCTAGCTCTCGGGTTTGTGAATTTTTCGGGGTATACCGGTATGTGAAAATGGCATACCGGTATACTGTGTGCGAAACAGTGAAAGCAGCTCTCGGGTTCTGCGGAATCCCTGAGGTATACCGGAATAAACACCCGTATACCGGTATGCAAATAGGCATACCGGTATACAATGCCCAGAGTGGGCTGAGTGTTGTGTTGTGTGTGGAGAGGGGCATTTTGGTCTTTTTACATACGTGGGGGTATTTGAGAGGCTGGGAACACTCCCCTTTCACAGAGTTCTTCTTCCCCACTACTCCTCTCCCTCTCCTCTCACTTTCTCTCTCTAGAGATCTCTCCAAAAGCTTGGAGAAGTGGTGGATTGATCTTGGAAAAGGCTTCCAAAGGAGAAAAGAAGCTTCTTGGTGCAAGAAGAAGCTTGGGGATTTCGTGATTAAGGTTAGTACCTCACGTTTTGGGTTCAAACCTTGGATTTGATCCTTTGAAATGAGGTTTTTGGGAACCCTTGGCAATCTAAACCTCAAATGGAGGGAGATTGGCCACGAAATCTAGGGTTTGGCTTGCATGCATGCAAACCCTAGGTAGAATGAGGGCTTTTGCAATGAAGGGTTCTAAAAATATTTGGACCTTCGATAATTGCAATTGAGGTATAGGAAATCATGTTAGAACACTTGATTTCCCATATTGAGATGGATTTAGGGTTCGTAATGAGTAACGAATCATTTTTCTTGTAGAAGCTTGGGTTGAAGCAAGAACTCAAGGCTTGGACACTTAGGAGCTTGAAGAGTACAAGAAATTGGAAGCTCTTAAGGTGGGTTTGTGTTTACCGAAGTGATTAGGTCACTTCCATGTCTAGGGTAATTATCCATTTAAAAATAAAATGGTATGTGTTGAGAACCCTAGCATTTTGCATGTTGGCAAAGGTAAAATCATGATAGGTAGAACAATGAACTCCTATTGCATGATGGATATTTTAAGTACAATTCAATTATTTATACTTGTTGCATGGTTGCATGTACGATTAAACCTAGTGTTATTGAACATAGGTTGGACATATGAGAATTTAACCTAGTGTCATTGAACATAGGTTGGACATGTGAGTATTGAACCTAGTGTTATTGAACATAGGTGAGGCATAGTGACTTGAACCTAAGATCATAAGAATTAGGTTGGCAAGTAATGTGAATGATTGGGATGTGCGACGATTTTGCTATCCCGGGTATGCAACGATTTCGCTACCTATGCCAAGAGTTGGCGGTGATGATTGGGATGTGCGACGATTTTGCTATCCCGGGTATGCGACGATTTCGCTACCTATGCCATGAGTTGGCGGTGATGATTGGGATGTGCGACGATTTTGCTATCCCGGGTATGCGACGATTTCGCTACCTATGCCAAGAGTTGGCGGTGATGATTGGGATGTGCGACGATTTTGCTATCCCGAGTGTGCGACGATTTCGCTACTCGAATTGGAGGTGACGATTTTACTCCTTAAATGTTGGAACTAATATGGTGAGACGGTGATTCCGAAACCATAAGTAAATGACAAGTAAAAGAACTTAGTCAATGTGAGACATAGGATGAACCTAGGAGAGAATGATAAATTATATTTCATTTGGTTGCATCCTTTATGTTTATTTACTAAGCATGTAAATAATTGTTGCATAGTTATATATGATCTAACTTATGCATATGGTGTTTCTTTGGACCTGGTGGGTCGAGCTTCTCTCTTGGGTGGCCTTACCCACTGGGAACTATGTTTATAGTTCTCACCCCCCATTTTCCAGGTCCTTCCACGAGTGAGGCGGCGGAGCGAGGCAAGGGTTTGGCTCTTTAGATAGCGGCCCTTCCATTTTGGTGATGCATAGAGTTGTACCCCTATTTTGGACTATGATAGCATAGGGGATTTTCATTCTTGTATGAATATTGTATATTCCATAGTTTTGGAACATGATGTATGGAATGAAAGTGAAAGAAAGGAAAAATTTGGACATGTATATTGTGCCTTGTGATGTAATAGAAGTAGAACTTCTTTATGATTGATGCTTTCCTTGTGCAACTCTTGTACTCCGTTCCTAGTTGGAACATTGTGGATAAGCTTGTGTTGTGACGCCTTGGGCGGGTAGAAAGGACTCTATCCGTTTGGCGGGTCTGGGGCATGCGCCCGTGCGGTTATCCTTTCCACCTAGTTGGTGTTAAAGGACCGGCGGGGCGTGACACGAACACGAGTTGAACACGAGCCGGCTCGCTCATTTGCCAGCCCTAGACATTTCTGCACGATTATAGCAGTTGGGGCTTTTGGAGGGACATATTTGTGATGGCAAAATTGACATTTCACTTATCTGCTGTTAAAAATTAAACAGTTATCTAACGATAACAAACCAAAAAGGATAAATATGAATATCACTGAACTTTTGCAGGGACAACATAAGAAAATTGAACTTTGTAGGGATATATTTGCAATTCGCTATGTTTACAGGGAGCTGTATGCAATTAACCCTTTTTAATATTAGCATTCTAAGAGGGGTAAATCAGAAAGTCGGAAACTTTTCAGGAGTATATAAATAATTGCCCCTAAATTAAAATATGCTGCCATGAATTCTACATAGTTAAAACTAAATAATATTATAGGCACATCACATAAACCACGTGGCAGACGTTGCCAACAATTCTATAAAGGTTGCAAAGTGCAACAGTATATAGGCATGCAAACAAGTAATGTCAAATATCACAACTCTTTAATTCCATAATAAATATCACAGTACATTACTAATTGAAAGGCATAAAAATCACATTGCATTACTTCAAATAAATTGTCTAAGTCAAGCATCGATTTCCTAATCAATGCTATGAAGGACACAAAATAACCATGAGTTTTTATTACATAGTTAAGAACCACAATTCTACCTATTACTCTATAACTGCTCCATAATTATTGTGCGAAGATTGTCGCTGCGTCGCGACTCATCTACTCCAACGAGACGAGTGGGATCCTCTTCTTGCTCCTCAGAGGGATTTGGCTTCATCTGCATGTTGAAGTATATATCGTTTCCTTGGTGCCTCTTAATAAAGTTGTGGATCACACAACAGCTAAAGCTATGCGACATTGCACCCGATAGGGTAAGGGAGTTGCTTGGCGGAACACCTTGAATTGCTTCTTTAAAATGCCAAAGGCCTTCTCAACAACACTGGGGAGTTGAGCATGCCTATGATTGTATAGATCTCACGGTCCTCGATGTCTGCGCGCCTTGCATTGCCGTCAAATTGGCTCAAATGATATCGCTCTTCTCTAAAAGGTGCGAGGAATCGATCTGTATTTGCATAACTAGAACCCACCAAGTAAAATTTTCTTATACAAGAACAACTAATAGTTATTTTAAGTGAGCAAAAAGAAAATAAAAGCAATTTAAAATAACAGTACCTTCTGGAACCATTAAACTCTCGCTCTATCACGCCCCGGGCTCCTTTGAAAAGCATTTTCGAAATTTTTTTCCATTTTGAAAACAGAGTTTGCGGAAAAGCATCTGAATTTTCTTTTTTGAAACCTTGATCGAGACGTCTACAGACCCACAACACATACAGAATTTCCTCTGTCCACGGGGATAGAGTCTCCCCTATACGTGCACAGCGTAGGCGCACAAATAAACAATCACAAGCAACCAAAACAAGAAGAATATATACAAAATAGCTACCACAACTACTAACAATCCAAACCATAACCAGGAATTCACTAAACACTACAATAGGAAACCCAGCATCATAACCAAACTCAAAGCACATAATCTTAACATGATAACAATAACGAATAAAAGTAAATCTGGGACTAGGAACCAAGGTCCATGGCACAAGCTATCTAGGCGCTATCTACCACGTCCTCACACCGCGCCCCGACCCGCATTGTCAGCGACACCTGTAAAGACAATGGGGTGAGAAACATATAAATATGTCTTCCATTATGGGCAACCAGTCGATGAAGGCAAGCCGCACTCACTAGTCAACAAAGGAGTACGATGAGCGAATAACTGCATGTATGGAATAATCAACCACAGTAGCATAAACATAAACAGATAAGTATCATGAAGTGGAATATAAAGTAATGCCGCTACTGTAAATATAAAGCAAGACACTAAATAGATGACTGAAACAAACTACATTAGCAAGATGATAAACAAATAACTGTCATGAATAAGAAACCAAGGGACACCGCTACTGCAAAGAAAAGTTATGTACAAATGTGATAGGAGCATCAACTATAGTAGCAAGATGATACATAACGAAATATCATATATCTCTAAATGAGGGATGCCGCTAGTGTAAACCAAACACCTATCAGAATGCCATGCGCAACTCAAATAGAGATACTATGCATCAAGTGCACATATGAATAGTCCCAAGTATACCCAATCACCACGGCTTGTCATGAAGACCCGGCCTAAGCTCACCCACTAGGTCACGAAGACCAATAATCAAGTACCAGTCCGTAGGGACGCAACCACATGTACCCAAAGTCACTAACTCTGTCTAAGTGAGGTGTACATCAAATCTGTGAGTGAAGCACTCAGGGTGGCAAACCCTGTCTAAGAAACAATACCTCCCACTGGGCTGGCAACTAATGAACCCAGGGTTGTGAACCCTGACTAAGATCTATAGTGCCATCACAAGCTATAGTCACATGTGTATGTCAAAGCTCCAACAATCTAGACTCAACAGTCAAATCATTGCTCGTAGGCAACAAAAGGAGCCAAGATGAAATCTCAAGTCAATTAGCATGTTACACGACAAGGGTATCAAACAAGATGACGATAAGTATAAGGGAACGAAGAAGTAGCATGCTGAGGTCCAAATCATGAACACAATAATTCTACCAACTTCTACAGTCAACCTCGTAAAGGCAACCTACAAGATCAAATCACATAGGGATGAATCAGCTGACCTATAAGGTCAAAACCCAACAGGTGAGTAACTACCGATCTACTAGATCATATCATCATCAGATGCACTAGGATGAATCCTACTCTACGTGCCACTAATATGTATAGACAGAATATAATCATGAAAACTCACATCAACACTATGATAAATTGGTAGATCAAGCAACCGACATGTAGAGTAACGGGCAAGTAACAATAGAATGTCAAGATAAGTTGTACTACTCACAAGTGTAATGGAACAATAGAAATACATAGGAAAACCAGTAAGATACAACTTTACCGACTTCCGAATGGAGCACTCACCTCACGAAGTACCTGAGTTCTTGACTCGACCGATGGTTCTAAAAGTCACCTGTAATACCCTATGTGTCATCTATACTAATCGACATGCTCAACCTACACCTGCGTGTACCACGACGTGATCGGAACATCAGTTCCACGAACCGGCTTACGAAACTAAGCCTAACCACTACCCCACTCTATAGGAGTCACAACAATAATTCTACAATCCCAAGATGCACCACTTTAGGTGTTGGGACGACTGCACGCCAAGTGCTCTAGACGAAAACTGCTAAATAAGGTCATGACAGGACCCAAAGGTACCGATACGATAATAAGCACACCACTTTATTGTCGAACCACACACGCACTGTGTAATTGGCCCTAAGATGCTCACAACACCGCAACATCATCAGTTGGTGACATAAAGTCACCCACAACACGCAACGGCCTAACTGAAACATCGGACCCACTTACCGATTTCCGAAATCCGCCAACTTCCGTATAAACCCAACGGGATGCCACTTCAGCCCACGAAGTGTCACGAGTCATTCCTTACATTACCGAGTCTCACCCGCTGTCCCCAAACACCATATTTTTAGGT